>JAVANC010000001.1:22650335-23250335 GCA_033319125.1 Parnassius glacialis | reverse complement strand
AGGAATGCTACAAAGCGCGGTCCTGAGCTACCTGCATCCATCGATTTCGTGAATAGTTTACCAGGTCGCCACGCCATCTAGTGGGGGAGCTTTCCTACACTTCGCTTACTGGTACGAGCTTGCCACTCGAGAACCAATCTTTCTTCCCCATCGGTTGTGGATTCTTCGAGCAATATGGTCGGCCCATTGCCACTTTAGCTTTCTAATCCGTTGGTCTATGTTGGTTACCCTGGTTCTACTGTGGATATCCTCATTTCTAAGTTTATCACGCATAGAAACCCCGAACATAGCCCTCTCCATAGCTCCTTAGGGACATTGAGGTTCTTAATTCGGCCCGCAGTGAAGGACCACGTCTCAGACCCATATGTCATCACTGGCAACACGCACTGGTTGTATAATTTTGTTTTAACGTTTTGAAGTATACCTGACGAGAAGATGCGTCGTAATCTACTGAACGCTACCCAGCCGATTCTAATCCGTCGATTGACCTCTTGGTCGAAGTTGGACTTACCTAGTCGGATTATTTGTCCTAAGTGAATATAATCGATTATTTGTCCTAGGTAAAGCTAGTAGTGCTTTAGGTCTTAAGATAAACATGGAAAGAACAAAGGTCATGTGTAACGTCCATGTCATACCTATGCCGGGAGTTGTTTGGAGCACTACACTCGAAGTCGTCGACAAAAGCAATATGTTTACAAATAGAATTTCCGAACTTATTACCTTTATCTTTTAAATTTAGTGACTATTTATTTAACCCACAGCCACAGAAGGCTTAAGTTTTACTAGTATATACAACAGTTCTACCAAGAAAACTTAGCCAATTTTTTTTTATAAGAGACTGGCCATATATGATTATTTTGGAAGTACGATTATTTTACAAGTAAAAATACAAAATGTTCGAATTTGAAATTTCCCTCCACGTTTTTTACGAGCTAAGGTCAGACCAATAAAGAAATAAAGACGGAAGCGCTACGTACACTTCAAGTGACGAAAAAACTAAGTACATATTAACATGCATTTAAAATCATTTGCAAACAACGACATGGTTTTAGTTGCAACAGTGAATTTTTACGGGCTGATAAAGAAAAAATGAAGAAAGATGTGTGCATGAGTGTGTGTGAAGAAATTAAGCATGATTTAATTCACTTAAAATACACATATCGTTCCGTTTATCTTTCTTTGTTGGTGAGGGGAGCTAAACTGAAATATCGTGTTTAATTGAAACATGGATATGCGTCGGGAACATTTTCGCGCGATGATTTTTTAAGATTTAAAATTTTACTTAAAACCGGAAATGCCGGAAGAATCGTTTGATAGACTTTAAATGGCATTTAACTTAAATCCGGATAAGCCGGAAGAATCTTTTGATAGACTTCACATGGCATTAATAAATGAAGGCTTTCCTAAGGCACCCGTGTTTTGCATGTATGACAAATTTCAGCACGATCGACTATCTTAGAGTGATAAAAAAGAAGTGGTCGTCCTTTGTCGGCTGTTATAGAAGGAAACGTGTTAGCAGTGAAAAATGTAATTCCAGGGATAACCGAATTACGTATAAAGATATTTAGCACATATTGCAAATTAGGTCGAGACGTGTTCACGAGAAATTACTTGAAAACTTTCGCGTGAGGAAGGTAGTTTCGTGTTGGGTGCCGCACAACATGGTGTAAGTCTGGTTCAAGCAAGAATGGTTCCGTGGCGTGATTAATCAATTTGATGCAGGATCGTCTCTGCGTGTTTATGACGATATAACAGGTGATGAATTTTGTATTTATCAATGCGATCCAGAAACGTAGCACGAGTCGACGGTTTGACTGTTTCAAAATGACCCCACGCCTACCAAAGTAAAAACGATCGAGAAGGGCAAGGAGTATTTTGTTCGCTAGTTTTTTCACTTTTTCACTTTGTTTCAAATTAGCGTCAATACCGAATGGTATACTGCTAAATGTTTGCCAGTTTTCACTACAGTGAGCATCAAATAAACCGAACATGGCAATGCCCCGCGTCCGGCCAGGAAGCGCCCGGCGTCAGGTGTATTGGTGGTCGCGTGAGCTGACGTGTCTGCGCGAGGCTTGTGTCGCCGCGCGGCACCTGTACGCCAGGCATCGCAGGCTCCGCATTCGTCCACCGAATGCGGCAGCCATTGAGGCGGAGCTGTACGAGGGATACAGAGCGGCGAAGACCGCCCTCCGGGAGGCTGTCCTGCGGGCCCGGGATCGGGCCCGTGAGGAGATGCTGGAGACTCTCGACAGAGATCCGTGGGGGCGCCCTTAGAAGATGGTGCGGGATAAACTCCGCACCTGGGCCCCCCCGCTGACGCAGAGTCTCCGGCCTCAGCTCGTGGAGGACGTGGTGAGCGCTCTGTTCCCTGCGCGAGCGGAACATCCGCCCCCGCCTATGGCTCTGCCACCTGCGGTGCCGGAAGCGGACCACCAGGACGACGACGACGACATCCCGGAAGGGACCGGGGTAGACCTGAGAGTGGCGGTACGTAGGCTCAAGGCCAGGAATACCGCCCCAGGACCCGATGGCTTGCCTGGCAAAGCCTGGGTCCTGGCCTCGGAGGCTCTCGGGCCCCGACTGGAGGGGCTCCTAAGCGCATGCTTGGAGAGAGGCCAATTCCCGCTTCGTTGGAAGACGGGGAAGCTGGTCCTCATTTGGAAGCCGGGGCGCCCTGCGGACTCTCCGTCCGCATACCGGCCCGTGGTGCTGCTCGACGAGGTGGGCAAGCTCTTTGAAAGAGTCATTGCAAACCGCCTCGCCGAGCACCTTGCGGGGACGGGGCCGGATCTTGCGGAACACCAGTTTGGTTTCCGCAAGAGGCGCTCTACGGTGGACGCCATCATGCGCGTGAGAGCCCTCACGACGGGGGATGCAGTGGCCAGGGGGAGGGTTGTTTTGGCGGTGTCTCTCGACATCGCCAACGCCTTCAACTCCATGCCCTGGAGCTGCATTAGGGAGGCACTCCGGTATCACCGGGTGCCGACCTATCTCCGTCGTATAGTCGGGGACTATCTGACGGACAGGGCCGTCATCTACCCCGGTCGCAACGGTGAGTGGAACCGGCGAGAGATGTCGTGCGGTGTCCCACAGGGTTCGGTTCTGGGGCCGCCCCTGTGGAACATCGGTTACGACTGGGTGCTGCGCGCCGACCTCCCTACCGGCGTCAGCGTAGTTTGCTACGCTGACGACACGCTGGTACTGGCACAAGGGGGGTCGTACGAGGCGGCGGCGGAAACTATGACACGCGGGGTTGCGATAGTCGTTGAGAGGATCCGGCAACTGGGTCTCGAGGTGGCTCTGCACAAGTCCGAGGCCATGCACTTCCATGGTCCTCGGAACAGGCCACCACCGGGATCCTCAGTGATGGTAGGAGGGGTATCCATCGGCGTCGAGTCGACGTTGAAGTACCTCGGACTCGTCCTCGACGGCCGATGGAACTTCGTTGAGCACTTCCGACGTTTGGCTCCCAAACTGGAACGGACCGGGGCTGCCTTCAGGCGGCTCCTGCCGAACCTGGGGGGGCCAAACGCCTCCTGCCGGAGGCTCTACGCGGGGATCGTGAGGTCCATGGCCCTTTACGGGGCCCCGGTGTGGGCGCGTGGTTTGGCGCGGCTTGCCGTCCACCACCTAAACGCGCCCCAAAGGGTGGTTGCCGTAAAGATGGTTCGCGGCTACCGCACGATCTCCCGCGAGGCGGCGAGCCTCCTTGCCGGATTGCCGCCATGGGATCTGGAGGCGATAGTCCTCGCGCGCCTGCACGAATGGCGCGCGGAGGCACTATGCCGGGGGGAAACCCCGCTGCCGCGGCAAGTTGTCGCGCAGCGGACAGACTTCCGGCGTGATCTCATGGCGACATGGAGAGAGCGACTGTCGCAACCCCGTGCTGGGCACGCCACTATAGCGGCGATAAGACCCCTCTTTGAGGAGTGGCTTGAGAGACGCCACGGCGTCCTCACCTTCCGCCTGACGCAGGTCCTCACCGGACACGGTGTGTTCGGGAGGTTCCTGCACCGAATCGGGCGGGAGGAAACGCCCGGGTGCTCCCACTGCGAGGATCGACCGGAGGACACGGTGGAGCACACCGTGGAGGTGTGCCCTGCTTGGGCGGAGCACCGCCGTGTCCTCGTAGCGGCGATAGGCGGCGGCGACCTCTCGCGTCCGGCCCTGGTCGAAGCCATGGTCCGGAGCGAGACGGAATGGGATGCCGTCACCACCTTCTGCGAAGCAGTGATGCTAGCGAAGGAGGTGGCGGAGCGGGAGAAGGAAAGAGCAACAGCTTTCCTTCCCGGCCGCCGCGGGAGACGCCCCGGGCGTCGGGGGCTACGTCGTGGCCCCCGGCCACCGTAGGCGCGGGCCTGTGGACGGCGAGCAATGGGTAGCTCGCCGTCCGTCCGTCTAACGACGACAGGCCGTGTCGACGGCGCGTTTTGTTCCACGCGCGCCTCAAAGAGCTGTCAGCAGCGTGAAGGGGCCCGCAAGGGCCGACGCCTGCCGGGGCTGCGGGCTGTTCGAAAGAGATACCGCGGCTCCGGAACGTAAGGGCACTGAAGGAACACGGATGGTTTTTAGTCAGTAAAAGTCTGACACTCCCTTCCGCTCCACCCAGAGCGAAAGGCGTCATTTGATGATTTTCCAGCCGCAAAAAAAAAAAAAAAAAGGGCTACGCGGCATTTCATTGTCGTCTTTCAGTGAGTATATATATTACCGGCAATGCATATAATTTAGTCATTGTATAGAATATTTAGTCGTTCCATATAATACCGAATTTGCGTAGGCAATGAATAAATTATGTAATCTATCGCCTACCATCACATATCTTTCCTGGGTAATGCATGTAATACCTAGATAATGTTGGTAGAATGCTATGAGGAGATCAGGTAAAGTATGAAATGTGAACTAATAAAACATTTTTTTTTACTGAAAATCAGTTTTACTAAGAATTACACTCAAATTTGACTAAAAATTCTTTATACAGGTAACTTAAAAGCAAACAAATAGTTTAATTTAATGTTAATTATTCATAAAAAGCATTTGGTTATGCCGGATGTCTATTAATTAATTAAAATAATACTAAGTAACATTAAACACGAAAACTTAATTAGCTTAAATCAGGTAAGTCATGTCTTGACGAGGGGTGTCATTTTCATAAATTAGTGTCTTGAGACAAATCGTGAACAGCACTCCCACTATTCCGTTACCTGTTATTGAATACATTGCTAGTTAAATATACGGTGTGGTTTAGCTGCCTAGGTAAAAAGAGAAATAAATTATATTTTATTGATTATCTGAATGTTTAAGGTATTCTATTTTTGTATTTATATATTTCCACTATATAATATACATCAAGAGAGCAACAAAAAATATGAGTTCTAAGAAAAAAAAAGAGAACTTCTTGATAAAAATGATAAATTTTGAAATTTTTAGGATAGTTAAATATTTTGTAAAACAAGGAGGCGACCCCCTTCGCAAATAAACTTTTGACGGCTTTGCGGCGCAGTGGCTTTAGCAATAAGTTACGGTGCTAAGGGCCGCGGGTTCGAATCCCGCACGGAATGTATTTGTATGGCCTAGAAGTAATTGAAGAAGAAGTAATTTACATCTTAAACAATACTATTGTTAGGTGAAAACTGGTGCCTAAACTAGGTAAAACATGTATCTTAGGTCACCAGGTCCCCACCTATAGATATCCGTGGACAAAATATATAGATGAAGCAACACGTGGTAGAGCCATGCTGTAGCTATATTAATAGTATAGTTGTAGCACGAATGGGTCGACTCGACCGGGGGAGGACCACGTTCTCACAGAATACCACTGTAAAATAGCAGCTTGATGCTGCTGTGTTTCGTATGGTGAGTGTAGAGAACTGGACACCCTTTTTACTGGAAAAGAGGCATTCTATCTTAGTCCTCACGACTGACAACGCATCTGTATTTTAATTTGCAAACGAAGATAGATGTAGATGTCTATGGGCCACAGCAACCACTTATTATCAGGTGGACTGTGTGCTCGTTTGTCACCCTAATTCTATAAAAAAAATATATTCCAATTAAACAACAAAACGAGATTTATTTCTATTTTAGTTAAAAAAGTAAAAAACAAAAATATTAAGAAAGAAAACAATGTCGCACTAAATAGCAAACAGAGACAACAGTTAAAGATTACTTACAACGGTAGATAGGTACTATATTTTACTTTTTAATGTTAGCATTTAGGACGCACATAATTGAGTAGAATAATGAAAATTGTGTATGTGTTTGTAAGTAATAAGTAGGGGTATTCTATACAATACCGGATTATACAGATTGGCAATACCATGTACATAGATTTATTTATATGCCATTAAGGCATCTGAAGTGGTACTCAAGTCGCACGAAATTACAGCATACGATACAAAATTTATAATATACTTAAATTATATTATATACTTAAAATTTATTATATACTTACGACCCGTTCAGACTTCACCTAGAATCTATTAATATGGCATTATTTATATTTAACATAATTATGAAAGACAATTCCTTTTACCTATTTTTCAATTTTTTTAATAAATTACTTGGAATATTTTCTTGAGAAATAATATTTTTTTGGACAAAATATAGCCAAGATCACTCCTGACATTGCTCTGTATCTGTTTGTAAAGTTTCATTACAGTCGGATTACCCATTCTGAAATTTTCCCAGACAGACTGAAAGACAAAAAAAAATTATCTGTATAGATTTGCTGAAAACACTACTGTGAGGTAAAAGTACAAGTCTCTAATTTGACTTCACATTAATATGTATTTGTGATATTTTCAGCACAACATCACCGCAACATGGAAAACGTGACCGACTATTTGAAAAATCTTGTCTACAACATTTTTAAAAGAACAAAAAATAAATAAGTATTTACTTCATACCAAAGTAATTAGCACTGACTTCAATACTAAGTTACTTTCTTACTTACTAAGTAACTCTATTTTTGCTGTGGGTTTATCTTTTCTGTTAAAGTGTATTTTATACATTTTTATAGACGTTGCTACTGGCTTTTAAACCACGTTCGGGTCAACAAATAACTCCTTGTGTTACGATCTAATTAGTGCATGTTTTCAGTTAGATATTCTACAACTTAGTATTTCAACCCGTAGTATTTTTACAAGACGTAATTCACAGTGATAGAAATAACGCAATGGATCAATAAACTAAAGTCCCAGCAACCTATGGGAACGAAAGTTTTTTTTAAATGGCAGCCTGCTTGCATGTAGATTGTACGTCGCTCCCTACAAAATGGTAAAAGCTACCACATGAATCCACACACTTCTCGTGTGTGGATTCATGTGGTTCAGGCCCTAGTGTTATCATTAGGAGAGGAAAACCTTAGATCGGCAGTGGACAGCAACAGTGATGATAATGCTGATTTGGTTAAATTAAAAAGTAATGTTTTTATAATAATGTCCTCAACGGAGACTAGCAAATGGCTCCGTAGGACAGGATTATACTCGTTAGTGCACGAGTGTGCTAGGGAGTGGAGATGCACTCACTCACTCACTCACAATACAACTCGATCGGAGAGAGATCAGGCGCAGGACCAAAATTTGTCTACAACAAAATTTTAAAGTACAATATTTCAAAACATCAACTCTTCAGCCATCGTATGGCTAAGACTGAAAAATAGATTTTTTGTTTACGAATTTGGTTATACAACTTTTATTAGGTGTGGGTATGATAAGGTTTTGAAATAAGTAATAAAATATTGTAAAATTAATAATTTTCGGATTTCATAATAACTTTGAAAAAAAAATTGTCTCTAATAAATACTTCTTTAAGTTTCTGCTTTTTTCTGTGTATAACTTATTAAAACACTATATGCTATTCTATTTTGCTAAATACATTCATTCGTTTCAAAGTTCCAATCTCGGCTATCTCAAGTCTTTATTGCCTGCTACAATACCCCGAAAGTGTCGATATGATATATGAAGACAGCTGCTAAGACAAGTTTTTCTTTTTTTGCTTCAGCTTGCCGCATTATTATATATACTTTAATTATTTTAGAAGAAAGTAATTGAAACTTGCAGAAATAAACATGGACTGGAATTTGCGGAGCACGATGTCGTTTCAGATTTTCATCGCACAGATAATGAGTGACAGTGCAAATCAACATTAACTTTCACTGTTATCAACATCATGGTGTTGGCCTTAAATTCTCTTTTTGGCAGTGAGGTCAAAATTAATATGTTTTACTACAGCTTTTGATAAACCGATGAAAGTTATTGAAATAATTTACTAATGTCTTGTTTTCCTTGCCATTGAAGATCAGTCTGTCTAATGAGTATTTGTAATACAAGTAAAGCCAATTGTATTTATTTTTGTTTAAATATTGTATATAAATCATATAATATCTATCTCATAATATGATATTAGAAAATATTAGTTTTGGGCAGACTACTGGGAAAATTATTACTGTCTCACTCGATGTATTAAACACCTTTGACAGGGTCTGGCGCACGAACCTTTTGGGCAAGTTTTCTGTGTACGGCTTATCAGATCAGACGGGCGAGACATTTTTTGTATTATGGGTCTCTCCAAGCTGTCGAATGCTGCTTTTCCGAACCTTTAACGACTAATATCAGAGTTCCTTAGGCGTTGATTCCCTCTGCAACTCTCTTCTGATCATATCAATGACCTGCTTATGCCTTACACTTACACCAGAGATTTTAAGCGCACCGATATGACTCACGGTAAGTCAAGAAAAGAGACACTATTACTTTCTTAAAGGCCCTGTGCTACCTGCAATTCCCTTGGTGTTGCAGGTACCATCAGATGAGCCACACGTTCGCAGCAATCCTTTCTTCTATAAAAAAAATCACCTTCAGTTTTTGGTGGTTGAGATTTCTTCGAACCCAAATTTTGGTCGGCTTATTGATTCTAGGGTCAAACAAGATGTAAGAAAATTAGGTGTCCTTGAAAAGGTGCGGCGATACTTCATTCCGGGGCAGTTGCTTGTACTATATAAAGCGCAAGTTCGGTCGTCGTCGTAGTGTATTGCCGTCATATTTGAACTGTCGTTGCAAAAAGCCACCTAGCAACACTTAGACTCAATGGAAAAGTGTGCTAACAGGCTTATTGGTAAGCTGAATATGCAAAGTCAATATTACCAGTCCCGACCACATGTGTAAATGTAAACAGCCTTTCGGTGTTCTACAGGATACATTTTAGAGAGTGTACGTAGAAATTGCATGACGCAATTCCTTCCCCTCCACGATCGGACAACCAAACGCCAGCTAGTCTCCACCCTTTTGTGCAGCAAAGAATAAAAGGAAGAAAGGAACGACGGAAAGGAAGGTATAATTTGCCAGGATCTGTTTTTCGTCTAGACATATAATTTAAGTATCTTCAAGGCAAGATATCAGTCAAGCATTGGGTTATAATAGTAAAAAATTGTGAGAATACGAAAGAATTACCTTTTTGTTTGTGCGGATTCTTTCTCAACTCTCTGCACATTACACTAATTGAGTTTTCACCATAATTATGTGTTTTATAAATTGTGTCATAAATTATGACGTACAATGTAAAAGTAAACAGGCCGCATAATATATGCCTCATCGTTTGGCTTTATTTCTGAAAAAATTAAAGAGTAAGGTTACATTATAATACCTACTACCTGCTGAGCACAGGGCTCCACTCATTTCTAAGAAGAAAATGGAGTATTATTCAGTGCGTGGTGGCGGACTTCACATAAACGTGGTAGAACCTTACTGCAGCTATATTAATAGTATAGTAGTAGCACGAATGGGTCGGCTCGACCTGGGAAGGACCACGCTCTCACAGAATACCTGCGTAAAATAGCAGCTTGATGCTGCTGTGATTTGTATGGTGAGTGTAGAGAACCGGAGACCCATTTTTCTGGAAAAGAGGCATTCTATCTTAGTCCTCAAGGCTGACAACGCATCTGCATTTTAATTCGAAAACGAAGATAGATGTAGATGTCTATGGGCCACAGCAACCACTTACCATCAGGTGGACTGTGTGCTCGTTTGTCACCCTTATTAAATAAAAAAATGACCTCGAAATAAGAAAAATGATTATTAGACATGTGAAGTAATTATCAGCAGACATGTGAAGTTCGTCAACACACATTCTCAGCGCGGCGGAAATTTCCTGCTTTAAAATCCTCTCAGAAATGAGAGGAGACCTGTGCCCAACAGTGGGATGTATATAGGCTGTAACTTCAACTTTAACTTACGTTACGAATGACCTCGGAGAGTGATGTCAGTGATTCGAGATAGCTTTTTAGTAGCTGACAACCGCTGGATAATCAAATAGAAAGTGGGCTTCCGTTTCCTCGTGCTCCAGGCAGGCTCTGCACAAAGGTCTGTCACACCCCTAAATTTGCGTTTAATAACATCATTGGTGCCGATGGGGAGCGGTTGGGGATTTAGCCTCTTAAACTGCGACTTCAATTACCCTTAAGCTATCGCTTTAATAGTAAATTATTTTGTGCGTGTGCGTACGTTTGTAGCACTATAATACTATTTCTCGAGGACGCTCATTAAATAATATTTTACCTTCATGTAAGCTGTAGTATACTAAGGTCGAATATTGCAAGAACAGTAGAAGGAGATGGAGATTAGAGATTAAGCAATAAATTAGGAGAAATATGACTGACATAGGCGAACGGATTTAGAAAGCTGAAGTGATAATGGGCTGGCCACATAGCTCGAAGAACTGACAACCGACGGGGAAAAAAGTTTCTCGAGTGGCAGCCTCGTACCGGTAGACGAAGTGTAGGGTGACCCCCCCCCCCACTAGATAGAGTGACGACCTGGTAAGACATGCAGGAAGTCATGGGTGTAGGTGGCTCAAGAGTGTGTGTGTTCCTTGGGGGAGGCCTATGTTCAGCAATAGACTTGTGAAGGGCTGTAATGATGATGATAGGAAAAATGTTAGTCGATTTTTATATATATATATATATATATATATATATATATATATATATATTTATATTGAAATAAATAAATCATTAGCTCAATATAATACTACAGAATATTCATATACGTATATTAAGTTTTTATGTGTTGAATGCCAGAATTTAACGGTGAACTTATTTCGCTGTCTATTTGTAACAGTTGATTTTCTCTAAAACTATGTTATAGGTTGAAATTTAGCATATATTATACTATTTTTTTAAATAATTGTCAATAATGAGGAACTACATAATTCAGCAAACTTAGAAGAACCGATATTGTTCATCGGATCAGCGAGCTGAAGTGGAATGGGCCGACCATATAGCTCGATAACAAATTTTGAGGAAAGGTGGTCGAGTGGCAGACTTGAAGCAAAGTATGCAAGGGGGCAGCCCTTTAGTACATAGAGTAACGACTTTTAAGATGTTGACGTTTTAAGAAGTTGAAGGATGCAGGTGGTTTAGGACCATATTTTGTGGCTTTGCTTGGGGGAGGTCTATGTTCAGCAGTGGGCTTGTGAAGGGATGTAATGATGTTGCTGTTGATACTGTTATTGTTGATGATGTTGATGATGATAATGACACAAACCACAAAGATTTTCAATTATAAAATTTTGTTCTAGGCTAGTTCTGTTTGCAGTGTAATTTACCTAATGCTGTTTCATCGCTGGAATGCAGTTTCACCGTTTTAGGTCGATATCGATGGCGTACTTTGATGCCATTTGAAGTTCCGTTGTACTGTCCTCTTGTTCAGGCGTGGTTTAGGCTTGCCGGTGTTAGTGGCAAATTGCAGTGTTCAGCTTCGGGCGCTTTATTGAAAATTCAATCTATCCACTGCAGTGGGAAGAAGTTGGGAGAAAACGGAGAATGTGCTCTGCGCTCGCGCACTAAGACTGACACTCGGGTGGCTCATGCGCTGGCCGGAATCCGTTATCCGGCGTCAGGTTACGGTCACGTCTATATAAGACGGTGGCGTCTTCTTTACCATTTCATTTCGTTTGAGACGCCTGTTCGGCTGCGTGGTCCGTGTCTACACGCGCCCCGGTGTCAACATTCGTGTCGGTGTCCGCGAGCACCTTGTCGTCTACCACGGTTCATTCGGTTAGGGTCCAGTGCTCGCGCATTTGTGTTGCCGGGACACAGTTCAGTTGCGTGGAACATTCAAATTAAGCCTGTCGTGTGAAGGTTGGAAGTAATTAAGAAGGTCTAGGCATTGGGGTACGTATTGATGGTATTGACCCTAAAATAAAAAAAAAACACTAATACTTTTTTTAAATAAATAAATATAATTTACATGTTATTATTATATTTAATTATTCAATTTATATATTTCCTCTAGCTGTAATACACTGTTTATGTATTTATCATTCTCATCATCATTATCACAGCCTATAAAATGTCTACTGCCGAACGTAAGCCTCCCCATAAATTAAGGGATTAATTTCCATGCATGCTCTTTAATATCCTTTTGTCACCTCTCAGGACACCCAAAGCATATGGTATATCGTAACAAAAAGCTGCCACTATACGCCGTCAGTACGGAATCACCTACAACAATTTTAACAAAAACCTTTTTTGTGAGACGGTTGTTTCAAAACTCCTCTAACATAAATTAGTTTAATTCAACCAAAAATATTAAAAATGAAGGTCTATGTCTTCATCTTTTTGAAATTTATTTCAATTAAGCTAAATACGTTCTACGTTGGGACATTGGTCTCCTGTTATTAATAAATAGGAATATCTACATCACCCTTCTTAATTAAGACTGTTAATGGGCATTAAAATATTAGTAGCGCTAAACGATGTTCTTATGGTGTTTAAAATTTAACTAAAACATTATCAATCAGTATTTCGACAAGACGGATTTGTCGTTAGAGTAATATGTCAATAATCAACTGAAAAAAAAATATTTTGTGTAATTGAATAGAAAACATAAAAGGATGCGATACCTAGTTTATTCAAAACTTTTTCACGTCACGCCTTTATCGGGCATAATAATTACGCAGGCTTTTAAATTTTCGACAAGCCTTGTGAATTATTTCAATGTATATCACAGATGCATTATTATTGAAGTTATATTCGTTCTCTTAAATAAATCCTGGAAAGACTGCTCCATTCTGCACTTAATTTTATCCCTTTTAAATTTCATGTTAAATATGTATTTATATTTTATTCATTATTTGAATTTTATGAACTTTGATGATGTTAAAACATTAAAAAGCGACGATATAAATGATATCAGCATCGAATAATTACGAATTATTTATGAGTGGTGTTGCACCTACCACAGCTTCTAAAATCATCCAGGGTTGACTGGTAGAGAATGCCACAAGGCATTAAGTCCGCCCTTTATATCCCTTATTATAAGGTAGATGTAAAAAATAATAAATAAATAAATACTATATGCCAAATAATTTTCTAAATCAAGTATGAGTTACATTAGTTTTGAATGAACTTGTTAGCATATATTCATTAGTTATAGTGACCAATCACACACGAGAATTCTCTAAGGGGCTTTAAAGACGGCTACTGTTGCGGTATTTGATTGAAACGACCGGAAAATAGAACCATAATCGCGGGTATACTAACCGCCCTACAAGTTTCATTCGCACGGTCCGTTCTACCTAGCTTCATAGCTCAGTATTGGTACGTAGATGGTAAAATGATTGCCGTCATTACTAGGGAATTACAAGAGGGCGAAGTCGGTATCTACCACCATTATATGCACTCGCGTGAGATACCAACCGCTCGTTGCTATTGTTTATTGGTGCTTTTTGTTGTGTAATAAGTTGCCTTTAAATTCCAATCACAAAATAGTAAGAGATTTCAATATTCATGTTGGTAATTTTTATAATAAATAACTCGCAATAATTTTAATACGACGATTGCGTGCGTATCGAAGCTTTGGAAGGTCTATGACCTGTTGAGTTTACTCAAGCTGATTGAATTATTAATAGAAGTTTAATTTTAGGCATTTTCATTGTGATTTTTTAAATGAAGTGTAATCTGCGTTCTCTTTTTGAAAAATCAATTGCATAATTCCGACCTCACATGAAGTAAAAATAACTGTAGGAACTGTTTTTTAAAGCAACCACTTTTTAAATTTGTGTATTTTCGATTTTATGCGTGTCTTTGTAAAATTCATATATTTTATTATTTATCACAATATTTGGACAAATAATATTTCGACGAATAAATTAATTTGAAAGTTAAAAGTATATTTGTTAATAGATGATTTGATGATTAGATGCATTAATTAGCGTTTGAAACATTTTGTACTATTTAATTACGATTACATTCCACAAGAAAGATAACCCAAGAACCCAAGTCGTGCGAGCAACACTAAACTGGTTCCAAGAGAGTATGTTAGATTATAGTGTAGAGTATACTCGTTATTAAATGTTTAGTATGAGTATCCTCTATAACCCAGCTAACTTCTAAAAATTATTAAGTCCCAGTAGTAAAAATTCGAAAATTTCATATAATTATGCTTTTAAAGGAAGTTAAAGTTTAACAGCGCAGTACTCAGACCAATAAGAAATTATTTTTATTGGTTTGAGGCGCAGTAACAAATAGAGAGAAAGAACTCTTAATTTATTTACAGGTAGGAAAAGACGTACGTTGTCGATTACTTATCAAAACGTTACTAATATATAGCGAAGTATAAAACCAATAAGAAAACAAGCCGCGATAAACAAGTCCCATTGACAGATTAATTAAAAAGATGCACAGACAATAGCGATCAATGACCGGAGACGTCACTTGCATCGTATGTTGTAAGTTACGCTAAGAAAAAAACTCGCCTATGTTCACCATACGCGTGGACGCATAACCAGTTGGGATGTTTTTTGCCGACAAGTGCGCATGGCCTTGACCGGGGACGCCGCAACGCCCAAATCACTGATCGACCTACTTATTCAAGTTACCATACGAGATGCAATGTCATACTTATGTGTATGAAATGCAGCACGCTAGCAATATATTACTCTATTTTGGTTTGTTGTTATTATATTATTTTAAATCACTATAAATTGCAGGAATTCGATGGACAGAAGATCAAGTGAAAGACAGAACTCTCAATTCTCCATAATAAAAAATAATAATTACGTCTTGTACGTTAAGTGCACCTTCTATTTTAAATTTTTAAATATAGAATAACATCTAATTGCTCGTAGGCTATTCTGAATTTTCACTAGCCTTAGTCAGTAATTAAATTTAATTATTGAAACAACTTTACGTTGTAAAATAAAAACGTGTAGAGATGCATGCTTTCCATGAGCGAGTAAACATGAGATGGAGAGCGTATTCAAAATAATTCCATACTACCGATCACGATGTGTGTATCCGATACAAGGTATATCAGATATAGGGATTCGTGCAGAACGGGTGTATCTAATACGGTATGACATATAATTTTGCGTCCTAACTAGCGAAATGATACACGTCTGCGCTACGCGACGAAGATACGGTACGCCAAGATTATCAAACGTGGACCCGGCATTACATAGCGTTTTTCTTAGAAAATTAGAATAACATAGGGTTGGAATTTTCTGACTTCGAAACTTTTTTAGATGTATAATTTTCCGTAGCCAACTTTAGCGATACTTTATATGATATGACCGGAAATGTTTTTTTTAATACCGCCACCATAGCGATAAGGGAATATTATAGCAAAAACGATAAAATGTTTGTCCTCAATTTCAAGTTTCTATGTGGAAAAAACAATGAATACCGGTAAATTTCATACACCTTTGCGTATAGAATAGAAAGCAGCCGATTCATTTCAAAACTATTACAATGTAAAAACCATTAATATTGTACTAATGGTTACAGATATTGTTAATGTTGATAACGTTGTAGAATAAGGCATGGCGCACCTTTAACTTTTTAAACATAAAGGTAATAACTTTAGCTATAAATGCACAAGTGGGCCAAACAACTTTTGAAAAATTGTTTAAAACCTTTTAAAAGAAAGTTTCTTATCATTTACTTTTTAATTTAAATCATTGACAGCGAGTTTATATTTATATAATGTACATTTTATGGTTTTTAGATTTTTGGAGGATAACAGTATTTAAAGCTCATAGTGTTTAGTATTGCGTACATTAGGACATTTCAAGAATAATGCTTAACTTTGACAAAAATGTTTGCGCTAATAATGAAAAATCCTAAAGAGAAAGTTTTTCAATCTAGATTGAAAGACATAAAACGTCAACACATTTTTTTTAATAATAAGTAATAAATAAAATATTTTTGTAAACAAATCGTACTATGATCTTTTATATATTATTTATATAAAACAATAGAGAAAAATGAAACTTATAACGTAGAAATATAATTTAATTTTTGTGTATAAAATTCTTTTGTAATTCAACCCGAAGCATGTATGATCTGTGAGCTTCGTGGATAAAGGAATGTAAATGTTTTATGTAAAAAAGCGCTGTAAAATTTTTATTTCCTATCTTATGAAGGTATCGTGAACAATTCAAAAGAAAAACGTTTCTTTATTTAGAATCTAAATTCTAAATTTTAGAATCTAAATTTTAGATGATAAATGTAATCCTTTTTAATTTCTCATAAATACGTAATTTTGCTACTGTTACTATTAAATTTTACGTTATTTAACTTTTCGCAACATTATTCTGTGTTAGCTGTGGTTGCCTATAACTGGGTTGAGCACATTGCATGTTTCTCACGATGCTTGTATCTTGTTTTCAGTTTTTATGTATCATCTGTCGGTGACCCTTATAAATAAATAAACTTACTACAGAAATTATCCTATTTAGTATGAGTAATATCGAGATTTTTTTAAAAAAAAGGGGCTATTAATAATCCGAGAAAAACGCTTTGAAATTGTTATTCTTTATCATTAAAAACATTGTTGAGAAAGGTTTGAAACATTTGAAATTTTGAAACGAACAAAACAGTTGAAACATGAACATAAAGAAATAGATAGAGTATGACCCTAAAACTAACAAAAAAAATTATTATCATGATGAACTTAATTATTTAGGTGTAGTATTGATGGTATGAACCTTTAATTACTCAAATATAAGGTATGATTAATTAAAAATTCAGTCAAGCGACAGCATTTTGTTTGCATAAAGAAACCTAACAAGCTTTTTCTTGATGTTAGTATCTAATTTGATGAGGAAAAGTGATAAGCATACAATATTGAGCACAGAGAAAACTTGAGTACGACTAGTACAGTCATAAAATAAGTATATATTTTTATAAACTTAAATCCTAAAAGCGAACGTACTTAAATTTGCATTAATTTTATTAAAGTTTACAGTATGTACACGAATACTGTATAATATTTTTCTTTTTTTACCAACTTCGGCGCAAAGTAAGATTATCACTGGAATAACTACTTGTAGTTTAAAATGCGCATTAACTACGTGCTTAGTGTTAGAAGAAAGCATAGAGTGAAATCTATGCATATCAGGAAAGAGGATACTCGGTATGTTGTGGACTTCGCCAAACAGCATGAGGGTTTCGAGGACTAACACACACTGCGTATTTGTTGGTCCATGTTCTTTCGAGAATGATGAATGAATAGATGATGTTAGTCAAATTTAGAGGTTTTTAATTTATGCTTAGTAATTGGAGTATCTGGTTCTCTATATATTAAGCATACAGTATAAAACAATATTACCTGTCTACTTCAAACAAGTCGACGACGATTATAGTGAAATAGAACAGGAAGTAGCATGAAATAAATTGTCATCGTATATGATGACGTTCAATGTCGTTTTGGTTGACATTGAAAGTAGTAAGGGATTCCCAAATCAGACGGCAATAATATGGTAGTATGTATGTAATTGCGGTATACACTGTACACACGTTCATATAGCCTCAGTACTTTCCCCCGACCTAGTGCCCTCTCTGCAAAGCCGGCTGACCCACAACGTTCTTACAATTCCGTAATGTCTCGTATTTTATTTGAGATTTACCGTGGCTCATTACACGTCTAGTGTACAGTTATATCTAATAACATATCTCGATGCAACGATTGTCCACTCCGATGTATCGCGATGAAATTGATCGCGGTCCGCTTCTGCGCGTGCTTCTTGTAGTGATGTTGTGATACGGAAATATATACGTTATATTATGTCTGATTTTGCGTACAGATATGTTGCAGGAGATAACAACAAAAAAGTATTTGATGTGAGATTATACCCTCTAAAATAGACAATCTTTACTCTGTTTTATACGTGACATAATGTATATACATTGTTGTGGATTGTATTTTATAAAAATATGTTATTTTTGTTGGCAAGAACTTGTAAATGTTTTAAAATTTCGAGTATGCACCAAAGATGAATATGACCAGATTACAAGATGGGAGAAAAAAGTAAGAAAAGTATTCAGAGAGTGTTTTATCAAACAAACGTTTACAAAAATCTTTGCAAATTCAATAAAATACCTTTGTCACCTATTTTATATTTGGCTTATAATAACAGTAACATTTTGAAACGTGTACCAATCTGTCCCTTGAATAAAAATCAGTCACTGTGAGCTTGTTTACGATATCTATCTATTTACGATACTGATATATTACATACATTGAAAATCACCGTACCTATAATAATAATAATTCATTTATTTCTGACCAATTATCCATATTTGTTAACAATTTGTAATCAAAAGAAATATAACCTAGTGCTAGTATTTCATTAATATTATAAATTAAAATGAATATTATATTAACAGACAAACCAAGGTCATGGCATGTCTAATCTACAGTATGCAGATTTATTCAACGCCCAAATTTGGTAACCCCATCTGTCCGCTAGTACGCTTAGGATGATGTTTGCTCTAGTCCGCATGCGACTCTATGAACTATGTTCATTGCCTTAGACTTCCGATTTTTGATTTTTTTTCACAGAATAGGGAGACAAACGAGCACACAGTCCACCTGATGGTAAGTGGTTGTTGTGGCTCAAAGACATCTACATCTATCCTCGTTTGCGAATCAAAATGCAGATGCGTTGTCAACCGTGAGGACTAAGATGTAATGCCTTATCATGTATGAATTGTGTTTATGCATGTTTTTATGAGATGTACGATACACCTTTATAGGATTATATCAAGTCTAGAAAGTTTTTATGTAATTTCAGATGTTAGAGCATGCGTTGGATATTGTAAGCATATACGTAATTTTAAATTTGTGATCGAAGAATTATATAGGCATTTATTCGTCCACACTTTTCCATCTGAAACACCAGTGCGTGTTGCCAGTGATGACTTATGGATCTAACGTGGTCCTTCACTGCTCGCCGTATAAGGGAGCTCAAGGTTGCTCAGCGAGCTATGGAGACGACTATGCTCGGGGTTTCTCTGTGTAATAAACTATGAAATGAGGATATCCGCAGTAGAACCAGAGTGAACGACATAGCCCAAAGAATCAGTAAGCTGAAGTGGCGGCAACGGGCCAGCCATATAGCTCGTAAAACCGAAAACCGTTGGGGAAAAAGGTTTTCGAGTGGCAGTCTTGTACCAGCCAGGCGAAGTGTAGGGCGTCCCCCCACTAAATGGAGTCTAACTGGTAAGACATACGGAAAGTCGATGGATACAGGTGGCTCAGGACCGTGCTTTGTGGCATTACTTGGAGGAGGCCTATGTTCAGCAGTGGACTTGTGAAAGGCTGTAATGATGATGATGATGATGACTTTTTCTTGGCATGTAAATGTTTATTTGACTAAATTCGTTGTTAACAATAGCTTTGACATTTCATTTTTTAAACAATGTTCACTACTTCTCCAATATTTATAAAACTTAAAATTATATTTATACTATTTATACCATAAAACAATGTCTTTCCGTACCTAACGTTTGAGTTATTGTAGAATTGCAACAAAAAAAAAGGTACAAAATTGTATACAACAAAATAATTTAAAATTTGATATTTTGTACAACCGACTTCAATATAATTTATTTAGAATAACTCAAAAATTATTGGTCAGACGACCTTAATCAAATTTATATGGGACCACATGTGAAGCAACAGCTTTCAAATAAAAAAAGAATCATCGAAATCGGTTCACCCAGTCAAAAGTAATGAGGTAACACATAAAAAAACATACAGTCGAATTGAGTACCGTCCCCTTTTTGAAGTCGGTAGAAAATAATGAGAGAGTAGCGGAGCCAAGTAACATATTAGTTTGCCTAACAGCTCGTCCGAATCGAACTTCATGGAAATGAATCGTGATACCATACAAAACATAAAGCAATTGATTACTTTAAAATAAGTTAAGTAATAAAAAATTAAAAATAAGTAAATTCTATATTTAAATATGAAACGTTATTGTTATTAATTTTATCACAATACGTTGATAAGTATGTAATGCAGATATTTTTGTAGCAGGTAATGCAAATTTTATAGTAACCAAGCAAGGCGTGTAGTGCCGGTGTTTGAATTACCACTATCCCATATCGGGTGTCGTAAGAGGCGACAGAAGCCAACTGAAACAGGAGATGGGCGGCAGCATCTTCTTGATAACAAATTAAAATGATAAAAAACTGTGGTTGCCAATCCGCATGTCAAGCGTGGCAACTATGCCAAAATCCCTCCTATAATGTAATATATGCGAGAGGCATATGTTCATTAGTGAACTTTAATAGGCTGTATTGGAATGGCACACAAGCGAGGTTCGATCACCACTGACATCAATTATATTGTTGATTATACTTCTAAAT
This sequence comes from Parnassius glacialis, assembly GCA_033319125.1. Classification (NCBI taxonomy): domain Eukaryota; kingdom Metazoa; phylum Arthropoda; class Insecta; order Lepidoptera; family Papilionidae; genus Parnassius; species Parnassius glacialis. The sequence continues at coordinate 23,229,685 of JAVANC010000001.1, read as the reverse complement.
GCTGAACAAGCGCTTGGCGGTGAAGGAAAACCTTACGAGGAAAAAATTTAAGAAATATGAAATTCGCTAGCATACATTGGAGCCGCGCGGCGGAGTAATTGCTCCACAACCTTCTTAGAAAGGACAGGTGGCCTGTGCCCAGCAGCTGGATGTACAAAGGCTATAGCTTTACTTTTTCAAATATCTTAATATAACAACTTCAATACCTTGTTCTCCTTTCCCAGAAGTGCTCTTTAAATTGCTATATATCCCTCTCGGAAATGAGACAAGGCCTGTGCCCAGACATCATCACTACAGCCCTTCACAAGTCCACTGCTGAACATAGGCCTTCCCCAAGGAATGCCACAAAGCACGGCCCCGAACCACCCGCATCCATCGACTTCCTGCATATTGTACCAGGTCGTCACTCCATCTAGTGGAGGGACGCCCTAAACTTCGTCCGCCGGTACGAGGCCGCCAGTCCAGAACCTTTTTTCCCCATCGGTTGTCGGTTCTTCGAGCTATATGACCGGCCCATTGCCACTTCAGCTTACTAATCCGTTGTAGTAGTGCGCAGAAAAGGGTGTAATAAAGTGAATACAAAATATTTCTTTCCACTTTCGGTTCGGTATTTAAGTATAGAATATCGATCTTTTGGTTCGGTCGGCTTCGCTCACTTACGGGTAGAATAGAGTATATTGACTGTTTACGATATAATATAGTGCCAGAAGTTTATTCGTAATGCATTCAATAGTCCAGTTCATTAATTTAGTAAAATTTTGCCTTATTTTATATATGTTAAAAAGGAAATTTAAATAAATGTTTATTGTGCTTTTTTGCAAGTTACGCTAGTCGTTGGCATTTTAAGAAGACCGATGAACCTCGTACATTGTCCCGGCGCTCCACGCGTCAACACCCTCTACCGAATGTGAATTAATAGGCGTGTAATTCAATCGCGGTTACATTGATTGCCGAAGAGTATAAAAAATGAAATGATTTCTTTTGTAAAAATGAAAATAAAACGACTGGCACAATCTCTAGATCACAACAACCCGAGAACGTATCTACTCAATGTAAGACCGATATTAGAAATGGCATAATTGATTCTAATTTAAAGATAATAATTACTGAGTGTAATTGTAAGTGTATTATAATACGCAGTATGCTTAAATAACAGTTTCGAAAAGTAAGTTTAACGAAACGAGAAAAAATTATGTTGTAACGTAAATGATTTGGAAAATTGTATCTTTTTTGCCAAGACTATTATTACTACTCAAACTCTATCAAACTCCATCAAAATATCTATTGTATTCTATATATATATATATATATATATATATATATATATTTTTTTTTTTTCTATAGCATTTCCGTTACTCAATCCATATAAGCTGAAAATGATTTAACTAAAAGCACTTTACGATAATAGTTGATGGACGGATTTTAACTCAAGACTTTTAGTTGATTAGCAGTGCTTAACTTAACTGCAATTGTTAAGTTATAGATGCTTTAAATTAAGTTTTATTAGTTTGGGGCAATAAAGAGTTTAGTGCTTTTCATCAACATAAAATTAACTTTTAATAATAAAAGCCACATTTAAAAAAACTAAAGAGAATACAATAGTTTCACACTGAAGTTGGTGCTCATACGTATTGTATGGAGAATTAAAGCTTCGACTTCAGAATGTGAGATTATTCTATAATATTTAGTTCTTTAAAGTAGGCTATTACTATTTATTAAGAGCTAATTTTTTTATGGACTAAGAAATATCACAATCTCAATATCGTCTAAATAGTTGTATTAAAAACTTTATTAACAAATTTTCACTCTACATTTATGTTTCACCACACTTGAAGTTGAATTAATAAAAAAAATTAGAACCTATTTCATAAGAAAATAACTTAAAATTAAAAGTTTTGTACAACCGACTTCAATATAAATTATTAAGAATAACTTAAAACTATTAGTCAGACCTTGATCAAAGCACCAGCTTTCAAATAAAAAAATAATCATCGAAATCGGTTCAGCCAGTAAAAAGATAAAAAGTAACACATAAAAAATATACAGTCGAATTGAGTACCGTCTCCTTTTTGAAGTCGGTAGACAAATCATCGAGATCAGTTTCACGATTGACGAAGTTATCGTGTAACAAACATACAGAAAACAGTTACAGTTACAGTCTATTTACGCCCCACTGTTCAGCACAGGGCTTCTCTCATTTTTGAGACGAGTTAAGAGTGTCTGTTGGCGGACTACACATGTACTCAAATAATATTATCTCACACATATAGGTGGTGATGTTTCATGAGATCAGCACTTACAATTGAAATTTATAATTTCATCGGTGCCGGCGGGAATCAAACCCGGGTTGCTCGCGTACTTTGAAAGTTCCAGCGAGCACTTAACCCCTGAGCTAGTATGAATATTATCTAATGTCATCATTATCATCCTTCAGTCCTTTACAAGTCCACTGCTGAACATAGGTCTCCCCCGAGAAATGCCACAAAGCACTTCGTAATCTCATCATTTGCTGTAGTTGCTACGATTGGCGAGTGGGTTGGCAACCGCAGTTTTTAATTGTACTATTGCTGTTATTACGAAGATACTACTGCCCATCTCCTGCCCGTTTCCCACTGTCGCCTCTTACGATACCCACGGGAAGATATGGGTAGTGGATATTCTTAACCGCCACTACACGTACACGCTACATCTAACGTAACAGATGTGAAAATATCTATTCAATGCCGGTCTAGAACTTCTCCAGCTTAATCACAGTTGGCATATCAGCGATTATAGATATCTCTTGCGAAAAAAACTACATTGCAAACTGCGTCACAGTATGATCAAGGAATGTTTAAATAACCGCGAAGCATTGTGTGTTCATGTAGATTAACGTATCGAACCGAAGTAATTTAATAAGTGCAGATAACGTCAAAACTAGTTTTGACTCAGTCAAATTTCTTATGTACATATGTTAGATATGTTAGAAGTTATTGAACATAAACGCAACGTTCGTTAACACAAACCACTAAGATTTGTGTTGACGAACGATTTGTAAAAAAAGTTGCGCCAAAACTATCGTTTTCATACATATTTGTGTGACTATAAAGTACAAATTTAATTTAAATAGAGCAGCATATATATTTCTTACTTAAAAGTGTTAATAATCTCTATAACACATTATTCATAGTTTACGTGTGAACTATCTTTGATGTATTGAAGCCGTGTTGAATCGAGAACATTATTATCGTCGTCACATTTAAAGACGAGGTGAATGCGTAAAAAGAACAGTTAGGCAAAAATTTTTGTCATTCCACTCTATTCGTAGAACGACACAACTTCCATATACATTCAAACGTGGGTGTACTTTCAACCTTCGAGAATCTGGCACAGCGTTTGGACCTTAAATGTATATAAATTTAGTTGCTATTTTCGGTTTAAAGAATTTTATTTCTCATAAGAACATACAATGGTTCACTTATAATGAGATACAAAGTAATTATTATAGTTTGATAATATTATCACATCTACCTCTAGTGCTGGAAGCGATATAGTCTTAGGTTATGCACTTATACATATTAGGTACCATGTGTAAAAAAGATTACAATGTGCGTACGTATTTCCTAAGTTTACTTTTAAACAATTTCATGTTATTGCAGTTTTTAATCTCATCTGGTAATTTATTGAACAGCTGTGCTCCCTCAAACAATAGGGTTTTTTTGCCATAATTAGTTCGTGCAGTCATTAGTTGGAGTTTATTTTTACTTCTTAAGTTGTGTGTTGTTGTTTTTTTATGTAACTGTAGGTTTGATTGAATAGAATTAGTGGTTATATTTTTTATTAGGTTGCAAGTGCAATAGGTATAAAGTTGTGTAAGATTTAGTAAGTTAGTTTTTTCGTATAGTATTTTTGTTGGAGTTAGATAATGGTAGTGAAATAATGCTTTAATAATTTTATTTTGGGTTCTTTGAAGTGGATCTAGATTAGTTTTAGCGGCTGAGCCCCATATCTCAATTAGATATTCGATATGCGATTTAACTAAAGAGTTGTATATAATAGTACGTGCCTTTTTCGGAATACAGTTTGCGACTTTACGTAATGCACCTAATAATGACATCAGTTTTGATTTGACATGATTAATATGCAGTCTCCAAGTGAGTTTGTCATCTACCAACAGGCCTAGATATTTTTCCTGACTTGAACGTTTTATTATTTTATTATCAATAGTAAGATGTGCGAACTCTGGTAAAGGTTTATTCTTTGTGGAAAAAATCATAAATGATGTTTTTGAGGTATTAATTGTTAGTAGGTTATATTTTAACCATTCTCCGAGTAGGTCAAGATCTTTTTGAGCATAAGTTATAATGTTGTGAATAGATTTGTCGAAATAGAAAAGACATGTGTCATCCGCGTACAAGGTAAGGTGTCCTGTTAGCCCTATTTTGTTTAAATTATTTATATAAATTAAAAAAAGTAATGGACTGATAATTGAGCCTTGAGGACAGCCGTACGATACATTTTTAATCGAACTAGTAAAATTATCCAATTGAACAGCTTGTTGCCTATTTTGTAGATATGATGTGAACATTTCGAGGGCCTTGCCTTTAACACCTATGTTGTTTAGTTTCTGCAGTAGCTTAGGATGGCTTACTGTGTCAAATGCTTTTTTTATGTCAATGAAAATCCCCAAAGCAAAATTCCTTTGGTCGATACGAGTTTTCATATTTGTGATTAAGTCTACTGCAGCTGTGAGAGTGCTCGATTTCGATCGAAAGCCATATTGTTGGTCAATGAAAAACTTCTTTTTTATTAAATAATCGTTTAGGCGAGTATACATGACTCGTTCAAATATTTTTGATAAGACAGGCAAGACGGACACTGGCCTATAGTTACTTGGGTCAGTCCTATTTCCGGATTTGAAGATAGGACTGACCTTAGCAACCTTTAGTGTGTCGGGAAAAACACCACGTGTTAAACACACATTTATACAATTCGTTAACCTTTCTACAATTATGCTTTTTAGGCATTTAATCGCTTTGGTGCTTATACCATCTAGACCAGTACTAGTGTTGCTATCGAGATCATCGATTATTTTTGATACTTCATTAGTGGTACAAGGTATGAATTCACTTAGTGTAATTTCGTGTGTATAGTCACGTTCGTACATAAGGGTGTTACCAGTGTTTATGTGATACATATTAGGAATTTTGTTAGCCAAGTCCGAGCCTATTGAGGAGAAAAATAAGTTAAATAATTCACATATTGAGTTACCTTCTGTTATGAGTCCCGCGTTCGACATTAGTTTGGGAGGAGCACTGCTGTCTTTAATTTTATTTAATGCTAAGTTATTAATTATCTCCCACATTTTCTTAGGTTTATTGTAACTGTTATGGAACAAGTTATGGTAGTAGATTTTCTTGTGTGTCTTGATAAGATTTTTGACTTTGTTCTGTTCTTTAATTAAGGTTTTTTGTAGGTTATTATCTTTTGGGTGAGATTTAGTCTGCTGCCATAAGTTATTTCGTAAATTTATTGAATTTATAATATCTCGGTTTATCCAGTCATGTTGAGGTGGGTTTAGAATTTTTGTTTTTTTTATTTTATTTTTGTTTATTTGTTCTAACATAAATTTCTCTAGGTAGTAAAAGTCATTATCTTTACTATTATATTGGGCTATTAAAGTAGTATGGTATAATTTTTCATAATCAATTGCTTTATATTGAATTCTTTTGCGTGTTCTTGTTGCCAAGTTGCCTATTTCGAGAAATATCTGCTTGTGATCAGATAGGCAAGATTCCATTATTGAGAGGCTAAATGAGTGATTGTTTATATTCGTACATACATGGTCCAGTATAGTGCTTGTGGTGCTGGTTTCACGAGTACTGTATAGTCTATTAATTTTATTCAATATTTCATATCCACTTTCTTTTATTTCAGTTAGGTATTTTGTAACGTTGCTATTTGTACTAAGTAGATCAATATTAAAATCTCCAAACACAATCGCCCTTCTTTTCCGTTCCAATTGTGAGGAATATGTATTTAAAAAGTTGTTTATGTTAGAACTTCCAGGTTTGTATATTGCGCCGATGTTCAAAGATAGTTTATCTATGTATATCCATAAGTAGTGGTTCCCATTCTCACATAAATCTTCCGTGATATCGTATTTATGCTATTATGTACGTAAATTGAAACGCCACCCCCTTTGTAATTTTGTCTATAGTTGTAAATATGTTTATAGTTTGGTATCTGATATAGTTTTGCGTCGGCTTCCGAAGAAATCCATGTTTCAGTAAAGATTAATAAGTGCGTAGTCATCGGTATTGCTTTTAATATACATTTTATTTCATCTAGTTTACCAGCCTTGCGAATACTACGTAAATTAGTATAGAAAAATCTTAATGAGGACGGGTGCAATGAAATGTTTTCGTAATTGTTTATTAATTGATGGCTTATTCTATCCGTGTATTTTTCGGTATGTGGTGAAGCCGTTATTGGTTTTTTTGGTAGTTTTTTTTTACAACAATTGAAGGTATGCCTTTTATATATTTAATAACAAGGTCCTTTTCGCCGTTTTCTATTCGTTTCGTTAATTCCTCTTTCAATTGTTTAAAATACTGCTTTTGCGCTGGCGTTTGATCTGAGTAAATACTTATATTTTTGGCTAGGTTCTCTTTATTTCGTAAGAGGTATTTCGGAGTATCTATATTATTAAAGTAAACTTTGATAGGCCGGCTCTTGTTTGAAACATATTTCCCTAGTCTTATACATTTAATTGGCTTAGGGCAGTCTTTATGCAATGATATCAACAATTTCATCACTTCTTCAATATCGTAATTTCGTCTCGTTTTAGTATTTTTTTCATTTATTTCTGGTATACCCACAATAATAATATTTTTCTCACGATCGCATCGGTCTTTGAGTTCGAGGATGAGGTTTTCGTGGCGAAAGACGGGCGATTTATCCGTTAAACTTTCATTGAGTTGTTTATCTTTTATCAGGGATATTTCACTTTCTATGTCTTTTATTTTGTTTTGAGTAGTAGTATGATCGGATTTAATATTTTCTATTTCAGTGTTTATTTGTTCAAATCGTTGTGTAAAATTTTTTGTTGTTGATTTTATTGTTTTTATTTCATTTTTAATTTCCGATATTTCTTCACGTATGTAGTTCAGATTCGCATTTTGCGTTTTGCCGAATTCTTCTAAAAATTTCATGATGTCTGCTCTAAAACTTGCAAAATCTTTTCTATAATCAATTTCATCACCGCGTTCCTTCCTTTTTCTCAGACATACGTTAGAATGAAAATCCTTGTCACCGTGGGTGGGTAAATTAGGCACCGACCCGCTGGCGCTTCCGCTTTCGCTTATCAACATACCACTAGGCGGTGTTCTCTGTAGATTCATTGCGTCGCGTGCAAAATATTCGTGCGGGTGCGAATGTGATGAAAAACGGCAGCTGCTATCGTCACTCGCGGTAGTGAGCGGGGCTGCATACGTGCCACTGTGTACTTATACACCAAAACACAAGATCTCAAGTTATTATGCACTTTGTAATTAACTAAACGCTATATCTGAGCTATTAAGAATGAATTTTAATTGTCAAACTAATATTAAAATTACGATAATTTTATGCTATTTGACAAACACGTCTGCTTTCAACGAGCACTAGAGGCGATTCCAGAGGCATTTTGGATTAACTAACCTAGTTTACGGGTAATAGTGTTTTCATCTTCATATTAGGCTTATTTTAAATATTATGCCAATGCATTAATTTATATGAAATAAGCTAAATTAAATTAGTAAAAAATCAAAAATTCAATTTACATAATCAGCAGTGCACAGTCTATAAGGGCTCATGTTACAAAAAATTCATAATCAAAATACATTTATTAAGTATTTTTATATTATCAGTAGTATTTCATTCAATTATTCAAGGTTTCAATATAACCTATCAAAAGTCCAGTTATGAACATATGCTTTCCACATTAATGCCTCAGAGAAAGAATTTCGTCGTTGTTATTTCGCCGTAGTTTCACGCTTGGCGGATGATTGTCAAATGCAATTTTTATTAGTTGAATTGTTATCAGGACGATGCTGCAGCCCATCTTCTGTATCTATTATATACGTGGTAGAGCCATGCTGCAGCTATATTAGTAGTATAGTTGTAGCACGAATGGGTCGGCTCGACCGCGGAAGGACCACGCACGAAAGACAGCAGCTTAACACTGTTGTATGGTGAGTGCAGAGAACCGGAGACCCTTTTTACTGGAAAAGAGGTATTTCATCTTAGTCCTCACGGGTGACAACGCATCTGCATTTTGATTCGCAAACGAGGATAGATGTAGATGTCTATGGACCACAGCAACCACTTATCATCAGGTGGACTGTGTGCTCGTTTGTCACCCTATCCTATAAAAAAAAACCTTTATCACCTCTCTCAACACCCCCGTGTTGATATGGGGTAGTAAATTCCTAGTTGAATTTATTTAAAACTATTACCAAAATAAACGTATTATTATTACATACCTACATACAAATATATTTTATCTGTACAAACAGACCAGTTAGCATTTTCGAAATAAGTTATCAATAGATTTTTATATGGAAGTATCAAAAAACTTGGAAAATAGTAGGTACATAAGTAGTGATACGATTTAGGTATGACCCATGACCTCCGATAGTAAAACCTGAAAAACACAACATGGCATTTTTGCATAACATTGTAGCTCTATAAAGTATTTTGCGGAGGGCGTAGCCATGCCTATTGGTGAATTATGCCAGCCTTGTCATTTTAAAATTGTATTTATTCTTAAAATGCGTTTTGTCTTGTTTTCTTTCTTGCTTCAAACTGGTAATACAAAGTTTTAAGTAGGTTATCAAAAAATAAGAAAATTTGTAGAAAAACTTCGATTTGTGTTCGTAATTCGACTAAATAAATGTTTTCAGAGATCAATATTTATTTGACAAGTGAGGCTGTTCTTTTTTGTTCTACTGACAGATTTTTACTACGGTTTTTCATTTGACAAAAACACAAATATAACTTTCACTCAGTGTCCAGATCACGTAGTGAGATGGAAGAAACATTAGTGGTATAATGTCGATTTTAATGAATTTACCACAGAGTCCCGTCCGTATTCTGCGCGTGCGAAGCCGCCGCACGTAGCACTTCGACCCACTAAGGTGATGAATAAACGAGAAAGTGTATGCGTCGACTTCTCTTTGCATTATTCGTTTAGTATTCGGTGGGTGGACGAGTCGCCCAATTCTGAACTATTGAATTATTTTGAATAAATTTAAAGCAATAAAAATTATAGTTCTCCAATTTAGTTCTTTCATATTCGTTATATAAATTGATTTAGTTTAGTTTTATCAGGAAATACAAATAAATATTAAAGTCAATTGTTTTTTTAACTTCAGTTATCAATACAGCAGGCATTATAAAGGCTGTAAAGATGTCTAAAATATAACTTTAAAGCCATTAAATAAAAATCGTACCAATGTGTACAATATTATGATTTTTCTTTCTGAACGGCTAGATCGATTGAGGTCATATTCGCACAATATATTTGCTCTGTCAAGAAGATGGTCCATAGCTTTACTAGGATTTGAAAGTTGGTACTGTAGTCAAGTGATTAGTAAATTTATTTTTATATGGACCAAAATGACCCATATACACAATAAATGTTGGTTTAGTGCTTAAACGAAACTAACAAAATCTGAGCGCAATTAAAGGCGCTGTGTTCAAGTTTATTAAACAATTTCTTATTCACACTGTAATAAGTCTAGTTGACTGTAAATTTCGAGTGAAAGTCATCGCTCCATCTACTGAAAAGCGCTGACAACGTGTGCCGGGCCAGCTAGTATTAAATTTAATTCTCTCTGATTAAAATTGGGTATGTAAAAAATTGGTGTGTAATTAGGTACCAAAATATGGTGGTTATATTTAATTTAACTAAAAATTGACTTTCATCCGTTTCCTCTATTAGAAATTGTGGTTCGATGCTGAGAATATCTTGGCAGCCAGTGACGCGTGGTGTCGCTTGAGAATGGTGCCATTGCGGTGCCCTCGTCTCCTTACTCCAAAGTTAGACAGAAAACAGAAATGTCGCATATTTATCGGAGTCAGAGCGTGACCATTGGCGCGGTTGACACAGATTATTATTTATTAAATAAGCGCATGAAAGAACACGAAGTAGAGCTTAGAAGAATCATGTGTCTACACTGTTAAACTTGATTGTTTTCACGGCAATAATCTCCGACGCCATAGGCGCTTTTCCGAGAATGCGCTAGCTTTGCTAGTCGATGAATCAAAGGCCAAAATGTACAATTTATGGTTGATTAACTCATGCTCACCTCACTGGGCTTGGGTTGGTGACCGCAGATTCTACAACTCAGCATCGGCATAACTGATCGAGGCCAAAAGTCTGTTAAATTTGAACTTACGGGTTTTCATATTCATCATAAACAGTAGGCTTTTCTGCGTGCTGGTGTAGTCTCATGTCAATTTCAATTTTATTCTATAATCCCTATATTTTATTACTGTTTTTTTTGGCAAAAATATTCTTTTTTCTTTGACGGCTCTATGGCACAGTGGGTTAGCATTGAGTAGTTGCGCTGAAGGCCGCCGGTTCGAATTCTGTACGGAAGAAGTATTTGTATGCACTACAAATATATGTTCCGGGTCTGGATGTTTGTTTGTGTGCAATTTATGTATGTAAACGCAACACATGAGAAAATACGAGTACAAGTGTAGTAAAGTTTCTTTAAAAATAAAACCGGCCAAGTGCGAGTCGGACTCGCGCACCGTGAGTTCCGAACCAATCCGTAGGTATATTAGATTAAAATTATTAAAAATATTTTTATTAAATGATGTAACCAAAAATTTATGCTTTCGCAATTTTTCCTTTATCTGCGCTATAATACGTTGGTTTGTACCAAATTTTAAGATTCTGAGTTCACGGGAAGTACCCTGTAGGTTTTGATTCCCTTGCGAATGTCGAAAATTTGCAGCATAAACGGCTGTAACTTTTGATTGCGTTGGCTTAGAAGTTTGATTTTTTCACAGCTTCAAAGGACAGTAGACTTCAGTGTTTGATATGAATTTCAGCTTCATACCTCCACGCATTCCTGAGAAAAAGGGTCTTGACAGATAGACAGACAGACAGACAGACAGACAACAAAGTGATCCTATAAGGTTTACGTTTTTTCTTTTTGAGGTACGGATCCCTAAAAAGAAAAAATAATGCTTGCTTTAGTAGGCGAGTGATGAACGAAATTTTGAATGTTGTCATTTTCCTGTAAGGGTCTATTTTAGTATCTCCATTTCAAATAAATCCTCTTTAAAAAAAGACATAGTTTTTCTATTTAAAGCCGAATTCATTCTATCGAAATAGACGAACAAGTTTAGTTCGTCTATTTCGACTAGTTATTAAATAGTTCCTTCAATGTGAATCCAAAAGGGGCCTTTTTAGATAAATAGAATGTAAGTCCATATTAGGTTTCCCACAGCAAACATCAGTATTAATAAGTAAGGAAGTTGCAACCGGTGCAAGTTTTTTATCTCATTCTAATGGCGATGTATTTCTTCCTTGTAATTTAAAACTTGCCGTGTGGTTGAAATTGCAACCGCATCTATTATTTTTAACTGCAAGAGCAATGAACGCAAAACTTATCTATTTGTGTTCTATTAAATGATGCAATTTAGTGTTTTTTCAATTTTATTGATATTAAAACAACTTACAATGCATAAAATTGTGTTTTAGAAATGTAAAAAAACAACGGAAATGAGTTTCCAGATAATATAGTAAAATATAGAGGGAGTAAAGAGTAGTGTTCTGTCTCGGCCATTGGACATTGCCACGGGTCGTACTAGTTACATAATAATAGTGAGGACGTCGTGCAGTGCGGTCAGCGACCGGCGCACTTCCCCGCCGGATCAGGATCCCCACGGCTCCCGCAGTTGATCAGCGCTCGAAGCAACACTAATATTATCCACGCTGTCAACGATCGCTGAGACAATCGGAATAAGTCACGTTGCTGTGTAATTGTTTCACAACTATTCAAACACGGACATTACCCCTTTTGATACAAAAATTCACAATCGAGGGAAGTATACGATGAATCCTATTTTTATCGATTTTAATTAGACAGCAGTATATTTCTAATAAATAGTTATAAATAATAAAAATGTGGTTGCCAATCTGCCTGCCAAACTTGGCAACTATTGCATAATCCACTATGAGGTAATTTATGGGAGAGGCCTATGTTCAGCAGTGCACTTTTGATATACTGTAATGTATGAAGGAATCGATAGTTAAATGACTCATTATACATCAATATCGCACTGCTACGGCTACCTACATTGATGTTGCGTACTTTAGACATCAACGCGTTTAGTTTCTTTAAAATGAGATAACCTTCTAGGGGTAAAATAATAGTTTATTTATATTGTATTTATTTATTTATTATTAAAAGACTATTTATTATAATTAAGTTATTATAAGATTTAAAGTGAAAATATTTTTAAGGTAGAACCTGATTAATATATGAAATGTGTATCTAACATTTGGTAATTTTACGCTTATTAGTTTTAGAACTTGTGCTTCGTTTTGCTTATTTTGGTATACTCGTGGAATATTATAAAATCTTTGATTGTTTGAATAAATGTACTTGTTAATATATATATATATATATATATATATATATATACATATATATATATATATATATATATATATATATATATATATATATATATAATATAACTATTAAGTTTATCGAAAAAAGTTATAGAATTCTCTCACGTTGTACATGGTAAATCAATTTAATGGTTGTAATATCCCAAAGATTTGATACTTTTGTTTTGTATTCACGCGGTTAACGATTTGGGCACAGTTAATATTTAAATAAAATGGGTATAAATTTAATTATAATTATAATTTAAATAATATGTATACTTAAATGTCTGAAGTTTTTTTTTGTCATTTAAACTATACAATTTTATGAAATTAATGTGAAATCTTTACCATCGTGTACTTTATTACCAATTATTGCTAGATTTGAAATCTTAGAAAAGCAAGTGAATATAATGTTAGTTTGTGATATGAAATACGAGAGAAATTGAGTTTTACCAAATCAACAAATAATGACATTAATAACCGTAGTAAAGTATCATGAGAAAGTATGTCACCGGAATTCAGAGAAAATGTTTAAAATGGTAAAGTAATGATAGTGATAATGATAACATTCTCCTGATTTTTGTTACGGCGATAACTTGTAAATACTACTGAAAATAGTCAACTTCCAGGAATTCACATAAAAGTTTGAAACTAAAGGGAATGCAAAGAAACCGCCATAGTTAACATTTGTATATTTTATTTAAAGGAATGGTTAGCACTATTTATTAAGGAAGCAATAAAGTAAGAACGGCAGATATGAGTCAAATCTAATTTAAAAAAAAATCATGACATATAATAGTGTTAGAATGTGAACTCTAATTGAAAAAGGTAGGTATAAAACGAAATATATATTTGGAATTTAAAGCCAAATTAAAGTACGAGACATTATTATTTAAGTAGTGTTTTTGCTACTTTTTAGTCGCAAATCTCTTCTAATCCAAAAAAAAATCTATTCTAATCCACATGATCATCATATAAAAGTTGAACTTAGTTACTGAGCTTTATTTTTCGTAATCCCTTGTCTCCGATTGTACTTTTATATGGGCGTATAATAAAAATACAATTTGACTGCGTTAACCTACTCCAAAACTTTTTCGCTCACTCGTTTAGGTTTTATTTGTAATAAAGGCGTTAAATTTGGTGAGATAGCTTAGCAAAACATCTCCGAAATCTGTTATTTGCGAAAATAATTCTATGTAACGGGTCACTTCCATGTCGGTGGAATTGTTACTGAGTAATGCTGGGCGAGATAAAAATCTTTACTGAAATGGGAACATCGCGATAAGGAATATTAAATGTCTAACATAAATTACACTTATTAGGTATTGTTTTTGGGCATCAATTATAATTAAGAAATATTGTGAATTTATTGATGCAAGACATTCAAAAGAATTTTGGAGTATTCCCTTTTTAAATATTTCTTTATTCGGAAGAACAACACTAAATAATAAAATATTTACATAGAGTTATTTGAATCGAGTTATAAATGTACGTTTACCATGACTCATTATGTTGGTTGTTTTAATATCTGATGTTCACAAATTGTTTATCATTAGAGCTATCGACTGGTATACTAGAAGGTGGACTGACCTGTTTGCCTACTTAAAATAAGAAGGTAGGTAATGTAATATGTATGTTTCTGATATCATTTGCGTTTCTCGTTCCGTTATTCTATTATTAGAATAAGTCGTTTACGTTGAAATTAACAATTTGAAAACATTTTAAACATTTAATTATTCAAGATGCATTCATTAAATTTTATTGAGAAGTTTCCCATAGGTAAGCATAAACAAATGCGTCCGCGTACATTGTTTTATAACATTACGGTAATATTTAATTAATGTAACGGTTAAGAAATTACCGTAATTATTTTAAAAACAGAAAGTTACGGAACGTAGTTTTAGTGGAGCTATACGAGTAATTCACAATATTCCAGCAACTCTGCGTAAAGGAATACATATTTCTTATATTTACTTAACGCTAAGTAACCTTCCTTAAAATTTTACATCTAGTAGTTATTGAACGTTGGTTGATAAATGAAATAAAACACTGGTCACGGTTTTCTAGTTATCAGTGATGTCTTGCTATTGTGTATTGTGTATAGAACTCATTTTCATTTTTAATTTACACGCTCACTATATTAAAATCAATACATGTAATAGAAATATTTAAATTAATTAATAATTTAATTTAATTTCAATTCATTAAAATTTAACAGAAATACATATTACAATCATAAATAACTTCACATTGCATATTATGAATAAGCTTCAACAGGTTTAACCGGACATCGGACAGCTTGTCCATTATAGACACTTCATAATTGACGTAATGCAATCAGGTTTATTTCAAATTAAAAATACTTCATAGCATTTTGTCTTCTCAACAAGGACGTTCTGTTTGTAGAACAGTATTTAAAATTATAGAACTTACATGCATGTTATGTGTTATTAACTCATTTCTACTTAAGACTCGTAAGTTTTTATGCGAATTCCAGTTTGAAGTAATTTTATTTTTTTAAATACATAGTAGAGCTATGCTGCAGCTATATTATTGTAGATAGTAGTACATATATAGTAACTAAAAACATATACAACATACATGTAACCGAATTAGTATTTAAGGTTAAATATTATTGTATTTAGTCGCAGATTACATCGGAGTATGATAAAATTAACATCTTTTATTTCGCCTCCATTCGCCCATCCTCACATGGCAACCATGCCAGTAAGCGATCGGGTTTTCGCTAGATTCCGATCGTCAAATTAGGCGCCCATTCTCACGTTATGATTGTAGTGCAAATGGATCTGCTCGATCGGGAAAGGACCACGTTCTCAGAGAATACCGGCGTAAACTCCTGTGTTTCGTATGATAAGTGTAGAGAACCGGAGATCATTTTTACTGGATACGAGGTATTAAATCTAAGTTCTAGAGGTGACAACGCATCTGCATTTTAATTCTTAATGGAGAATAATATAGTTGTCTATGGGTCATAATTTTCACTTACTATCAGATCGACCGTGCGTTCGTTTGTCACCCTTATTCTATAAAAAATTACATACCATGTTCTGGTTCTAATGATTGCTTTTAATTTCGAAAAAGAAAAGAGTAAATTACATAAAAAGTAGGTATAGTAAGGAGCAGTTTTACTTAATATAAAAACAATATTTTTTCTCATCTTATATCAAACCTCTTCAGATAGCCTTAAAGTTAAATTTGATTACAATAGAAGGCATTTAGTAACATAAATAGAATTTAACGCTCATCTTGAAATTGAGTTTGTTGCTTAGTTTTTGTTTAATAATTTTATCATCGTAAAACTACAATAATTATCCACTAAATAGCATAAAACAACGTTGCTTAACCTTTACTATTTACTCCTAATTTTTAGGGGTTTGCAACCATAGGGTACACAACGGGATCCTATTACTAAGCTCGCTAACTGTATCTCATGATCCATAATAGGTAGACAGTTGAAATTTTCACAGATACGTATATTTCTGTTGCCGCTATAAAAAAAATATTAAAATTAAAATAAATTAAAAATTAAAAGCTCCTTTACTAGAAACGTGTTTTACGTTGGTACGGAACCGTTCATGTGCGATTTCGACTCGCACTTATTAGGCTTTTTACTTTTTACGTAATAAATTTCTATGCACTTTTACAACCTATTAAAGAATTAATTGAATACGATTTTCATGTGTAATAAATGCATATGTTTCATAACTAAGGAATATAAAATGAGAAAACTTCGCCGTACTGGTGAATCGTATCCATGCGAAGACGGAGCGAGTACACTAGTTTGTAGTATACACGTTCGTCATTATGTAGGCAATGCGTATTTTGAACAACATGAATGAATTTGGTTTTGTGTTTTAGTTACGTATTATCTACTCAGTAACTCTTGGATCTTGGACACGATGCGAATATAATACTAAATTGGTCTTGTAGAGAACGGTTGGTTGCTTTCATTCGTGATTTTTCGATAATTTGGCTTTAAACCCGTTATTTATTGTGTGGGTTTTTCGTTTTTAGCTGCGTAGGCAATACCTTAGGTCATTGAAACGATTAAATGCTTGAAATATTTTTAGAAGTACAACCTGCTTATTTGTAATGCTTTTATTTATTATAATGTTCTAAATCACTTTAAAAATACTTATTTCTACTTACTATCATAATATAGAACTTAGTTTAGCGGCTTAGCGCTTGCCATAAGTTACACAGTACGTGTGCAAGCCAAGTTTCAGCTCCAATCAATGATAATAAAATTGGTATTTTATGTGCTGATTAACTTACGTTATCGGTAAAGAAAGGAAATCTGCATATCTGAGAAACAGAATAATTTAGGAAGTTTTGGACTCTGTCAACGCACACTGTTAAAGTGCGGTGGATTAACTATTTCATAACTCTCTTTTCTATAACTTAAAAAGCAACCTCAGAATTAAACGTGCACCTATAATATCTTTTGCGTCAATAGAGTTCATTAGTTGTATATTTGCAACTATAAGTAGAAAGACTTGCCCAAAGTATGGGCAATGTTGGCTGATATGTCGGGGCAACTCTAGACACATCGACCAACAGCAGTTTTCAATGAAACATCATCAATTTTCGAACCCAAAGAGAGTTAATTTAAAAATTACCTATTTACAATAACTTATTTCTGTGTAATATAAAATACATTTCGTGTATAAGTAATTAAAAATAAAGCGCTGCACCGCATTACGAAATCTAAAGTTTTTTGGCATCGGTCTTTGTACTGCTACGTCGCATATTCTATGCTCACGGAAATTAAACTATAGGAAATGCCAAAAAAATCGTTATATAGACTTTACGTTGACCTGCGAAGGGTAGCAATGCCAAACGAGCAAGAGTTGGTATTGCGATCGTCAATACGCCTGCCACGCGTGACAATTAAAGCAAATTTTGGCTACATCGGGAGAGCCAATGTCCAGACATTCACAGGATTATTACAAAAAAAAATTATGATATAATAAGTGTAAAAACAATATGTCATACCAAATTCCAACTTACCTGCGACACACGCTTTTTTCGAATTTTTTCTTGTAACGGTTGCTTGTGTTCAGAAGAGGGAGTAAACGAGCATACGGTTCTCCTGATGGTAAGTGACTACCGCCGCCCATGAACAACTGCAACACCAGGAGAATTGCAGGTGCGTTGCTGGCCTTTTAGAAAGGAGTAAGCTCTTTTCTTGAAGGTTCCCACGTCGTATTGGTCCGGAAAACTCGCCGGTGGTAAGCTATCCCACAGATAGGTCGTACGCTGAAGAAAACTCCTAGTAAAACGTACAGTGGTGGACCGCCAAGCATCCAGATGGTGTGGATGGTATCGGGAGTATTACCGCAATGTGCGTTCGTGAAATTTGGCAGCTGGGATTAATCCGGACAATTCCTCAGAGTACCCTGTGTTAAATGCGAAAGAAAATGCAAAGGGATGCAACATCTCTTCTTAGTGCCAGCGAATCGAGCCCATCGGAGAGGACTCGGTCGTCGATGATGCGAGCCGCTCTGCGCTAGATGCAGTCAAGTGGAAGGAGCTGGCAGTGGGGAGGCCCAGCCCAGAGATGGGAACAGTATTCCATGTGAGACCGAACCTGCGCCTTGTAAAATTACAGGCGGTGTGCCGGCATGAAATACTGTCCCGCTCTGCTGAGCACGCCAAGCTTTGATATTTTTATTGCCATATGAAATACATTGTTTTTGACCAATTCTAGCTTACAATCATGTGTGTATAGTTTATTTTTTACTTTTTTTAGGGATATAGAAGTATTTCTGGGTAGGTAGCCTCTTTTAATTGTTTCTGCCGCGCTAGCAGTTTGTACACTGTTGTGTTCCGATCTATAGGATATAGAAAATCATTATAAGTAAAGAATTACACGCATTCTTTCTTATTAAAGATGATAACGCATCTGTTCTTTGTTTGCTGTTGATTGCAGGTGTCCATGGGCTGAAATAGCCATTTACCATCAGGTGGAAAGTAAATTTGTGTGTCACTTTGGTTCTATAGAAATATTCAGTACACAGATGTATTAAGGGATCCTACCGTACCTTCCAACTTAAACTTTTATTACGTGTGTATACAGCTTGCAAGTAACACGTAGTTTAACCTAATTGCAATAGTATGCTATAAGTCTGTTTAAATTTCAAAAATTGGGTTCTATTTGCAGTTGGACTTTCGTAATAGCATGTAAGTACTTAAGTGCCAGCGCGTAAAAGCTTTCGTACGTGTATGGCATTGTGTACCAATATGCTCACTCGTAAATAACAACGTTGAATAGCTCCTTCATTTCCTTTGTTTTATTTCATATGAGATAGCATAAATAGAAACTCACGGTGCTTTGTAATATTAAAAGAGTATACCTACGCTAAAAAATGTGTGAGAAGAATACAATTGTACAAACAAAAAATTATTACTTTGAAAAGCACATTTCTACTTCATATATTAGTGATACTGAAACGTGTATCATTATACCCTTAACATGACACGGAAGTGAAAGCGATCATTTCGCTCCATACTCTGACGTGATTTATCACACTTCATTACTCAGTTGCTATTTTTCCGCTAAATAGTGTCTAGGACTGGGATAGCTGAAGCGCCGCGGGAGCTCACCAAAGAGCGGACGGAATGTGCTCACAAGGTCATTGCGCCCTGCGCGGTCATGCACATACCCCTCCCTCCTTACCTCGTGCCTTCCGTTGCCCCTGCCCCTACTCGCACCCACCACCACAACGTCTATGCGATCAGCTGCGGATAAAAGGGGAAGGAACCATTTCGCCGCGTGCTTATTTTATTTATCCTGTTTTGTTTATTTTATGATCGTGTGATGTCCGCCGACAATATTGATTCTTGATCTAGTGCTATTTTCTCGAATCGTTAAAAAGAGAAAAAGAGCATTCCGGCATAGCTATAAATACACCCCATATTTACGATGCTCACCATGCTCGGCATTCATCATAGTGGCGTTCACCTCAGCGGCTTCTTTAGCTCTCTACGTTCAAACTGTCATTAACTGGTTAGAATTAGTGTTCGAGCATAATATTTAAGGGTCCAATGTTTGACGTATTTAACAAAGTACGAGTAAATTCAGTGTAAACTGTTGCCACGTCTAGCTTTGATATTCTTTGGTAATTTATAGGGTAGAACAACATATTCATACAAATCGTATTCATTCTGTTTATGTATATGTTTCTGTTTATGTTATAACTTATAATATTTAAATGTTTACTCAATTAATATAGGAAGAAAATGAAATTTTCTTTTACATTATATTTATTATATAGGTGATTCATAATATACTTTAAATAATTCAAGATATTTATCAGCTTATATTTGCGAAACTACTCTCGTCGCTGCACTCAGTGCTTTCCGTCCTTAAACGGACATAATAATATAAAAAATAATATAAAAAATAAAAATATTAAATAAATTATTTATGCTAATGTTCTTGAAGTAGTTATATTATAAATTAATATTTGAAATTTACTAAGCTTTTTTGTTACAGAATAATATTCCAGTGTGAAATAGTCCTTGGGAATACGTCTAAAGTGGGTGAGTAAATAATATACATAGAAAATAATAAAGTTTATCACTATGAATATAAATAGATACAAACGCCTTATTAAGCAGTATTAAAATATCAAAGTATCAAGGCTCAGAACTGTGCTTGGTGACAACATATGAGGGAAATCTATTCCCAACGGTAAACTTATGACGATCTGCAATCATGACTATGATAATAAAAAACCTTGAACGTATCATTTTACAAGCAATATAAAAGCTTTGATAAAATGGGGATATTGTATAATTTATTTCTTTTTATAATACGTGAATAGGTAATACATGCTGTAGGTGGCAATACCGTTCGTCTATTTTTTGGGATTTGCTAAGGTCTTATTATTATTACGTCTCATAGAAAAGATAATGATGTGTTGAAATGTGATTGTGCTGTGATGTTTGAAAATAGCTTTATTTTTTTTAAATTTGTATGAATATTCATTTCATCGTTTAAGTATTATTAATCTGTGAATCTCACACTACAGACAGTCTCCGAACGGGGCGATGCCAATCTTGTGAGATTCAACGCCTCCAAAACACAAGCGTGTCTTTTCACCGCTAAAAGGAGCCCGCTCACCCAGGCTCCTACTTTAAGGACTGTAGTATGTTCAATGTTGTTGTGTGTAATACAACATTATGTGTTCTCCGAACCTCAACTATGGGCGGTTTATTGAGTCCAGAGACAAAGCAGCCGCAAGGAAACTTGGTGTCCTTGCAAGAGTGCGGCGGTACTTCACGCCGGTGCAGCTTTTTACCATAAAGCGCAAGTCCGGTCGTGCATGGTAGTACTGCTGTCACATATGGGCTGGTGCTGCAAAACACCACCTGGCAACGTTGGTCTCAGTGGGAAGATGTGATAAGAGGTTCATTGGTGACCTTGATTTGGTTGAAATCAATCTTGTCAGCTTCGAGCACAGGCACAGAGTAGCCAGTCTTTCGGTATTCTATAGGATGCATTTCCATAAGTGTGCGCAAGAATTACACGCTTTAACTCCTCCTTCTCCTTTCCACTATCAGACAACCAGACGGTCAGCGGCTCTCCACCTCTTTTTTGTCGATATTCCACCCATTAGAACCAAATGGTTTACTTCGTCTTTTGTAATGCGTACAGCAAAGGAGTGGATTGATTTGCTGGCGTCTATCTTTCCGTCCAAATAAAATCTGGGCGTCTTCAAGGCAAGAGGGAATAGGCTTTTGTTACGATAAGTCATTGCGATTTACCATCTAAGGCTGCATCACCACTTACCACCAGGTGAGATTGTGGTCAAGTACTGGCTTATAATAAGTAAAAAAAAATAGGACCCGATTTAGATAGATGGTAAAGATAAATAGTGCCCTGTGACGTACCTTGGTTTTTGGTGCATGGAAGGGTATGCCGCGTTGCCCCAATACGTGTTGGCGAATATCAAATGTCTTCGAAATATTTATAATTCGAGCACTTGGTAAATCAGCACAAAACAGCTTTAAATTGCAATCAACAATTTCATTGGTGCAGATAAAGGCGAGCGTTTATCTAAAGTGCAGCCAAGCTCGCCTGATTAAGTTTTCACTAAATTCGATTCAGATCGTATTTTTCCAAAAACAAAATCAATTCTATAGTCAAGAAGTAAGACAGGTAAGGTGGACAGAATCCTACTCTCTTCCATTTTTAACTCCCGACGCAAATAGAGGGGTGTTATACTTTTTGTAGTGTGTATATGTCTAAGTGTATCTGTGTATCTGCGTCTGTATGTGGCATCATAGCTTCTGTACGAATGAACCAATTTTGATTTAGTTTTCCTCATTTGGAAGCTATCTTAATTGACACTGTTCCTAGCTGTTTCAAGAAAATCTGATCAGCTATTTAAAGATCAGCTCGTTTTATGTTGGGGATTTTTAAGTTTTTTTTAATTTAAGTTATTAAAACATTAAGCTGCTATTTCTGCTATACTGGTATTCTGTGAGAGCGTTGTTCTTCTCCGGTCCATACTGTGTTACAACCATAATATACATAGCTGCAGCATGGCTCCACCAATTATTAAATCAGGGTATTAGGTGTGCACTTTCTTTGTTCACTTGATGGTATTGCGACAGTGGAGGAATTGCAGTTAGTTACGTTGTCAGCCTTATATACATATATAAATATATATATATATATATATATATATATATATATATATATATGTGTGTGTGTGTGTGTGTGTGTGTGTATGTATGTATCTTACGTAAGTTTATTAGCTATAATCAACGTGGATTGGTTTTATAAGTTCCTTACTTAATCAGAAAAATAAAGAAACAGTTACAAATGAGGCATCTTACTGTTTTTTAGCTAGTAGACCGGTTTTGTTAACAAGCAGTTCTTCGCAACTAACAGTTAATAGGGTTGTATTAGGTATCAATAAGAGGCTATTGAGACTTGGCTTGAAAGCGTTCCATATTTACGAATCGTAGCCTTAGGTAAAGGGCATTTCTGCAGTTAACAATCCGTTCCAATTATGAAATGCGGAGAAATGACCATAGTACATAATAGTCACTTATATTACAAAAAATTGAATGTTTAATTATAGACGTAATTTTAAAGATTTGCTCTTTATTAGTTACTAGCTGTTCCCCGCGACTTCGACCGCGCGTAATTTATTACGATAGGATTTCATGGGTTTTAATTTTTTGTGCGGAACCTTAATTCTTTTTCGAAAATAAAAATAGCCTAAGTTACTTCTTATAACATCAGATATCTGTCAGTTATAGTCCGGTCAAAATCGGTCCAGCCTTTCGGAAATTAGCCGGAACAAACAGACAGACAGACAGACAAAAATTTTAAAAATCGTGGTTTTGTTGTACCTACCTTATAAACTTTCATATGCATATAGTAAAAAGCTGTTATTTCAACGTTACAAACAGACACTTCAATTTTATTTATTTGTATAGATTTAATAAAGCAAAGCAGTAATTAATTTAATATACATTAGTAACTACATTACTGTAATTTTAATGTAAGACCTGAAAAATATCAACTGCATAAGGAAAACAAATTAATTAGTACTTGGAAGATTTATTCCACCTCTTTATTTGTAGACTAGCCGTTTTATGCGACTTCGTACGTGTGTAATTTATTACGATTGAATTTCATGGGTTTTAATTTTTTTGTGGGGAACCCTAATTCTTTTTCTAAAATAAAATTAGCCTAAGTTACTCCTTATAACGTCAGCTATCTGCCAGTGAAAGTCCAATCAAAATCTGTCCAACCGTTTCGGAGATTAGCCGGAACAAACAGACAGACAGACAAAAATTTTAAAAATCGTGTTTTGTTATAAGTACCGCATATATTTTCATGTGCATTTACACTTCAATTCTATTTATTTGTATAGATTTTTATAGACAACCTAGCTATTTTCTTATACTCTTATTTTTTTATATAAACGTTACCCCCACACTAGGATTTTCTCCTGTATCGTGGAGGCAGTTTATAAACACAAATTGCATAAGGACAAACATCCAGACCCGGAACATATATTTGTAGTGCATACAAATACTTGTTCCGTGCGGGATTCGAACCCGCGGCGCCCAGCACAGCAACTCATGGCTAAGCCACTGCACCACGGAGCCGTCATATTATTATAATAATATTATGTAAAATCAAGCGAAAAGCAATAATAAACTTGTTATAGGTGATTACTGTACACCTCGAGGTACGCGTGACTGACTTCTATTGCTATGGAGCTATAATGCTTTCGTACGGATGACGGTCATTACCACACGCTTCCCTGTTCTGCCTTCTATACTCGTGTAAGTACAGAAGTGACGTAAGGAAAATTGCACGTAAGCTAGCAACGAGTCCACTCAAACAATTTCTCGTTTCGCTATGGCTTAGAAGATTAATACTGGAAAAGAATTTCCTGGAAACATCTAGTGTTAATGTTAATACGATATTAAATCAGTGCCGGGTGAATCTTATTTCTTCACGGTTAATATTGAGGAAAGTGTATCGACATTGTCCTCTGACTGATTGTTATTATTTACAAGGACTAAATATATTTGTTTTTTTGTGCTTAAACTACAGGTTTATTAATTGTCTTTATCGTAAAAAAAATTTCTTGTATTATAATGCATTTTTATTTAAATTTTCAATACTAATTTTGAATACTCGTACGAATCTATAGGGTTTCCTTTGAACATGGAAACATTAAGTATTAGTATAAAAAAAGATTTAAAAAGAAAAAAGAAACTATTATAATACCAGTAGTTTAGTTTTTAAAGTACAGTCACACAAATTTTAAGTTTGAAAAGTGGGGAGGGGGGGGGGGGGAAGCTTCTACTTGGTTTTAGTCGTGAACTATCTTCTAAAACAAGCATTGTAATTAACAAAAAGGTGTGAGACGATGACTTCAAGACACAGTTAGTTCATTCTGCGTAGATCGGACCAAAATTAATAATGAAAAAAGCTGAAGGTACTCCAGGTTAACTCTGACATCGGGACGTCAACCACTTCAGTCCTCGGGAATTAATAAAAATAAGTTAAATAAGTTAATTATACGCGATAAAATCCGTAAAAGTAGTTTTATTCAATGTGAGACGATGGTTTCAAAAAGTATGTGTTATTAAACACATTGTTCTGGCTGGGTAGTTTTGCAAGTAGTTATTTAATAGTTTTCGTGACTTGGTGTTCTTTCTTAAGTGCATTTGTGATAAGTCTCAAATTTTTTTTTTACAAAAAATCTCCTTGAACCTCGAGCAGTATCAACAGGCTGTGTTCGAGAATATGCAAACGAACAGCGTGGCCCACGTTTCTTGTTAACGACAATGTGTATTTATTACTCTGTTGTTAAGATTTAAGCGACTAGCGGTGCTTTAAATCAATTAATACTACATAAACCTATATCTTCATTTCTTCTTCCTCATCATCATCTCATAAAAACTCACAGCTAGACATGGGTATCTTTAGTCGTATGAAGGATTTTCCTTAATCGTTATCTTGGTAGGCGGATTAACGAACGCAGTTCCAGTCTTACACTTTTGACGCTGCTGCCTGTCATCGGTATAAGTATTTTATAGACATGTGTCCGATCATTCAAGTATTGATTCGTCTTACGTACCGAGTCATTGGATTTGATCATTGAAATGGCTCATTTCTAGTTTCAGTACTCTGTGATCTGTGAGACCCGCTCGATAACGTCGGTAGTCGGACATTATTATACTCTATCGTCGTAGGTCCTGTCAATGGTTCGATCCTAAGCGTTTCAAAAACGTAATTGCAATCATCAATACTTGAATGCAACCCGGGTCAAATGAACGGAACATTAACGATTGACACATGTCTAGTATTTTATGTGTCGCGTAACTGAGCTGGTTATACCACCTCTACCGGATCTATTGGAAGTCATTATTTCTTTATGGTATTTCTCATGGTCGCTTGTTACGACATTCACGGGAAGAAATGGAGTGATGGATTCTTTTAAGCCACCGTGTGTGGCGGCAATCATTAATATAAAATGTTTACTATCTACTTTAAACTCATGAAAATGAACAATAAATGACACTAATAATTTTGCGGCGATGGCGAGTTCTGCTAGATAATCGAAATTGTTGGACATGGACGAAATCTGCTAGGATAATTTTATCTATATACGAAGTAATAAACTATAGTTTATAACTTGTATCTATGTATACAGTTTATGACATCATAAAGCGGCAGTGTAAACGTATCCACTATCTCATATCATCCCGTGAGTGTTGTAAGAAGCGACTGAGGAAAATGGAACGGGAGATGGGCAGATGGGCTTATCCACATTCATACACATTATATACACAGCAGTAGACTTCTGATAGGTTTATAACTAATGAAAAAATGATTTGTAATATATATTATATAAGTATACATATTCAACTAACACATTAAGTTAGTATGCATTAATCACTTCATTTAGTTCCCAGGGGCGGGAGTGGATCTCAAAATATATTTAGTCTTCTCCCTGTCCCATGAATAATATATGAACATTTCAATTGTTTAACTATTTTATTTATATCGCGGACAGGGAAACTGTTAACATATTTTTGTTTTCATTTTAGTGATTGATGATAATATGAATAACCAAAGTCAGTGCTTCAAGAACTATTACTAACTACACATTGTTCTGAAGTCTCCTCATAATTAGTCTTAAGTTAGTGTTAAAAGAAAGAGAAAAAAATCCTCCACTCCCGTCCTCTTTTTATATTATTTTAAAATAGAAATACCGCTAAGAGTTTGCATCTCATGCCTATAAATGTTCGCAACGTGTATGTCCTTAGCTAGCGACAGGGACACGGCACAGCCTCCGCATTCTGTTGTAAGACGCCATTTTCTAAGATAAACACGCGAACTGGAGATGCAAGAGAATGTACTTTTTATTTACAGTTTTTTACTGTTCATACATAGGTATATAAAATAAAGTTTGCTATTGTCAATACTAAAATTATTAGACACGTTACTTAAATAGAGGAGTAAGACTCCATTATTACAACTTAACTTATTTTTACCGATTTCAAAAAAGAAGGTGTGAATTCCACTGGTTTTTTTAAATGTATATAACGTTATGTCCAATGTTAGTGATCTTTTTCCATTGATTTAATCTATCAAAAAGTTGTACAATCATAGTGGCCCCACAAAAATTTCAATTAGATCAGTAATCAATGATTAAAATTAGGAAAATAATTAACTTTTAAAAGGCCAATGTAAATAATGTAAAAGTAATGCAACATAAGCACTGTTTGCGTTACAAAGATAATAAACCTACCAAGCAAACAGCATAGCAAAGTGGCGAAGCAATCAGATTTTTTTTTGAGCAATCAGTTTCAAAATAGGAGTTTCAGATGCCTGGATGATCAGTAATCGATTGCTGAAAACAGAATTTAAAAATCGAAACCGTTCTCGAGATAATCGTGGGACAGACGGACAGACATCGTGAAATCAATAAGTGTCTTCGCAAGCTTCGCCACTTAATAATGATTCAAAATGACAGCCATTTCTATCCCGTTTTTAGTTCTGAGCTATATCTAAAGTTTCGAATTTGTCACTCATCGGGAACTAAGCCTAAAATAGATTCTTAAATTTGTACCGATTAGACGTAAAGACAAAAAGACAGTCAAGAAATTGAGTTTATATTGCATTGTCATCCAACTCTGTATACTTTAAACTTTAAATATTGCTTATTTAAAGGTTAAAGTCCCTAGCTCGTCGGGAAGTTAGTTTAAAATCAATTGCGAAATTTGTACCGAAGAGACAAGAAAACGAGGTAATAAAATAGTAGTGAAATTATTCTATCTCTGGCTATATCTCTGAATATAGTACCTTAAAATCATATCTACATGATACAACTATAAAATTAGGAATAAGTTTAACATAGCATACCTAAAAATATTTTTTATTTATTTATGGCTGTTTGTAGGAAAGTTTAAAAAATAATAGCTTCATATCGAATTACAAAGTTTTCCAAAGATTTTATAAAAAAACTAGCTGACCAAGCAGACGTTGTTCTGTCCTTTCCGACGACTACTTGCTTTCCTAAAATAAACTCCTGAGATTAGCAATAAAAAACTTGAGGGTCACTTATCGGGATAAAAACTATCCTATCTCTCAAGTTGGTCCAAACTGCACACAGTGTGCAAAATTTCATTGAAATCAGTTCAGTAGTTTAGGAGTTCATCGCGGATAAACAACGTGACACGTAATTTTTATATATAAAGATTTATAATTTTCCAGTTCTGTAAGCACCAATTTGTCGAAATTAATGATGTCGAACAATCGCGAATCGCACGTGAAAGTACGTAAGTAATTCACACGTATCCGAAAACACATGGCCCAGTTTCTGTTGATAATTGGGTTAGGCGAGCAACCTGTCGGCTTGCTCACACGCATTGTCTTACTCGCGGCCTGCTCGGTACCGTTATTGTTCGGTCATGTTCGGTACATTGTGAAGTTGCTACTTGTGACATACGGATTAACGTCGTCATCACTGGGATAAGTACTGCAACGATGTTTCGATAGTGATTTTTCTAGACTGAATTTTCAGATTTTTTGTTCATTTTATCACGGTTGCTGTTACGGCTGCGTCAGTCATTGACCTGTTAATGTAAATTTTATAACCAGACACTTCAACTTCCAGTTTACATTAAACCGTAATAAGATAACGATAAGTTAGATTAAAAATGCTATTTTGGCATCTATCAAATATTTCTTTCTCTTAAACGACTTTTGTGTCAAAAGTAATGGTAATTTATGTAAGAAAGTGAGATGTTAATATTGGTAAACTTAAATAAAAAATATGTTGTTTTATTAAAACCTTATAGAATTTTATCTTTAAAAATCCCGATTTGAATTAGGAGATATGCACGTATCTTTTGCCTTACGGTTTTTGTGAATCTATTTAACATGAACTGCTTTTCGAAAACATATCTCAATATATTACTTAGATTCGTCTTAATCTAGAATATTTAGTTAATTAGAGAATCTAATGCTGAACTTTAAAAGGTATTTTCGTGTAACATGGTTTTCTTACAAAGAATTCCGTCTACGTCGTAGATCTACGATTCCTATTTATACGGTCATATCTGATTTTCTAGTAGGCGAATAAGCACGCGTGCCCCTGACCTCGCCGTTTAACTTCAAAGGATCAAACGCTAAACCGCCAGCTTATGCTGAAAGATGCAATAATAGAGCTTATTCGACAGAGATGCTTGTAAACTGTCTATTTTGTATTTCAGATAACTTTTAAACTTTAAGCGCAAAAATCACTTAAAGTTTACCACTCAAAAACACGAAGTGAATCTTGATATTTTAGGCACAGCTTTAAAATAAGGCGAAATTTCTCATTTCGTATCGTTATGTTATGGATAATTAATTAATATCACTTCTATGTTATTTAATGGTTAATAAAGCAATAATATTCGTAGTGATAATTGTAAAGGGCTGTGGGGACGAAAATACGTCCAGTGTTAGGTTGGTTATTCCTGTTAATGATAACTCATAGTGCCTTTTAATATTGAATGTATGGTTCGATGGGGTACTTTTTTTAGTTACATTTCTGACCTACGCTATGTCAGGCGATGACGTAGCTTTAAAATTACAAATAAAAGCGCATCGTTAGATTGTTCCGTTCATAGACCCTCTAATCTACGGTTCCGTTGGAATAGTAAACACTGACATGTTGGTCATGGTCACTAATTAAGGCTGTAATTAAAAAAAATAAAATAAACGGGTAACAGGTTGAGCGTGTTTGTTAAAATAAAAATAATTTGATAATGTTATCGTTTATAGTCTTGTGAACTCCAGATGAATATTTCAGTTCGAAATTCCCAGTGAGTACCTATATGTCTGTATTAATAAGATCGATTTTATATTTGATTGGTTTTATATTGTATCGCCGGAAACTTACCTTAACTCGTTTCGTCTTCCGCTTTTAATTTTTTTTATTAAATACTGTACTTTGGTAAGTTATTAACTGATTTAGTTCTTCATAAGGAAGTAATAACTTAGCTAAGTTATATTAATGCACAGAAGTTTAAATATTTTCATTTTTCCATTTTCATGTATGCGTATTTCGTTTTTGTCTTTAACCAAATTAAAAAATAGAGAAAGTTAAGTTTAAAGTTATGTATTTGGCTCTTAAGTATTATTACATTTGTCCTTGGTCTTCTGTTTAGAAGTTGTTGACGTGTATATGTTTAACTGGGACAAATAGTCCGACTAAGTATGCCCAACTCAAAAGCCTGTAATTCCCCTGGTGTTACAGTTGTTCATGGGCGGCGGTAGTCACTTACCATCAGGTGAGCCGCATGCTCATTTGCCCCATCCTACAAAAAAAAACTCCGACCGAAAGATCAATCGACAGATTCAACTGGGCTGGGCAGCATTCGGAAGATTACGACACATCTTCTCGTCAGGCATACCTCAAAACTAGATTGTACAACCAGTGCGTGTTACCAGTGATGACGTATGGATCTGAGACATCGTCCTTCCCTGCTGGCCGTTTGAAGTAGCTCAAGGCGACCTATGGAGAGGGTTATGCTCGGGGTTTCTCTGTGTGATAGACTTAAAATCGAGGATATCCGCAGTAGAACCAGAGTAATTGACAGAGCCCAACAAATTAATAAGCTGAAGTGGCAATGGACTGGCCATATAGCTCGAAGAACCGACAACCAATTGGGAAGAAAGATTCTCGAATGGCAGCCTCGTAGCGGCAGGCGAAGTATAGGGTACTGGTACGTCATGCAGGAAGTCAATGGGTGCAGGTGGCTCGGGACCATACTTTGTGGCATTCCTTGGAGGAGGCCTATGTTCAGCAGTGGACTTGTGAAGGGCTGTAATGATGATGATGATGCTGATGCACTTCTCGGAAACGCCTGAGCCGATTTTAATAATTCCTTTTTATTAAATAGGTTATAATTCAGGAATATAAATATAATCCCAAATAATAATAATAATAATATAATGTAATCCCTAAGGGTAGAGAAATAGAGGATGAATATTTTAATGAATACTTAAACGACATTTAATTGTTACCGAGAACTGTGATTTTCCTTAGACTAATTAAAAGGTAAATAAACAAATAATGAATAAATAAACTTCTTATAAAAAGGACTAATTTTATTGTTAAAAAATCATGCGTGAGTGTCGTGAAACACTCTCATTATTGATAAACATATTATACGAGTATTATTGATTAACAAATACAAATAAATGAATTACTAGCGTCTATTAAAATGAAGCGCCATTTAAAATAAAATAATATTTCTTTCATGACAAGATAAAAAAAGTGCGAGGGAGATGTATATTATTCCATCTCGCTTCCTTATAGCCGCCAAGGCCGTTTACACTACGTGAGAATGGGTCGTGACGGAAAAATTTTACAGTTTTTGTCGCTTAGCCCCCATCTGCTAAATTCGTACCGTCCGATAAAGAATTTCGTTCTAAAAGTAAACAATTTCCACCTAATAGCTACTGAAGTGGCGGGTTTAATTCTTCGACACACTAGGCAACTGTAACTTCATGCGTAGTGCTCTCAACAACTACCCACATAAATGAGACACGGACGTTACATAACGTGACCTGTGTCTTGTCCATATTCATTTTAAGACCTATCCGTTGGGAGGAACTAATACGTCCTTTGAGCTCAGTGCCTTTGTCTTCCAGAGATTCTGTCATAATGCCTTTATCGTCTGAAAATCGAAGGTGAGTTATGCACTCGCCATTGGTGTTGATAACGTATTCTTTTCAGTTCAGTAGCTTGAAAACGTCTTCCAACGCAACGGTAAAGAGTTTAAGGGATGTAACGTCACCTTTTCTTACACTTATCTGCAGTTGGATAGATTTCGTACTCTAGTCTCGTATTCGGATAACCATCGCAGCCTTTCTGAAAACGTAGATATTTCACACCACTAAAAGGTCTGTAGTGGCGCCCAAATTTCGAAGGAATCGAAGTCGAAGTGTTGTTTTAATATTTTTATCAACATTTATATGTTTGTACACTTTTTTGTATACCCATTCCTTTTAAGGCATTCAAAATTCTATAAATCTCGCAAATGAGGGAATATATTTATGAAAAAAGAAAGGCAAGCATATAACAAAGTATTCACATAATAATTCTTTTTTAGGTTTTGCAACATTTGACAGCATATCAAGCAAAAAGATTACATGTTTCGCATATTGGCGGTTTGAGAAACAATCGGTTTAAGTGAACATACATATATACCATTTAAATTCCTTGAAATCTTACCTTTCCATTTTAATTAACATGCATGTAATTACTCGTGTAAAATTGTTATTTGAGCTCTAAGTTATGCCATTGATTTACAGAAAAAATCTGTCTTGAAAATGTTAGAGAAGTATGAACTTGTTTTATTAGAAACCGTATTATTAATTGTGGTTTCCCACACATTTATTTTTATCGATAAATAATTAATTGACTTTAATTTTAGCCATCAATTTAATTTAATAAATAGAAAATTGATTTCGCAGTTGTAGCGCCCAAATAGCTTCAAATATGGCAATTATTGAATGGTTATCTGCAATTATTCTGACCCTACGCTTCGATAAATGGTAATACCTGAGCCTTGAATTCCTTCTACTCATAGATCGCAGATTAAAGAGATACAAACGTACTCGTACTGACTTGTACCGACTTGTTTTATCTTACAAGCGCTAAAGTTATTGAAGTTATCATCATACACATCAAATATTTACGCTATGACAGTGTGAGCTAGGACTTATCATTCAGGGCTTCATCAAAACTTGTCACCAGTTATCACACTTACCACATTGTAGTCAAGCACCGGTTTGGGTATAATAAGTAAAAAAATATTGTACAGCATACACTGTATATAGAAATAACAAGCTTAAAGGTAGTAAGTAATAAAAAACCCGACTGCGGAAAAGGTTTACTGAAAAGTGAAAATTTTAATACGCTATATCAATTCCACAACTAAGATGAAACTAATCACTTCCTATATGTTAAAATCTATCAAGCTGTACAGAGCGTGCCAAAGAAGTAGACATACATACATACATACTCTCAAAAAATGTTGCCCTTCTTCTGGAAGGGCAACGTTTCAAACATAGCAATTTTAAAAATTGTTTATTATATACGGTTTGTCGATGAAATTTTGATTTAAAAAAAATTCTGTGTATGTTTGTTCGACTTTAACCTCAAATGTATACCTACCTAGATTATATTCGCAACGTCGAAGACTTAAATTGCAAATCGTTGTGTAATTCAAATTTTCTTCGAAAGAAGTCGTTGGCAGCTTATAATGTTTAGTAAGAGAAGTAGGATCCTTTATTCGAGAGCATAAATATTGTAAAGAAAAACGTACTAGAAGACTTAAGAAATTTAATATGTATTTAATATTACTACAACACAAGCGTCCAAAAGTGGCAAAAACTCACTACAACGGGTGAGGTTTATTCCAGCTGTGGACTCAAATAAAACAAAAAAAGGTCTATATAATGTTTTACGTTGGTTTATATAGCTGTCGAATGCTAAAGGAATGCACAAAACGTGAGCGAATACCGTAAAGAAGCATACGCCGTTAAATTGGGCAATTTACGAGCTCTTGGTGTACAAACTATACGGTGGCTGGACCGGCGCGTTACCGGTGCCACGGTGCCGGTGATTTAACTGTTACTATGATTATGCGATATACTGAATACGTCACCGGATTTTTATAACACCTAATAACGCTAGCAAATTTGTCACAATTTCACGTTGCTAGTTGTATTAAGTAGAAAAGATCAACAACATAAGTTGTATTACATATTTTTTGTCACAGCACTTGACTGTCGAGTTACGCGACTACATGACTATACTAATACACGTGTCTTAATTGCTTTTATATTCATGAGCAAATTGATATATATATATATATATATATATATATATATATATATATATATATATATATTGTTAATTACTATGTAAATAAAAACCATTACAAATAAAAAAAATGTAGAAAATGTGTAGTTATTTGTAGGTCATACAAAAACAAGGAACAATTATTTGAAGGCCATACAAATACTTGTTCTATGCGCATCAGCTTCAAAGTCAAACGCTTGGTCACTGCTCTAGTGAGCAGTCCAAACGTTTTTAGCAACTACGAGTACATACGATGTTTCATGTATGTAAGATACAAGAAACATTGTGCTATGTGGCACTCCTTGGGGGAAGGTCAGCAGTGAACTAGTGAAGGGCTGTAAGGATGATGATGAAGACACAAGAAATATTGTAAACTTGATTGGCCAATCCTTGCTCTAAAACCCCGTCAGAAATGACAGAAGGCCTGTGCCCAGCAGTGGGACGTATATAGGCTGTAACTTTAAATTTAACAATGAAAAATTGATATACAAAAATCATATTTAAGTCGCAATGGTCTGAAAATATACTTAAGACAAATGTGGATAAATATACTATAGTGGTTTTTAAAATAGTTTAAAAATTAAATAATCATTTGTAAGGTTTCGATTTATGTTCGGAGCATATTTCAAACGGGTACAAAGTAATGTATACACACTCCAACAGTTTCTGTTTATAAGGTCTGATCGTAGGTTCCGCTGTGAGGATATCTGGGCTAAGGTGTCTATTGTGCTGTGGTCGAGTTACGGTGAAGTAACAGTTTCCTTAATTCCTTTTGTTATTATCTCTGTAGGAAACGAGACAACCGTTTATCCGCGCATTCTTTATGTGGCTTTTATTCATAATGATGTTCGTATAAAGTCTTGCATGCGTGTTATATTTTATTTTTAAGAGTATTAAAGTATGTTAGCGTGCCATGAATTTTACGAAATGATCGTTACCATAAACCGCTGATGTGTTGTGGTACGTTAAAGTTGTCCACAATGTCCCCTCTAACTGCGAATTTTTTAAGACTCATGCCACATAATAGTTAAAGCGTTTGTATGTGACCATTGAAACGGTTTTTGTATACGGGTTACCTGTGAGACCTTCAACGTGCCATATTAATTTATAGAGAAATCAAACCAAATTCAAATTTAGGCAAATTTTATTTTCTAGTTATAACCTAAAGTACTTGTGTAAACTTTTATTTAACCACGTATTCATAATGGTAGCGTATTGCTGTTATGTCGCAAAACCGGATTTCAGATTATCTTCTTTTTCGAGAAATGGTGCCTTTTGAGAAAGTAGTCCGAATTTGAGTAGCGGTACCTGTAAAAGTGCAATTAGGTTTTTTTTTTAAATCAACTAAATAAAAATAAATATTGCTGCCCGTTCTTTAATAGCTTTGGTTTTTGTTACTAAAAACTTTTACATTTACGATACCCGTGGACTCTATATGAATAATTAATGAACGTGGTAAACCGAGCAAAACGTTATAGAGTGATCGAAAGCTGTCTGATTCATTAAACATGTTCAAGAATGATTTCAGCCGTTCTCTGTGTAAAGAGTGTATAACAATCGTTTTACTTTCACGTTTAAAATGTTCATTCATCTACTTGATCAAAAGGCCAGTGAAAGCGATATTGCAATTCAAAAAATAAATGGAAACGCGTGTCACTAACTTTCCTGTTAACTTTCGTGGACCCCCAGTTGAGTTGGTCATGACCTGCATTCTATAAACATTAAGCATGTATGTACAAGTATAAGTTAAAAGAATGTACACAACCTTATCAGATGTAAGAATGTGCTGTAGATATAGGTAAACATTTAATTATTGTAAAATAGGAGCCTTTGATATTCGGTAGAAGGCGGGATATGGGGTTCTGTGTGTTTTATATAAATTGAAAAATAAGGCATTTGTATTCTAACTAAAAGGTACAACAGGCCACGTCGGATCCTGCAGTGTAGCCGAACAATAGCGTGTTTGTTGTGCACGACGCACGCTCCGCCCCGCTGCACGCTCGTCACTCAGTTTCTACACTTACTTTTACAATTTTGTTGTATTTGAAATTATTAATGATTGATTGTCAGAGTTGACGTATAACGGTAATTAATTCAGATTAATTACTAATTAATTAATTAAATTAACTACTAATTAATTCAGATGATAGACTATAACATAATTAGCTCCATTCCTCATTATGTATGGATACAAATATGTTACGCTTAATGTACAACTTTCAATTTCATCTTTATTAGATCTATATAGTTTTTAATCAAAGAACAAGCGATAAGGTAAATAGTAGGCATTGAATTAATATGAAGTATACGTATATTTTATGTTTTCGTTGATAAAATATAATTATTTCAGGATAAAATTATTTATTTCAAATTGTATCTAAGCAAACTGCATTTATAATTTTAATTAAAGAACAGAATCCCCTTAAAATAAGATAAACCTGTCCCCGGATTTTTATAAGGGTATAATTTTTGCAGGCGGAGATCAGGCAGTATGATTGGTAACGCGCTGGGGCTGGCGCCTTTAGCGCTTCTTATCCTGCAGGCATCGTCCGTGCTAAGTGAGTATAACATTATATTTTTTTTTAATTTTATCCACAAAGAAATTTATAACTGCAGTTGCCAACCAGTGATAAGTGTGACAACTATGATACATATCCCCACTATGAGTCATGTCTAACGTCCATGTTATGCCTATACTGATAGTTGTTGTGAACACTGCACTCGAAGTTGTTTACCTGAGACAAAATAGCCGATGAAGAAGGTCAACTGACGAATCTAATTCGGCTGCCCTGCGTGCGGGAAACTATGAAAGATTTTTGATATTGTCCAGAGCGATAAGAAGAAAGTGTCAGTAAGTGTTGTCAGTGATGATTTACGGAAGTGATACGTCCTTCACTGCTGGCTGTATGAAGAAGATCCAAAAAGTTACTCAGCTCGTGGTGGAAAGGACTAATCTCGAAATTTCTCTGCAGTATAAAACATAAAACGAGTACATCTGCAGAAGAACGTGAGTTACTGACTTAGCCTAGCGGATCAGTAAGCTGAAGTGGCAATGGGCCGGCCGTGTAGCTCGATGAACCAACAACCGATAGGGAAAAAAGTTTCTCGAGTGTCAGCTTCGTTCTGACATGCCCATTGTTGAGCGATCCCCCACTAGATAGGATCAGCTTGTGCTGGTGACTCAAGACCGTATTTTATATACTTACATCCCCTTTTAAATATAATATTAGATAATAAAAAGTAACTGCGTGATTTAATAATCACACATTCAAAGAAGCGGTTAGTAGTTTTGAATCTCATTCGGATAGAATATTTGTAAATTTTTCGTTTATAGGCCTGACTTCATGTCTGGATGCATTGTAATTATCTTTAGATATGTCCAGTATAGTCTAACGTCCATGTCACATCTATGCCGGTAGTTGTTGGAAGCTCTAAGCTCGAAGTTGTTGACGAGTATGTTTACCTGGGATAAATAGTCCTACTAGGTAAGTCCAACGTCAATCGACGGATTCAACTCGGCTGGGCTGCATTTGAGAAATTACGGCGCATCTTCTCGTCAGGTATACCTCAAAACTTGATAACAAGACTGTACAACCAGTGCGTGTTGACAATGATGACCTATGGAACTGAGACGTGGTCCTTCACTGCTGGCCGGATGAGGAAGCTCAAAGTCGCTCAGCGATCTATGGAGAGGGCTAAGCTAGGAGTTTCTCTGCGTGACAAACTTTGAATTGAGGATATCCGCAGTAGAACCAGAGTGACCGACATAGCTCAACGGATTAGTAAGCTGAAGTGGCAATGGACCGGCCATGTAGCTCGAAGAACTGACAACCGACGGGGAAAAAAGTTTTTCGAGTGGCGTCCTCGTACTAGATGGAGTAACGACCTGGCAAGACATGCAGGAAGTCGATGGATGCAGGTGACTCAGGACCGTGTTTTGTGGCATTCCTTGAGGGAGGCCTATGTTCAGCAGTGGATTTGTGAAGGACTGTAATGATGATGATGATGAGGTTCAGTGTGGTTTTTAATGTGCATGAACTTGCGTTCTGTACTATTCGTGCACAAATATTTTCTAAATAGTATGTGTTATTTAATTTCGAATATCTCTTTTGTTTTAGGTCGAATCGCATTTGAAAAGTTGACCGATGTTGACTTCGCTGGCACTGCGTATTATACAGTACGTAACCTATCATTGTACGAGTGCCAAGGTTGGTGTCGCGAAGAAAACGACTGTCAAGCAGCTGCTTTCAGGTACTTCCGAATCTTACTTTGAAGTAGAGGCACTTTCCCTAAATTACGTCAAAAACGGTTGTAATTACACACTAATTATGTTATAATACAGGTATTTTAAACCTAATAAAATTTAAAAACACTTTTTTGACTTGAGGATGTTATCAATTCAAAATGTCATCACAAATTACAGTATAATACAAAGCCACTGTTTAATAGTAGCTTCTGCCATACATTGCCAGTCACTGGTATCCATAGCCTTCTTGACACTGGTATTCATGGCCTTTTATTCGTCACGTCGTCTCTTCATCTTTTAGGAGGAAATTAGGTTACATTCTTAAAATAATAAGAGAAATGCCCAGCAACAGGAAATTTTCGAGGCATAAACTTCACTTTTGCAATAACCAGCTAAACTTTATGGTTATAGTCAGGAGTTGATGTTTGAGTATTTAGAAGGATAAGTTAACATATTACTAAGTATAAGTCAATTTAGAGCTCATTAATTGTATTCATTATCTTCGGAATCCTCCCGACTGGATATAACGAGCTGGACCGGTCCTACTTTATTTTTAATTGGCTGTTGAGACGCTTAGTTGTCTATTCCTTATTATCTAAAGCTATCTATAAATAACTTGATAGGATAAGACAATCGTTAATCTATTTTAAAATGCGCAGGTATAAAATCAATTTTGCAAAACGAAAACATGACTCGTCATCCGTTGACTGATCATGAAATTAATAACGACCAACATATCGTAGACATCTCTGATCACGAAGCATCTGACCTAAATGTCACAGATAAGCAATCAGATTGACGCGAAGATCCACTAATTCACACGATTTGAACTCTGACGAAGAATAACCATTAGGTGAACAATTTATAGCTTGGCAGCTTTTAAATAAAGATTGCAAATGTTGGTTGGAATGTGTGCCAGTTTGCCACACGTGCCATGCAGTTCAGACGTTCCAATGTCACGGTGTTGGTTAATAACAATGCGCCGAAGAACCGCTCGCCACAAACCGTGTAAAAGCGGAAACCAACCTCGATGCGCTCCAAATTGGATAACAGTAAAAGTGATCGCATACATCTTCAATAGATTAATGCCGGCAAATTACTTGTAAGTCGTTTGATAGATTTCATGACTACTGGCGGTTTTAAATGCCTAGTTAAATTAACGTACTATGTGAATGCGATTTTCAGTAACATGATCTAATATTCGATTTCTCACTTTTAATTGCTTTTAATTGAGTAATTAAAATAATGTAATTATAAAATATCAGAATTAAATTATTAATTATTCTTTGGTTTAATCATTTCAAACCAGATAGAAACTATAATGAATAAATCATGACTCTTACGACCTCTTTGAAATCAAGAGGTTGAACTACCATCGCTACATTTAGCAAGTGATTTGGCGATCTCTACAGCTCTCCTCTCTTGTCTTCTACTCTTCATATAAACTATCACTTTTAAAACAATTCCTATAATTGTGTTTAAAACTAAAACTATAAGTAATCATCATCATCATCTACATCATAATATTCATCATCAGGTCGTAAAAGTGCTGCCTGCTCGAAAAACTTGCGAAACTTTAAATATTACCAATAGATATATAAAAATTATAAAAGTGTTTAAATGTAGCAAGTTTTATAGATACCTTAATATGTTTTTCGAATAAAGTTTCAATTAGTCAAAGTTATTTACTGGAAGGTACTGTATCATTACTGTGTTACCGCAAAAAAATCTAATTGCATTTGGACATAACAGCATTGGTTTATAACAGTATCGCTGTTTGGTAGATTCTTTGAAATCAGTCCGATTGGTATTGGAATTCAGTTCGTTGTTCGTTTTGGTATTCAGTAGTATTCAATTAAACGAGACGTTACTTTCCCGCATTTCTAATTCACCATTGTACAAACGTATCTCAAATCAATCTGTCCAAAGAATGAGTGACCTGACAAAAGATTTGCTCGAATGGGATTTTAACAATCACAAGCTGATGACCTCAAATTTTTATTGCGATGGTTTTGAGTAATGCCTGGTTATGCCGTCGTAGAAATAATAAAATGGACAATTTCTGTATTTGTTTTTACATATTCAGACAAAAGTGGTAGCGAGGTTTCCTCGCTGAATTGCTATACTTTATACTTGGGCTATTAAAAGAGAAAACAACCAGCTGTCTTGTCACCAGCCGCGACAACAAGTCTTGAGTTTGATGATCAGTAGTTTAATACTTTGTTAAAAGATCGATAAGACAATTTAATAAGCAAAACATTTTGTCGTTGACTAAATACTTATTGATACAGGAAGTAAAATAAGAAATTAAGTAAAAGTTAAAGGATAGCACGAGATCTCGGCTTAGGACTCTGTCTCTATTTCTATCGTATTTATATTTGTGAACGCGGCGTTATAATTTGTGAGCTTTATAGAAATAAAATATCTACAATTATCTTAAAATAAATTAGGATATATCTTGTTTTGCCTACCGGTACGAGGCTGCCACTCGAGAACCTATCTTTCCAATAGGTTTTCTCATTTCAAACATATTTGCCATAGTTGGCTGGCAAGCGGTTTGCAGCCGCAGTTTATAATTGTAGTTTTGTTGTTACCAGAAAGATGCTGCTGACCATCTCCTATCTCAGTCCAGTCTCGTACCGGTAGGCGAAGTGTAAGGCGGGCCTCCACGCAGAAAGTTGATGGATGGGAGGCCTATGTTCAGCAGTGGACTTATGAAGGGCTATAATGAATGATGTACTGAAATATCGAGATATGTACTTATGTATTCTCTCTCTCTCGCTCTATATCTTTATATATAAAAATTACGTCTCACATTGTTTGTCCGCGATGGACTCCCTAAACTATAGAACTGATTTCAATGAAATTATGTACACTGTGTGCAGTTTGGTCCAATTTGAGAGATAGGATACTTTTTATCCCGATAGTGACCTTCAATATTTTTTTATTGCGAATTTAAGGATTCTTTCATAGGGAGGGTCGTCGGAAAGGGCAGAACAACGTCTGCCTGGCCAGCTAGTATATATATATATAATCCTAATTCATCCTCGCGGGAGAATGTCAAGATCACTAAATTGTGAAACACTGAAAACTGAACTACTCTTAGCCCATTAGGATTTTTAGTTTATGATATTTCTAAATATCTTATACTTTGGTACAATAAAGAAGAGGATTCTTTGCGAGATTGAGTTAATTTCTCCAAACAAAAACGATATAATTTATTTCGAATATATGAAAGCGAAGTAGCTGGTATTGCAAGTTTTTATACTACTGCCACTGTGTTATTGTTTGATTCTGTTACCAAGCAGCACAGAAATTGTTTAAGAAGTTCAAATGGGGGAAGTCTTTAATTTATAAAAGAGAGAACATAATAACTTAATATAATTTAACATGTTTAGTATGTTAAGAGATATTGTTTTAAAAGTTTTTTTGAATAGTAAGTCGTGCTGAATAATCAATTATATCATTAAATCAAACAATGCAAAGTAAAATACACACAACGTATTATTTCAGCGGCTGATCATTATACACAAAATTATTAAGAGAGATGAAACTCATTGATATGACTCACGAGCACCAACACATTGATTAATCAGGCGTTGATCAAACCTGGTAAGAAGACCAGGTTTGATCAACGCCTGATTAATCAATGTGTTGGTTATTCGAGCTAAGAAATAATTATTTACTATAAATATAAAGTTTAAAAGTAAATATATTAAAAACGTTACGCTGATGTAAGGAAACACAAAAAGGAAAACATGTCCTCATTTTTTTTAAATATTAAAATCGATATTTTTTATTCACACCAGAGGCGCATAATTAGGAAGGGGTATATAGAGTTCAAGGTCTCCTAGAAAATTTGGTGTCTTTAACTTCAATAGAAAATATTATCTTCAACCTAGAGGTTTGTGGCCCTTTGGTGAGCCTAATAAAATATGTTATCTATGTCCACATACTAATAAAAATTGATTAATAGTATTTTCACTTTTTAGCGTAGACCTATTTCAGTATGATAAGAATTTTTGTTATTAAAATAACAGTTTTTATGGACACATTTTTCAGATTTTTTTTTATAGGACATGGGTGACGAACGAGCACACAGTCAACCTGATGGTAAGTGGTTGCTGCGGCCCATAGACATCTACATCTATCCTCTATTACAAATCAAAATGCAGATGCGTTGTCACCCGTGAGGACTAAGATGGAATGCCTCATTTCCACTACTGTAAAAAGGGCCTCCGGCCACCTGCACTTACCAAGCGAAACTCAGAGGTAAACCTCTACTTCACGCTGGTATTCTGTGAAGTCGTGGTACCACCCCGATTCGAGCCGGCCCATCCATGCGACAGCAAAAGCTGCCGCGTGGCTCTACCACTGTTAAAGATTTATTTTAAAAAAGATGCTACAAAATTTTCTTTTTAGGTATTTTTATTGGCAAGTTAAGCAAAACTCATTTTTTTTTAATCTAAGCAGTAGCGTAGCTAATATGACGTTCTAG
Source organism: Parnassius glacialis (assembly GCA_033319125.1). Lineage (NCBI taxonomy): Eukaryota > Metazoa > Arthropoda > Insecta > Lepidoptera > Papilionidae > Parnassius > Parnassius glacialis. Next base: position 23,187,353 of record JAVANC010000001.1, on the reverse strand, counting down.
TTTAAAGCATTTCGATAGCCTACTAAAAAGGCTAAATTCATACTTGTTTGCTGTTAGTGAAACTTCATCTCCATTTTTGTGATTTGGTAGAGCACTTGCATTTGTTTCAGAATATTATTTTATATTATTAGTTTATTGATTATGATTGAAAAAACTGGTCAGTTTTTATAAAAGTTTAAATTCCCTCGCGATTAACAATACATCGGTCGCATTTTTGTTTGAATTTGCAGATTGCGATCAGATGGACTATAAGGTAATAATAATAATAATAGCACAGCCTAAGAGGATTATTAGTATAGACTTTGGTAATGAGTTCTGTGACGATAAGCTAGTTTGTTTTTTATAAGATTTAAACATCTAACTAAATGAATAGACAATATGTTTTTCATTACATTTGATTTTTATCTTTTAATACATATTCAGATCGTTTTAAAGTTTTAAACGCTTTCTTTATCAAAGCATCTACAGCTTTGATTAATAGTAACTATCAAAGATTTTGAGTGGAGCTTGCTTGCCTACTGTAAATTTATCTTTGGTGCATTTAAGTTGCTCCCAAACAGCGGAAGGCCCTTCCATTTAATTATTGCCTTAATAACATAACACGGATGATTGATTTATTACGCCAGTCGCAAAACCGAAACTGAAATCAATGTCATTAGTTTAAGGGCTTTCGGTGCATTAATCATAAATTCTTCACAGTAAGTTAAAGTGTACAGCTACCCAAACATAGATCTGCCCGTGTCGGCTATTAATTAAAAATATCTCGTCGGTTAAGAGGTTAATGATATACGCAGCCACGTCTTTAATTTTATGGAGTGGGTAATATGTTTTAATTAAGAATATTAATGTAAAATTAACTAAAAATTCAGATTATTAGAGAGTTGTCTCCATGGTCGTAAATGGCCAAATCACATCATCTATTACAGCCCGCTCATCAAAAGTGCATACGTAGACCTCCCCCATAGATTTGCTTATAGGGGGGGTTTTGCCATAGTTGCCACGCTAGGCACGCTGGTTGGCAACCCCTGGTTTTTATAATTGCATACCTTAAGCGGAAGCGCAAGGTATGTTCTACTATCGCCTAAAAATTAAGATTCCAACATTTTATCGAATAAAATCGTATCTAGCAATCATATTATACATATAAATGATATAAAAAGCACATTGTTAGAAAGATAAATGATTGTTGAACTTATTAATATTTTTTTTAAATCGATTAATTGCTATTTTTAAATAAAAAAAAGGGTTTTAGTGGCTTATGGTGTGGATTTATCATGTCCCTGTGGCTTGTAAACACAATAACTTTTGAAAATATTAATTGTTTAACTCAATCTATTTTTTAATCTCTTCATCTATCATGTGGGAAGCCACTGAATGTAAATGGCAGTGTAGTTTTGTTTTGTTTAGCTATAATTAATTTTTTTCGGCTCCAAAATGGCGAAATTTTCGTTGATTTGTTAGCCTCGTATACAAAAATATTTCTCTAAATGGTTGTTGTTGTTGTTTTTATTATTCGCTCGAGAGAGCAGGCAAAGGAACTATGCCATACAGCCTTGTCTTCATGTATAATTTTCCTTCATATTTCACTGCTTCACAATATGTTGATGCGTCACATTGTGCAGCCTTGGGAGATTTTGACGGTAACTTGAGCCAGCAGGCAGCTGACAGTTGGCGATGGTATCTAAAGGCGCCTATGCAAACAAACAGCTTATCTTGAGATTCCATCACCATCAGAGCACTTGTTTCACAGTTTCCATTAATAGTTCACATGCGCAGACACTTAATACACAAAATCGCACTACTTTTACATATCAAAGTCCACTTCAAACCATTATTTAAACAATAATACAGGAGCAGCAAGCCGCCGCCGGTCGAGTTCCCGCCAAAACTCTTTCTCTAAATGGGAAGCTACAGCCACAGAGTAGTAATGAGTAGTTTAGTTTGGCTCACAGAGTACATTATATATAGGGAATAATGTAAAATAAATAAATTATACTAAAAATTTTATTACAAATTTGTTTTGTAACAAAATAGTAAGTTAGCAAGGTTCGATTGTATTTTAAACTATTCATTAATTTGTTTGATTCTTAATTGGCCAAGCATGGCTAAATTTAAAAAAGCGACATCTACTGCAACATGGACAAACTGTCATGACATAATAATACCTCTAAGAAAAATTATAGTATGGACTGTATGCCACTGGTTTGGTAGTGTTTCTATATAGTTTGTGCTGGTTTTTTGTTTTTTTTTCTGTGGTTTGGCTTCAGTCGCCTTCGTGAGTGGACATTGTTTCGGTTGTTTGCAGCGGCTCAAAAAGATCGCTGTACAAATACACAATATTCGAATAACCAAATTTCTTTAATACTTAATTATAATAATAATAAGACATTTTTTTATTACAATATTTAAAAGCACACAATAAATAATAGTAGTACGTACTAAAAGCAAGTAGTATATTTTTTTTTGTCATGGGTGACATTTTCATGGTTTTCGAGTGTTGAAGCCGATAGTGCTGTCGAAATGTAAATCCAAGATGGCGGCCGAAGTAGGTACCAATTTTTTCATCATGGGTGTCATTTTCATGGTTTTCGAGGGTGTTGAAGCTGATAGTGCTGTCGAAATGTAAATACAAGATGGCGGCTGAATCAGGTACCAATTTTTTCATCATGGGTGTCATTTTCATGGTTTCCGAGGGTGTTGAAGCCGATAGTGTTGTCGAAATGTAAATCCAAGATGGCGGCTGCAAAATATATCAATTTTTCATCTTGGGTGTCATTTTCATGGTTTTCGAGGGTGTTGAAGCCGATAGTGCTGTCGAAATGTAAATCCAAGATGGCGGCTGCAACAGGTATCAATTTTTTCATCATGGGTGTCATTTTCATGGTTTTCGAGGGTGTTGAAGCCGATAGTGCTGTCGAAATGTAAATCCAAGATGGCGGCTGCAATAGATATAAATTTTTTCATCTTGGGTGTCATTTTCATGGTTTTCGATAGAGTTGAAGCCGATAGTGCTGTCTAAATGTAAATCCAAGATGGCGGCTGCAATAGGTATCAATTTTTTCATCATGGGTGTCATTTTCATGGTTTTCGAGAGAATTGAAGCCGATAGGGTTGTCGAAATGTAAATGTAAGGTGGCGGCTGCAATGGGTATTAATTTTTTCATTATGGGTGTCATTTTCATGAGTTTCGAGGATGTTGAAGCCGATAGTGCTGTCGAAATGTAAATCCAAGATGGCAACTGAAGTAGGTACCAATTTTTTCATCTTGGGTGTCATTTTCATGGTTTTCGAGAGTGTTGAAGCCGATAGTGCTGTCGAAATGTAAATCCAAGATGGCGGCTGAAGTAGGTACCAATTTTTTCATCTTGGGTGTCATTTTCATGGTTTTCGAGAGAGTTGAAGCCGATAGTGCTGTCGAAATGTAAATCCAAGATGGCGGCTGCAATAGGTATCAATTTTTTCATCATGGGTGTCAATTTCATAGTTTTCGAGAGAGTTGAAGCCGATAGGGTTGTCGAAATGTAAATCCAAGATGGCGGCTGAAGTGGGTGCCAATTTTTTCATCTTGGGTGTCATTTTCATTGTTTTCGAGAGAGTTGAAGCCGATAGCGCTGTCGAAATGTAAATCCAAGATGGCGGCTGCAATAGGTATCAATTTTTTCATCACGGGTGTCATTTTCATGGTTTTCGAGGATGTTGAAGCCGATAGTGCTGTCGAAATGTATTTAAACTACTTTAAAAATTCCGTATAATCATGTTATACGTAATTTTTTTAATGCGCTTAAGGTATGCCCAATTGGATTTACCAATATTTATTTTAATATATCTCCTGTAACCATAGTAAAATGAATTCGCCACACTTCGCTTGCCATTGGCAATCGTAGTTGGCTCTCAGTCATCGGTCTGAGTATTTCAAATCTGGTATAATACATGACATTTTTATACCATCATCTACCGAACTTTAGAAAATATTTTGATTTGCTATGAGAAAGGTGTCGTTGCCCATCTTCTGTTCCAGGTTCCCTCTGTCGCCTCTTACACCCACGGGACTATATAGGGTAGTTTATATTCTTCCACCGTCATTACATCGTTATGATATATTATCTTATGCCATCAAATGGCGTCATCGTCATATTGTAATGTACATTTCCTAAATGTCCCTTAAGCAAGGCTTTAAAAAACGATTTGAATATTTCTAAAGAACTCTAGGTCGTCTTTTACTGTGCAGATGAATAACGATTTACGGCATTGCTATATAAATTCCAGAGCACGGAATTTGCAATTACCTGACAATAATTATCTTAAACGCGAGCGAACTAATTACTTGAAAACTCTCTTATAACGACTAGACATTTATAGTTCAACACAACTGCAGCTACTATTAATGCTTTATTTACTATCGCGTATTGAGAACGCATAGTCGGCAATATAAAATAACCGTTACTATTAGTTTTTATTGCGGTTGTAAAGGGGTGAAGTAATGTTTCCGTTATAAAGCGATGCAAATTACTTTTAAATACTTTAATTTTAAGAGAAAATATAATGTGTAATCGATTTTCATCCCAGTCATGATTAGTTTTAACCTTATTTGGTTATTAAATAAAGTATGCTACGGTGGGTACACTAAAAAAAATTCCGTAACTCAAAATCAAAACAATTTATACGTAAGCTAATATATTTATTGCTTTTCAAAGTATTTTCCATTACATTTTGAACACTTTGTCGTTCGTTCAAAATACGAGTATTTTTGAATACATAAGAACGAAGAAGTTCTGGGAGTAGGTTTTTCACGTGCTGATTAAAAGCTGTCACGGCGTCGAACCTCTAATCAAAATAGCATAGCGCGAGGTCTGGACAGTGTGCGGAATGGATCATAGCTTTACCTTTTCAAAAGTCAACAATACCTTTGTCGTGTTTGGGGTGTGCACAGAAGCATTGTCATGTTGCAATAGGATGCGCCTTTTTTCCTAATTTTTTCAAAGACATTGGGCAAACCAAAAAACAAACAAACTTAAAGCATACAACTTATAGTCCATGAGGAATCGGTGTATGAGTACCAAAAACTATTCCACCCACCCATGTGATTCCACATTAATTTTTTAGGTGATTCTCTTCAAATCGTCCTACTGGTGATATAAATGCATGTTGCAATGGGGCAACTTTTTTCAATTGCCACGAATTGTTATTTTCAAACGGGACATTCCTTTAAACATTTCTTGATGAAATACAAACAAAAAAGTTACTATGATTTTTTATGGTAAATTTAATGTTTTCATTATGAATTTTTAAATGTTTGAAAAATCCAAAATTGGGATACTTTTTATAAATTAAAAATACATAAATAAATAGAATAAGGTATAATTTTTTAATGTTTTTGATGAAATACGAATAATAATAATAATAATCTTTATTAAAACTTATATAGGTTACAAACAAATTGTTGCACTGATTCTATGGAGTGACTGATTCCTAAACTAGGATTAATCCTGTATCTTAGGATATCAGTACCTTCCCATACAATTTTACAATATTAAATTTTAACGCAGACTTTTATAAAACAATTTTTTTTAAGTAAAACTAAGTTATTCCTCTTCTACCGAGTGTGTGTGTGTGTGTGTGTGTGTGTGTGTGTGTGTGTGCCCGCGTGTGCGCGCGCGTGTGTGTGTGCGAGAGAGAGAGTGTGTGTGTGTGTGTGTGTATGTGTGCGCACGTTACCTTTAGCAAGTCTTTCACAAGCGTAGTAGTCAAATTCTTTTAGTCAATCTAGCAAAACGATTTTTAATTTAAAGTTGCTTAGCCTCTGTATAACTTTTGTTTTGTTGAATCTATTACGTAGCCGAGGCGCAAGATATTCGTAATGCTTTCTTGCTATCGAGCTTTTCCTGTTAGGAGCAGGGTACTTTGCAGTTCTTTTGTTCTTGACATTTGTGTGTGGTACAGATAAGCGATGATACCGTCTGATGCATTGATACACGAAAGTTTTCCGAACAGACAAAACACCTGTTTTTTTTATATAGCAAGCTGGTCAGGTAAGAAAAGCATCATCTTTAGGATAGCTCTTTGCGCTCGTTCCATTTCCATTAACTGTGTTTTGCACGCACCACCCCAAGAACATACGCAGTAATTTATTAAACAGTGGCATAGATCATTATAAGTCTGGACTAAAAGTTGTAGATTAGCTATTGTTCATAAGTTTCTGAAAATAAATAACAGTTTTCTTATTCTTTTGGCCGTATTCGAAATGTGTAGATACCATGACAGATTTTCATCTATTGTGACACCTAAGTATTTAATGTTCGTTACCCTTTCTATGGGAGTACAATTGGATCTTGATTGAACCTGAGTTTTGTTACATGAATTAGAATATATGACCAAGCTCAAATTTATTTTGTGATTCGATGCTTTGGTTTACATTGAATACAAAAGATTTTATGACTTTTAAACAAAAAGTTAATATTTTCGGAGTTATGAATTATTAAATATTTGAAAAATCCTTAATGCAGATACTTTTATCATTAAAAATATATAAAGAAAAATAATAAAATAAAAAAAAGATATTTTTTAGGAGTACCATATATAATTTTACAACGCTGTTTTCATAGATACGCAGATGCAATAGAGGGCAAAAGCTTCTTGCCACTGATCATAACACTGCACTCCCCTATCGGCATTTAGGTACAATTTGACTATTGATACTGAATACCTCACGGACTACAACTAACTCATTTACATCTAAATGTCTTAAAATACAATAGTAGAGAAAACTATATATTTATAGCCTTGTATATTTGCATGGAATTATAATAAAATACAAAATATCTGGCGTCGACAGGAACGGTAAATGGCTCCGTTATGTGGCTGCAAGTAGTAAGTGTAACGCGCAGCTCTCAGTGTCATTAGTAAATAAATGCAGACGCCGCGACATCGGCTTAGGCTTAACATCGCGTTCTTCGAGTTAAAACTGTTTCTGGACGTTGATTTGACTTTCTAATTCCTAGAATTATAATACTAAGAATTTATATAGTTCACATTCTTAACCATTTATTCATTACTTTGGAGTTTTCTTTGGTATCTAAAGTATAAGTACTTAAATTACAATTAATAGTAATCTTTTTTAAAGTTTATGTGAAAGAAGAAAAAATGTCACCTGCTGATTATTCTGAAACTTATGATGTAAAGTTGTTAACAGATGGTTGAATAAAAAAGGAAAGTACAGAGGTTTTTGTCAATCGCCAAACTTGCCTTCGCGGGGTAAACTCTAATGACTAATGAAAGAGATTTTGGGAACCGGCTGTTAGGAGAAAAACTATCCAAATTTTTCGAACCCAAAGTCCATAAACAAGGGATGGGAAGTTGCGTCTTTTTACATGGTAGAGCGACGTTGCAGCTATATTATGGTTGAAGCACGAATGGGTCGGCTCGACCGGAGAAAAGATTCCAGTAAAAAGATATCTATCTTTTTACTGGAAACGAGGCATTCCATCTCAGTCTTCAGGGGTGACAACGCATCTGTAGTTTGATTCTTAATCGAGAATAAATGTAGATGTATATGGGCCACAGCATCCACTTACCATCAGGTCGACTGTGTGCTCATTTGTCACCCTTATTCTATAAAAAAAAATACATAAATCTAACACTGAAAAATTAATAATTTTTGGAAAATAGAATTCAATCCAACATCATCACTACAACGAGGTATATCCTCGTCATCACTAGTTTTACAACGATCTTAATCATATTAGGACATGAGCAACTTCTCAAAACAAATTGAGGTGCATTCCAAACAACATTCTCCGATTTGTTATTAAAAATGTGATTTTAAATTTAAATTTATGGAATGTCTATTCTCAATCTTGAAATGGGACTTCTTTGTATTTAATCAGCTAAGCAATAATTGTACTGACCATTTATCATACAGTAGCTTCAAAAGTGGAATTGACCGCGTAACTAATAACATATACTCGTAATACCTGTTCATATATTTTTATAATACCTAATATTTCACCACGAGTCGAGAAAAGCAGCTCTTATATAAAAGAAGAAACAATTTGTATATGTTTTCTTTACATACTTTAAAAATCTAATTATCACTAAAAAAAAACATGCGTGAGTGTCGTGGAACACTCGGTTGGAACGAAGTTACTTCCGTAGTATATTATTATTGATAAACGTATTAGATTATTGATTAACAAATACAAATAAATTTATCATTACTAGCGTCTATTAAAACGAAGCGCCATTTAAAATAAAATAATATTTCTTTCATGGCAAGATATGAAAAAGTACGAGGGAGATGCATATTAGTCTATCTCGCCTCCTTATAGCCGCCAAGGCCGTCTACACTGCGTCTGGAGGGCTAGCATGGGCAGGAGACAATTTTATCCTCGGTGAAAAAAGAAAATGTTTATCTCCTCGCTTAGTTTTATCCACCCTTCGAGCATAGATGGACACACCGGTGAATATAATATCCACAGTAGATAAAATGGGAGATAGACTTAGACTTAGAATTTTTGTATGAATATAAACTTAAACCTACGTCCAATGAACTAGGATAAAATCGTCCCTTTCAAAGGTCAAAAAAACATATTTTTTTATCTTTCATTTGGCTCTATGGACGGGAGATAATATGTCTACTCGTTGTGTTAATCAGGGATATACTTCTCTCCATTGCCGTGCTTTGACATAGGGACAAGATAATTTTACTTCTTGTCAGTGGATATAATCGGGGGATAAATTTTTGTCACCAGCCTATGCTAGCCGTGCAGAAGGGGTCGTGATGAAAAATCTTACACTTTTTCTCGCATATCCCCATCCGCCAAGTTCGTACAATCCATATTAGAAAGAACACCAGGTAATTAAAAAAATTATAAATCCGTTGATATCGTATTAGATACGACAGACAGAGGACTCTGTGCATTACTCACAGGAATTCCTTAACTCCCTTAACCCTTCAGGACTTCCCCCTTATTCTTTAAAAATTAAAGTCGTTATTTCAATAACTTTATTGCGAAACCTGAATCCGCCTAATCTGTGGAAAGGAACTAGACTTCAAGTAAAATCGCTACGATTGAGAGTATCATTCTTACAGGACCAGAGGCAGGTCAGTTGGCTCATATTCCCCGCATTCCCATCCATGATTCCTGCAGATTTAGTTTTCCAATGTAAGCGATTACAGTTTCCAATAAAATTTCATCAACAAATCTGAAGTCATATAAACATACAAATATATTGGACTTGACTTAAGGGAAAATTGTTTTACTCACGAACAATTATATATTGGTCTATCTAGGTCAGGAAATGCAAAGAATCAATGTATATTAAAGCCGCAGAAAAATGGAACTAAAATGTGTTATACGAAGGAGTTTTAAAATAAGTTATATCTATCAAGCTAAATCTGAAATATATTATGTAGATAATATATACTATATAGATAGTTCCTCAATCCGGCCACACTCCGCAAAGCCGGAGCGGGCTGCTAGTTTACACATATGTACATGTCTTTACACCTTTCCCATAATCACATTTTATGACACCCCTGGGTCAAAAAGAAGTGATGGATTGACTTACGCCACCACACGTGGTAAATTATAAAGTTCAAAAGTTACAGCCTGTATACGTCCCACGGCTGGGCACAGGCCTCCCCTCATTTCTGAGAGGGTTTTAAGGCAAGGAAATGTCCGCCACGCTGCCCCAATGCGTGTTGGCGAACTTCACAACTTCGAATTTCAACTCAAACTTCAATTTTTTTTCTTATTTCTCTGACATGCAGGTTTCCTCACGATATTTTCTTTCACCGCCGAGCACGTAGTAAATCAGCACTTAAAATTGCAATTAACAATTTCATTGGTGCCGACGGGGATCGAACCCGGGTTGCTCACGTACTGTGAAATTTACAGCGAGCGTTAACCATCTGAGGTACCACGGATCTGACAAATTATGTGTTAATCAATTTCTGGCAAATAATGTTGTAATTGTATTTTTAGTTTAATAAGAATATCTATGGTATGTTCAATTTTGTAACATATTTTTTAGATATTTAAAATTCTTACCCGAAATCATATTTGCAGTTTCGTGCTCAACCCACTGACGCCGGTTCAAGAAACCCGTTGTTTGCTTCAGAATGACACACAAGCGAACAATCCCATGGCAACTCCACAGGTAAACTCATTATCACAATAGTCACACTATTCTTTTAAATTTAAAAATGCATATCGCAGTTCTCACGACGATTATACGTTAATTTTAATTATTTGTTACTTTTGTTACAAACTTTATGTTACTACATAATAATTTAATGAAATTTACTCAACTGCAACACTTTTTAAGCACGCAAATCTGCTGCAAAGCCTGCTCATGCTTTCATAAATTTGTTGCTAGTCGACGTCTCACTACCAATTAGTACGATGTCAAGATCGGATTAGCAATGTAGATTAAATCGGTCACAGCCTCGGGGTAACAGCCTCACATATTTTCTCATAGACAGTAAATATGCGGGAAGAGATAGTTTAATCACTTTCAGGTTTAAGGAGCGGTTTATTCTATAAATACAGTGAACTAATGCATCTCACGAATAGTGCATTACCCTCCGAATGAATATAAAATTATGAAGATAATAACAAAGTTCTATATATAAACCCATTCCCGCCTTTTTATTGATTAAGTACTAATTTTTGTTTTGAATTATGCAGCGTGCTGTAAATACATACTACATGGTGAAACTGCAAGTTCGGACCGAGAGCGTTTGTCTTCGCCCGTGGGCCTTCGAGCGAGTACCTGGCAAGGCGCTTCGGGGTCTGGACAATACTATAATCTACACCTCCACGAAAGAGGCCTGCCTCGCTGCCTGTCTCAATGAGGTAATGACTCTACTTTAAAGAAATTGCCAGAGGACTTTCGCGTCAGAGTTTTGAGTTAGATTGCCGTAACGATTTACGTCTTTCTCCCGTCCCGAGCTCGATCAGTGCAGTTAGTTTACTATCTATGTATTCAATTTATATTTTATGGTTTTGTCCCACTTCTAGTACAAGCTGCGCTTATATGTTTACGGCTTATTTATGTATTCATAGCTCTTAGATACAAGGGCTTTAATGTGGAATTACTTACTTCATTGGCAATAAAATTACTGAATGTATTTCTTACCTGGTAGTCACTCTACATAGTGTTGGGGGTGAGTAAGGGGGGGAGATACCCTAAGGGGGGGATACCCTACACACTACACTTTGCTTACCGGTACGAGCCTGATACTGAAGAACCTTTAATTATTGAAAATAATTATTTTTAGATATTCACAGTTCACCTGATGGTATAGGTTTGCTGTGGCTAATAGACACATATATCTATTCTCGATTAAAAATCAAAATGGACAAGGGTTATCACGTCGTTTTTCGTCGTGACGAATGCATCGTTATCAATAATGATTATTCTCGTCATTGACTATACGAAACACAGTATTATGCTGCTATTTCGCGGTAGTATTTTGTGCGAGCGTGGTCATTCCTCGTTTGATCCGACTCGTACGAATGTATGCAGCGTACGAGTAAGCTGCAGGTTTAATATACTGCAGCATGACTAAAGTTAATGTGAATATTCTTTACCTTAATTAAAATTATTAGACTTTCCATGAACGCAAAACAAACAGAAGTATTTTTCTAAACACTAAAACATATTGCGGCAATGAGTCATTTTACTTTGGTTAACTACATAACATGTAAGAATATGCCGCGTGATGGCGGCACAAGAGAATCCATCACTCCATTTCGTCTCGTGCGTGTTTGTAAAAGACGACTATGGAATATTCCAGAAAGTCCTTAAGATCTTATGGATTCCAACAGGGCGGTAAAACATTCCGTTCAAGTTAAGAATAAACCTAGCAAGCTAACAGCATAGCAAAGTGGCGAAGCAATCAGCTTTGTAGCGGTTTCTAACGGTTGCCGTTGAGCAATCAGTTTTAAAATAGCAGGGTCAGATGCCTGGGTGATCAGTAATCGATTGCTGAAAACAGAATTTGAAAATTCGAAACCGTTCTCGAGATAATCGTGGGACAGACGGACAGACGGACGGACAGACGGACAGACGGACAGACGGACAGACATCGTGAAATCAATAAGTGACTTCGCAAGCTTCGCCACTTAATAATAAACCCAAACCGGTGACGACGAACAAGGTCAAAGGTTTACTGTTTACCAGAGACTATTAGGTCCTTTGACATTGGCCTTACAGTGCAAGATGAACATCAACAGACAGCATAATTTATCCAAGGGACAATGTCTCTTTTACAGAAGTAGGTTGACTAAATCACCTGATGGTAAGTAAATGCTATGGACTATAAACATCTACATCTATTATCAATTTGGAATGAAAATGCAGATGTGATTTCACCACCATAGGGTCTCCAGTTTTTTACACTCACTATACGAAATACAACAGCATTGGGTTGCCTTTTTACGCTGGTATTCCGTGAAAGTGGGCTATCTCCAGGCCTACCCATTCGTGGTGTAGACATGTAATGGAAAATATAAATAAAATTGTTTCCACGACGGGACTGGCCCATATTCAACAGTGGACTTGTACAGGCTTATGAAGATGAAAAAAGAAGATATCATAAAATATATCAATTTTATCTTTTATCCAAAAAACTTTATTCCCATACTTCCAGAAATAAGAAGAGGGCATATTATATTATAATTGCTGTAATTTTATTCTAACTTGACCACCGTTACCGTTACCAATTATTATTGTAGGCCATACAAATCCTTGTTCCGTGTGGGAATACTATCCGTGACTATGGGTACAGCATCGCAACCAAATATTAAGCCAATACCGTACTGAGCCAAGGATAGTACAATTATTATTAATTTATTACAATTTTCATTAGAAACGTTTCCCGTGCCGTTCAGCGGAATACGAATATGGCAGCATGCGATGTGCTCTAAGTGACTCCGACCGACGCACTGCGCAGCATTTCGTTCAACTAGTGGATACCCCCGGCACCGACTACTTCGAAGTAAGTTTTATTACCTTTCTACAGTTCCATTTTTTTAATGTAATCGTTTTTTCTTTGTTTACGTTTTTTACTTTAATGGCTTTTATAAATTGAGAACAATTCGGACCAAAAAATAACTATGCGTTATTTTTATTAAGCACGGTACCTAACACTTTAATAAATTGACACTGTTGTTTAAAACTAATATTTTAAATAAAATTAAATGATCTGAAAATAGTGATTATTTAGATGTCACATCTTTAACAGTATGTTAAACACGAAGTTAAACATTTCGAAATAAACTTTTAGATTTCCATATAAATAGTTCTCGCAAAACGTAAACCTACATCTTCATCTTCTTACCACTTTGTCTACACAAACCATTTAACTAAACATTTCTCCCAATGTTATTACATTGTTACATACTTATTTACGTGATGGTTTCTTTGTTTTCAACCAGAACTTGTGCCTAAAGGCATCGCAAGCGTGCAAGGGTTCGCGAGTCTTTAGTGTCCCTCGCGTGGGAGTGGCTGAAGACAAAGTTGCTCAATACGCGGGTCTGCACTATTACACCGACAAGGAATTACAGGTACGCGGACATTTATCCCAGGCAACGTGCAGTTTATACCACTGAGAGATGGACAAGCAATTAATAAAGTTATGGTAGTTTATTTTCTTCAAATAGTGAAGGGAAGTGACTCGACGACTTGTCTTATATTAAGTTAATTGTATGGATTGACCCAGGCATTTGATTTCCTTTTATGGTAAGCAAATAATTGCATCGCCTGAAGATTCGTTTTGCATAATTACGCATGTTTGAATGTTTGGGAGTTGTTTTTTGAGTAGTAATGTTACATTCCAAGGTTTTGTGGGGTATTGTACTCTTATTATCTTTGAGAACGAATAGAAATATTTGACTTGTATTTCTAGTTTGTTTTTAATTTATTTACATAAGATTATTGTTTCTAATCACGATTGGTTTAAATGGAGTCTTAGAAAATCTTTACTTTGTGCCAAGAATATTATATATTATAATTAATAATTTAAAAAATATGTTATTTAATTTAAAATATATATAAAATTAATAATTTAAAAAATATGTTAGTATTGTTGTTTGTAATATTAGCTTCCTTCACATTACATCATCGAGAGTAAGAATGAGAACGAGCTATTTTCTTCTACATATCTTATAATATACCTTATGTACTTAATTATAAATACCTACCTTGATTAAATGGATTTTGAAGATTTAACAGTTTTTCAGAATTTACGTAGAAGCAATTTCTTTTAATTATTTTTAACTGAATTCAAAAAAGGTGGAGATTCTATATTGGACGCGTATGTTTTTTATGTATGCTTACCTATTTCTGGCAGTGGTAAACGGCTGAACTAATTTAAATGATTATCTTTTTATTAAATAGGTTATAATTAATAAAATAGCATTAATATTTAGGAGCGGCCCCTTAAAATGTGGGAATAACATTCCACGCCTGAGTGAGGAAAATGTAACATTTTAGAGGCTATTTTAGTTGTTACCTGAACTTGTAATATTTCATAGGTAACTTAAAAAAGTAAAAAGTCAAACTATTAATAAAAAGTAAAAAACATACTTCAAAAACAAAAACATTCTTCAAAAACAAAAACATACTTCAAAAGAAAAAAAATACTCCTGAAGTTAGAGTTTTATTCTTCGATACGCTATGCACCGACTTAAAATATTACCTATGTGGATTTAAATTAGTCTTTATAGTCTTTCAAGTTTGTTGTAAATTTATTTTTTACTATATATTCAATGTACCAAGTAAATAAGAAAATAGCTGCTCCTTTAACCGATTCGTTGCGGCACCAATTTTCGACAACTTTTAGCTGTGGCAGCGAACAAATATTTCACGATACGCCGGGCGTGTCAAGCGCCACAGACACAGACCTAATTAAGTTTATTTGACATCAAACATAAGTTACAAATGGAAGGATACTTGTTTTTAGTGGGTAACTACGTGTTTTCTATGTGTTTTCTTTGAAATTGAGAGAAAGTGACTTTTTTTATGAAGAGATTACAAACCTTTTGTACTATTTTTTGTTGTTATAAAAAATCATTTATATAAGTAGGTTCAGCTAAATCACCCTGGAAACCTTGGTTTTTATTAAATTAAATTTTCACCTAATAATAACATTTATAAATATCAAACAATGAAGAACCTTAATTTGAAAAAAAAAAAGGTATATCATTCATTGATATTTACAAATATTAAATATTATTGAATGTTATACAAATGTAAAAGTAAAGTCGATCTGAAAACTTCTAATTAGTAAGAATAGCAAAACACGTGTTTTCAAAAGGAAAAAAACGCCGGCGCTATACGGCGGCGGATTGACAAAAGACGATTTATTAGCGAACTTTTTTATGCATGAACGGTTTCGAACTGTTTCAAGCAAAAATAAACCTTATACCATATCACAAGAGCACATGGTACTTCGTAGGTCTATTCGACCATATGATAGTAATAAGGCGGCAGTTCAACCATTTTAAGCAAAATTAAACAATAAGACAAACGCATTGTTTTTTTTAACAGGAGACTTGTTTTCCAGAAATTTATTTACAACTTGAGCGAACGCAATGAGTGCTTTGAGTTACTTATTAGTCAATTTTTCCATAACATGATTTAAAACCCACAAAGTAAAAATAGTACCATGTACACGTTAAAAAAAGGTTGTCAACCCCTACAAATTTCAAATTTTCAAAATATCTAGAAACGAAGCTGTATGCATGAACTACTCGCAAAATAATGAATATTTTGTACTGGATAAATTTTCCAAAAAAGCAATTTGAGCGAGTTATAACGATTTTTAAAAAGACACGACTCGCGTTTCATACGCCACACGCAAAAGTAATCGATGGCACTCCTGGCGTGTCACCCGCACTGAACCTTTCAACGATAGATTTTTAGGAAAGATCGAATTAAAAATATTTAATACACGGGTTTTTAATAACGAAATGTGTTTTTTTGTTTTTATGTAATTAAATTAAATAAAATATTGATGTAATGTTTTTCAATATAAAGGCTAGTTAAAATTGGAATGGCAGCCAATGAGACTCCATTAATCTATCTCTATTCATGAAGGTTGTAAAAATCGACTTTTTTATCTGTTAGTAAATTTACGTTGTCATGGCGGGATAAACAAGATATGTCACTAACACGTAATTAATCTATTGAACATAGAAATGCGCTGCGGTCTGGTGTTTTAGGAGAGCGCTTCTAAGAGGACTTTATCAAGCAGTTTAATTAAACGTAATGTATTATAAAACAGGTGACTTCGGAAGCTGCCTGCCGGCTTGCCTGCGAAATCGAGTCTGAGTTCCTATGTCGTTCATTCCTATATCTTGGAGCACCTCACTCGTCCGCCTACAACTGCAGACTCTACCACCTCGACCACCACACGCTACCCGATGGTCCATCTGCTTATTTAAATGCAGAGAGACCTCTCATTGACGACGGCGAACCTATTGGAAAGTACTTCGAGAATTACTGCGAAAGTGAGTATTTGCCGAATAATAATAATAATAATTTGCATGTGTATTAGTGTATTAATAAATAATATGTCTAATACACTTCTAGCTAAGGTTAGTTTAAAAATTTTCGCTTTCTTTATGAGGACTATTGATATGAAGGTTTTATGCTATAATTAAAATTGATTTTGGAGTAAATAATAATAATTACTCGTTGTTAAACAATTAAAGAATGTAAATTATTATAAAATATGCTCTACCTAATTTAATAATTAAAGTAAAGTTTGCATCTTTGGACACGGAAACAAGATGAATACGGAATAACCAATATAAATGATTCCTATATACCTACCTATCTATATATCTGCATTACTTCATTAAAATGCTTTTTATTTTAAGTTCTATATAAAATATCTCTTGTATCGTATATAACTAACTTATTTTAAATTATTTCTTTAATAGACTACGATTTGTTGAACAAAAACTATTTCTTATGATGGCAATTCTACTTTAATTAAGTCATATGCGAGCAGAAGCTTTCATTTTAAAAAACGTTAAGGTTGACACAAACGAAAATAAAAAAGTATAGAACAGCGACACTTTTGCGCTAAAAATATACTCAAATAATGATTTTAATGACCACATAAAAAGAGCTAGACGCTCTTTTATAATTTTATTTCTTCGGAGAGCATATTGAAGTGAATGATGGAGAAATAATATGAGTTTTTATTTAAAAATTTGTTATGACTTAATAATTATGTGACGTGAACAGCATAATAAATTACGTTTATAGAGTAAGAACGCGACTATAAGAAAACTGAAAGTCATATACCCGTCGAAAATTTATTTTTGTAATTAGTCCACTAATTTTAGAAATTGTGTCTCATTTTGTGTAATAATATGGCTATTATTTTCGTAATAATATCAGCACATGCGGTGACAAGTGTTAAGGCCAAGTTAGATAAAATTATCATATTTTGGCGCTCGAGAAGTGATACTTCTTGAAATAGTAAATGCTCGAGAAAAAACATTCGCATACATGAAATACTCAATAAAATACTTAATCGAATAAAATTTTAAAAATACTTTATATTGTTGGAGATAGAAAAACGATTTTTTTTAATAGAATTATGGTGACAAACTATCACACAGTCCACCAGATGGTAAGTGGTTGTTGTGGTCCATAGACATCTACATCTATCTTCGTTTGCGAATTAAAATGCAGATGCGTTGTCAGCCGTGAGGACTAAGATAGAATGCCTCTTTTCCAGTAAAATAGGTCTCCGGTTCTCTACACTCACCATACGAAACACAGCAGCTTTAAGCTGCTATTTTATGCTGGTGTTCTGTGAGAACGTGGCCCTTCCCCGGTCGGGCCGACCCATTCGCCGACGGCCGACGCATTCGTGCTACAACTATACTATTAATATAGCTGCAGCATGGCTCTACCACGTAAAAAAAATGTTTAATCGTCGAGAAAAAACTTTAGCGTTCGAGTTCTCGTATTTTTTATTAAATAACCTTACTTACCTAATGATTATTGAATACATGTTATTCAATTAGATTCTTAATCGGCTACTTTTTTCTTTAGGTCATTTATTTCCTGGTAATAAGAAAAAACGTTTGAAATAAAGTAACTTTTTATCCACCGATAGTCGCACGCTTACTTTGTCCTGGACAAATATGCATGCAGCGGAGAAGGGAACGTTAAAAACCTTTTAATGTATCAAATTCTCGCCTTAAGGAGCGTATTGATTTCAATAAATCGTTTAAGCGTAGTTAACTATAGACTTGGTATTTTCATTCTCTTCTCTTCCACTCTTGAACAACGTACGTTAGACGTTGCATCCGTCACCGTCACACTCGGACATTGTTACTACTAAAAATAGGATTTCTTAAAAATTTAAACACGTTACCCCACAGTAGCATTTTCACCGGTTTCGTGGAGGCGTTTTACATAAATTGCACACGGAAATACAGTCAGATGCAGAAAAATTATTTGAAGGCCATAAAAACAATTGTTCTATGCGAAATTTGAAATCGCGTCTCTGCAGCATCGCAACCAAACGCTTAGCTACAGCGTTACAGAACCGTTAACACGATTTCTTACGATAACCCACTATTTTAGACTTTTTACCACAGCCTGACTATTTTTATAAACAGTGACTAGATAGGCTGGTGTATTCTCTTTTGCCGTCACTAGGCATATTCAATAATAATTACTTCTAATATTATAACGTACAATACAAATAAGTATATTCTGTCGATTCTTCTCCGCAGTGGTCTAGTGTTTTTAAACGGTAATGTTTTTTTTCCACATTCCAAAAGAACTTAAAATAAGCCATAAGTTAATAGAATGTAATTACAAAACATAAAGGTATTATATAGGTATATAAAGCTTGTTGTGAATTTCTAAATATAAAATATTTCCGTACAAACGACAAAATAAAAGCTATTTCTTACGATGGAGTCGGCAATTACTGCCGCACGAAGTCATTAATGCATTGACAATAAATGTCGTTTTATATCATTCTATGCATATAACATGTGTGCATTTTTTTATATTTTAATGCGTTTTCTTATTATAAAATCCTGTGATTTAAAGCGCCGAAGTATGAGGGTGACCACATGAATATAGGGAAGGGGATGTCTTTTTGTACGATATTTCCATTCTTCGTTAGCCCGAAAAGTCTACTACTGGACATGGGCCTCTCCTTTTTCTTTTCTTTTCTTAGGGAGGATTTGTCTTAATCGCTTTACTTTAATGATGGCAGTACCCGACGTTTGGCACCTTTGACACTACGACACTCACCTTCGCCGGTTTCTATATTTTACGTCTAACGTAAATATCGTCCTCTATGATTACCGTCATCTATAATGCCACAGGATCTTTTTAACATATCCCATAGTTGTCTTTTACGACATCCACGGGACAAAATTAAGCTATGGATTTTCTTAAGCCACAACCATGTTCAAATACAATACACGTTTTACTTATTTCTTCTGTATTTCTAACACTTTTTTATAAAAGTCAGTTAAGCCCACATTCCATTTGATGGTAGTGGATGCAGCGGCCCATAGACACCTCGTTTAAGTATCATATCGTTGATCCGTTCATACAATGAATACTACTTTGGACCTTTGGAAACCTAGGTACTACTTTGGGCGTTGGTTAGTTTTTTCTTCTTCTATGCTAACTTCTAATGTAATCAGTAATGTTTTAAGCTAGTTTAATACAACGTAATAAGAAGATAATTTTGTAGCTATATTATTAGCCATATTTAACGTATTTTATTAACATTGTTTGGATGACAGTAGCCTCCGTGAATATTAAGATAATTGGTATACGAATTAAAAGGAAGGGTATATGCTTAATATTTTTAACACGCGAATCTCAGTCGATCCATTGAATACGGGTTTATAAATAGGTACGTGAATGAAATTTATATCACCATAATTTCTAAGAACATACTGTAAAGTCTAGATGTCACTGTATACGGCGCTGCATACCATCGCTAATGAAATACGGTAAGCCATAGCGGAAATATAGGCAAAATATATTTATGATCGCCTTATTTATTATTACAATGAAACTGTCAATAAATAACTTAACAAAATTTGTTTGGGACATTAAATGATTACAAAATTAAAAGCTTGGCTAAAAAGGCCATGAATATTTGAATAAAAATGCGGCTCGTTCGTACGGCTCATGCTATCTACGCTTCTACGGCTCTTTTAACGTCGCAGATAAAATGTATTAATTACGAACAAGTCGTAAAATTAAAAACGTTGTACAACCGAGTTCAATATAAATAAAATGAGAACATCGTCAATGTAGTCAAGTCAATTAAATACGCATTATTAAGGATAACTCAAAAACTACTGGTCAGATCTTGAACAAATTTATATGGGACCACATGAGAAGCACCAGCTTCCAAATAATAATCTAAGAAAGAATAATCAAAATCGATTCACCTAGAAATAAGTTCTGGTATAAATAAACAAATACAGTCGTATTGAGAACCTCCACCTTTTTTTCAAGTCGGCTGAAAATGCAAATCTCTGTGCAGATTTCCAGCAAATCGACCGCTGCATGCAGCGTAAAATTACTGTCTTTCAAACTACAAAACTACGGTTTCCCGTCTTTGCATCATTCTGTTGCCAGTTTTCACGCGATATTAAGTGAAACATTCCCGAAAACGATAGTTCGTTCCACTCAAAAACTGCGTTTTTTTATTTTTCAATAACGTCATTAAAAAATAAGCTCTGCAATAATCATAGCAAGATCCTTTTTGAAAATGATCAAAAGATAACGGATAACCGCACACCGTGTAGTTTAGAGTTTTTAGCTGTGACGGATTTGGAGCGAATTACTATGGCGCGAGAAACGTCCGCATAGATTGGCCTAGAGTTGTGGCTCTTTCTCACATACATTATCATGAAAAAGTAAAAATACAAAATAAAAATAAAAAGTAAGAAATAACAAAGTTTCTTTAAAGTGGAATGTACATTTACGATAATTTGTAATTTTTTGCGATAATTTTCTCTACATAGAAATTCTTTACAAAAAACACTTAAAACACTTTAAAACACTTTTAAACACTTTAAAACACTTTTTTTTAATAAGTATGAACTAATGAAAAGGTTGTTTTTAGTCCGTAATAGTCCATGTCATTGAGATAACTACACAAGATGTCATGGATTTTAGCGGCGATTTTAAGGCGCCGTTCAAGGGAAACTAAGTTTTTAATGGCTTTTGCCTAAGTCGGGTTTTACAACACCCACTGTTGATTTAGGAT
Source organism: Parnassius glacialis (assembly GCA_033319125.1). Lineage (NCBI taxonomy): Eukaryota > Metazoa > Arthropoda > Insecta > Lepidoptera > Papilionidae > Parnassius > Parnassius glacialis. The sequence continues at coordinate 23,166,064 of JAVANC010000001.1, read as the reverse complement.
AATGAGAAGAAATGAATCTTTGAAAAAAAAACTAATTTTACAGGTTTTATCGTGCTTAATTTTAACATTTTTCAACTACAACGGCAATGGATTTCAAAACATTGGTAGTCACAGAGGACAGAAGTGTTCACCTTCAAATCGTAGTTGGTCGAGTGTTGACTCTTAAAGTTTGATTTGATTGTCAGCTTGTAAGAGTATCATTATTAGTTATAAGTCGAACCGATGTTTTAGCCAACTTTAAAAAAGAAGGAGGTTCTCAATTGGACTGTACGTTAGTTTTTTGTATGTACTCGTATGTTACTCGATATATTTTATTTATTAGAAGCGATTTTATTGGTTCTTTTTTTTTATTAAATATTGTTCCTCAGGAGTTTTCTCATACAATTTTTGAGAAAGAATTACATCTCTAAAGATGAGAAAATAGTGGTCGAAGTTTTTAATGTAATTATAATGACAACATTCCTGTTGACACCCCGAAATTGTGTTATTTTTAGTCCACTCAAAAGGGTCAAAGAATTAAACTTTAATAAAACTAAAATGCCGAGTTCAAATAACCAAAAAGAATAAATAATTTACATAAAATACATTACATTAACATAACAGCTTCTAAAGTCGGGGCTTCAAATCTCCCGTACACTATGACAGCTTCGACTTCTGAAGTTATTGTTTGGAAATTATTTTATTCCTTTCTTCTTCTTCTTAAGTTACATCAGTAAAACTAGCCTTATATTAAATATTAATTTTTAATATTATTTACACACAACGATCTTACATTATCTCGAAGTATTGCAACGATAAGGAATAAAACGTAAATATTGGATTAATCGTATTTATACGTTTACTATTGTTATCGCTTATCAAATAGTGGCGTCAATAATTGTTCCTTACTGTTTTCATACTTATTTGTATAAAATAGTATATTGTAAAAAATCTTAAAAAAGTCCCGTTGGATTTCTTGTTGGTTCTTCCCAGGATAGAGATTTTTTTCCTATCCAGTGGTAAAACTTAAATGACTTACAATAAGTATTCTTGAAATATATATTGAATATACATGATTCTATTCTATTAGATTTACATTATTGATCCAATCATGAAAACTAAAATTTTCACCGTCATTTTATTTAATTCAAAAGATTGTAAATCGCATCGCCAACTTGCGTTATCGTTGCCGCATCTTAGTGATGCGAGTGTCGTTGCAATGCGTTGAGTTTTTGTCGTGTAAGATCAAAGCAGCAATTTACAGTTACTCTGAGTTACTTACTTGGTAGCAGTTAAAGCTCTTTAGTTACAAGGGAAACGCCTATTGGTTTAATTTGCTTGTTGTATAAACGTGAGGACTGTAAGACGTTTGTAGAGAAATGAGGGACGTTTTAGCATCTTGGTTCTATTTTACATTTCGTGCCCGATTCCTTTATTCAAGAAACGTTTCGTTCTCCTTAACGATCCGTTTTATTACATACGAGGTGCATGTTAAGTTTGTATTACAAACTGTCTAATCAGCAACTTTTTTTTATTAATTGCAAAATGTCTCGTAAAAGAAAACGAAGCGTTTTTAAATATAGAAACCCGGCATTAGAGATTTCACGTATATAACATTATATTATTTGTCGAGCGTGAAGGTTTCATCAAAATGTTTCCCCTTAATATCGAGTAAAACCATTTTTGTGAAATTGGCACCTAGTACGAGTATAAAACTTTGGTTCCTTTTTCTTTTTTTTGCGGATGGAAAATCATCTAATGACGCGTTTCGCTCTGGCTGGAGCGGAAGGGAGTGTCAGACTTTTACTGACTAAAAACCATCCGTGTTCCTTCAGTGCCCTTACGTTCCGGAGCCGCGGTATCTCTTTCGAACAGCCCGCAGTCCCGGCAGGCGTCGGCCCTTGCGGGCCCCTTCACGCTGCTGACAGCTCTTTGAGGCGCGCGTGGAACAAAACGCGCCGTCGACACGGCAAAACTTTGGTTCCTAAGATAAAACTCCCGTTCCGTGAACTGTCACTTTAGCTTTGGTTACGGTCGGTTCATTTTTTCCCTTAATATTGCGAAGTCATAGTGTTTTTCAAAAAAGAAGTATCGGAAGCATTATTTCCATAATTAAGTACACAATTTGTCCTCCATATCGAGAAGCACTCACAAAATATCATAGGTGTTCGGAACAATGATTCATAAAATTGTACACTGATATACATCTAAATAATTACACCATCAGTGAACCGCAATTTTCAACGGAAGTTAATTGTGCCACAGTGTTGCTATTATAAAAATAAGTTCTCATCTACCGTGTTCGTGGGAAACCTGTGGCTTCATAGTAAAACATCGTTTCAGCGATATTATCTTATCAAAAATTGAAAAGAGGGATTTATGAAGGCATACTTTTTATGCGTCTGTAGAGGCTAGTAAGGCTCATTCTTATTTCTTACCTGCTTATGAGTTCGTTTAGATAGGTTAATATACTACCCACTTACATACGAGGGTGGATTGAAAAGTACTCGGCCTAACACAGATCCATTCAATTCTAAAAATCAAATCTACCCACATTATTTAGTTCAGTTCAGACTAGTTCATTGTGTGAAGTTCGAAACGTGTGCGATAATTAGTTGTGATTTTATAAATTTATTAACAAAGTAATCGGACATAATTTCCGCGAATGGAGCAAATCGAGCAGCGTGCCGTGATTAAGTACCTCCATAAGAAGGGGCTATCATCAAAAGCCATCCATGATGACATGGTCAGTACATTAGGCAATTGTGCTCTGTCATATTCATCCGTCAAAAAATGGATAGCAGAATTTAAGCGTGGTAGAGAGAGTGTGAAAGATGAACCCCGCTCTGGAAGGCCTTCGACGTCAACTACTGACGAAAATATTAAAAAAGTACTTGATTTAATAATGGGAGACCGCAGATTAAAAATTAGAGAGATAGCCGAGATTATAGGCATCTCTTATGAACGAACTCAAAACATCATTGTCAACGAGTTGGGTTTCCACAAGGTGTCTGCGAGGTGGGTTCCGCGACTGCTTTCAGTTGAACAAAAAAGGACGCGATTGACTATTTCACGCGACTGTTTGGAGTTATTTGAAGCCGATGCAGATGATTTTTTGAATCGTTTTGTTACTCTAGACGAAACATGGTTTCATTACTGTACACCGGAAACAAAACAACAATCAAAACAGTGGAGAAGACCTGGTTCACCACCCCCTAAAAAGGCTAAGTCGATTTTGTCGGCAAATAAGGTGATGGCTTCAGTATTCTGGGACTCGAAAGGTGTGATTATGATTGATTATCTTGAAAGGGGTCAGACTATAAACTCTGATTACTACTGCACCTTACTACGTCGTTTACGAGAGGAAATAAAAGAAAAACGTCGAGGAATGCTCAGAAGAAAAGTCCTGTTTCATCAAGATAACGCCCGTGTTCACACGTCAGTACAGTCAATGGCTGAAATTCACAACTGTGGCTTTGAACTGTTACCGCATCCGCCGTATTCACCTGATCTGGCACCATCAGACTTCTTTCTGTTCCCTAACCTAAAAAAGCACTTGGGAGGTCAAAGATTTTCGACAAACGACGAGGTCAAAGCAGCTGTAGACGCATATTTTGACTCTAAGGAAGAATCATTTTTTTTCAACGGTCTAAATGCTTGGAAGGGGAGGTGGCAAAAGTGTATTGAACTTGATGGTGATTATGTAGAAAAATAAAAATATAACTGATTTAGTATGTGTTTATTTTCTTGGTTAGGCCGAGTACTTTTCAATCCACCCTCGTATTTTTGTCTCCAAACAGAAATGCACCCTCTACTTTTTTGTGGTGTGAAAGGTCATAAAACCAGTATAATTTTAGGCTGTAAGGTATTTTGACACCATCTTGTAGCTTATGATCAATATGTACGTGGAGTACTACATACATAGTACTCAACATACATTACAGGCCTCTTCTCGTGTCTAAGAGGGTTATGAAGCAGTAAGTCAAATCAGAGTTGCCAGATCGAATTTTGCCACGACTCTTATTAGAGATCACGTATATATAAAAACGTATTTTACATTTATTACAGTTTATATATTCACAACAACAAAAACTGCTGGACCCATTTTGATAAAAAGTTATTCAGGTTCTACGAGAAAGTATATAATTGTGCATCGAATGATCGAATACACGTCGATATAATTTGTTCTCGAGATATGCGAGGTGAAAATAAACCATGCATTATTTAAAGATACACCTATAGGAAGATAGAAAACGATACAAATAAACCCTAGCCAATCTCGCGCCGCATACTAGAGGTCAGGCTTAGAGCACATTTATGCATTGAATGCAATCTAAGGATTGCAATCATTATGTTCCTTGCGATACTATCATTAAATATGATCCCATAACTATTTAAGTCGAGATAGAGGCACATAAAAGGGTTACCATGTGAATTGTTCTAATAACAGGATAATAACACTAAAATCTTTATGATTTTACAACAAATAGTCATATTGTATAACGCAGTGTTATGCAATATGACTACATGTTTCTTCTGTATAAGAGGCTACTCTATTACGTGAATGTAAACTCATGGCATGGCACCGAGATTAATATCTCTGCTGGCAGTCTGATTAACAATATGATAGGACATCGAACGTAATATCGTATTTTCCACCAATAACCGTTAGTTGGAATTTGTATCCCGATATTTCTATCTAAAGTGTGACGCGCCTGATAATATCCTTGACTAATCTAATAAATGAATAATGAGTCATACGACGCAGAATTAATTAAACTTCATAAAAAATCAGCAGTCGAGAAAGCACGTGAACATAATTTGGTTATGTTTACAATATATAAAATGCTGAATCATGACAATAGTTGCATTATGATGCAAAAACTTATAAAGGCGGTTGGCGGCAGCATGCTGCCGTCGTCGTTCGTGCGTACCGTCTAACGGTGATCCTACACAAATTGAATAGTTGTTTTTTGCGGCGCCCGTGAGTTCGGTTTCGTCTTGGTCCAGTCCTAATTCATTGGTAATTGGATCGAAATCGATATAGAACGGGATTGATTAGCAATATTGAGTCTCAACTTATTTTTTATTTTACAATCAAGGAATTGTATATGCGTATCGTAATCGTGTATATATGGATGTTAAGCAGGCGAGAGAGGTGTGTCAGGATCGTGCCAAGTGGAAGTCCGTAGTCTCTGCCTACGCCTTTGTGTGACAGGAGTGAGTGCTTATGAATTGATGATATTCTTATTAAATCTTATTTTTTAAGCTACGTATTTTTGTAGCTCTTCAAGTTTAGCATTTTTGTTAGTTATTTTTGATACTCCCTGCATTGCTTTTGTTCATATTTTACTTTAATATTTTTTAAATAATTTACCCTATAGATCCATTGCTGAGCATAGGCCTTTTAAAGCGCACCAAGTAAAGAGATGAAACCTTGAAATTCTTGCCCATATTTATCACGCCAGTAAGCTATTTGATGAGTGTGAAATTGATTCGCATTGGAAGTAGTGCTTTCCTCCACCAATCTAAGGATTTCTTGTTGCAAAATGTATCACCGTTTGTCGATGCATTATTATTTACTTCTTAACTTTAATCAGAGAAACACATTCTCTCATCAGGAGAAAGCTGTAGAACATACATATCAACAACAAAATTCTAGGCTTGTAATATTGAACAAATACGATTTAAATATTCGCTTGACAAACAAAAAGTATTGCGAATAAGCTGTGCATAATTTGTTCTTATGTCAGTAATGCTTACATCGAGTTACAGATTGTTAAACAAGTATTAATAGCTCTGATGCGTCTTAATGACCATAGTACCAGTTTACCAGCCTTGTCTGACCTTGCTCTTGCGCACAATGCCGGTCAATGACCGTGTAAGAAAAAAATATCGCAGTATCGGAAACAATTGGAAAATTTAGTCAATTTGGAAATTAGCTTCAGCTATATATATATATAGTATATTATTAATAGGTATATTATAAATATTAAAACTCACTATTTTTTATGTTGCCAATCTATACAAATAAATAAAATTATCTCTTTGTAATGTTAAAATAACAGCTTTTTACTATATATGAATATGAATTACTATATACGGTACTTATGACAAAAACATAATTTTTAAAATTTTTGTCTGTCTGTCTGTCTGTTTGTTGCGGCTGATCTCCGAAACGGCTGGACCGATTTCGACGGGACTTTCACTGATAGATAGCTGATGTTCTAAGGAGTAACTTAGGCTATTTATATTTGAGAAAAAGAATTAGGGTTCTGAGCAATATAATTAAAACCCTAAATTAGCCCTGAACAGCTAGTAGTAAATATATGAAACTGGCACCTAACTCGATGTCACATATTATAAAAAAAATAGATAAGCAAAAGTCGATGATTGATGGAATCTTGATGTCGCATAAAACTACTACTACGTCGAATAGGAAGGGATGCAACGCTAGATAATGTCAGTACTTACTAGACTGGTTCGCCTACAGAATTACCGTGATACCCTATTGGGTATGGTAGGACCGTTATCGACTGCTGCGGTCATTTACGACCAAGAAAGCGTCGTCTCTTGCACAATATTTTGTTGAAATTCCTCTACAACACCCCGCTGAGATGTTTAGATTAAATTCAAGTTTTTATAGGTGATACTTAGCAAATCACGCTTATAGGATTTTAGTCGACTGGAAATACGTTTATAATTATTTCGCTTACCTAATCTACTCGTATAATGAGCGTAATGATAGAATTAAGTGCATTTAATTATATCACCTTCATAATCATGACAGGGCTGAACATATGCCTTACCCAGTGAAACAAAACCCTAAATAACCCGCGAACGTCAACTCCCTGCATTTTCTTTTTATTATCTGAACCCCACTATGTAGAAGATTATTTGAAGGTTTTCAGGAATACGGTAACGGTATGTTTAGATTTGTCGCGATTTTCCATATGCGTCCAAGTCGAGTTGGACTCATCGAGTGACTAAGTTAAACTTACCCACTTGAACAATTTGTTCCGAAAACACATATTCGTCTATAACTTAAAACGTTTTGTTCCCAAAACTAGTGGTATTAGGTGGAATGTTAGATATCGACCAATCTTTCCTTTCTGTCGTATGCGTCGAAATATTTAGAAACGACAGTGTTCTAGCTATTCTACCATAATGACTACTATATATTTATTAATTATTATATAATATATTTGACTCTAGTATCATGGCTCTATAAAATATTATGTCAGATATTAAATGTATAAAAGTTATTATGTAGTAACAATTAGGAATATAGTTAATGAGTCAAAACAGTTATAAACATTGATTTATCTAGGTAATGTTGGTACTTACTAAAATTTCTGTAAAACAAAGAAACCTTATAATCTAAAAATTACTAACATATAAATTCACACTAGTAAAACACAAATGTTCATAACTAAACTAAACCTCAAACGTCAAGCGCCTTGAAAGTCAACAAAATATAAATAGTTCTCATTACTGTGTTTTCTATAGTATTTTCATTTTAATGAAAAAAGATGAAATGCTTTATATGCAGATTCAAATAAGATAACGAAATTGTTTGAAAATAATAAAGCGTATAATTATTAACCATAAAAATTTACGTACATGCAATCCCTTATGTTCCCGGCTAGAGAAATATTAATTGTGGGAAATTCATTGCAGTTATTGAAGCGTTTCATGTAAAAAATGGAAATAACTTCACGATACGTGAGCAACAAACTAAAAAAGAAGCAATTATATAATATAATATGATAAATAAATATCATTGTTGATAATATTCACGTGTATAGATGCACGTAAAAACTAGAATGAGTAAGATAGCACAAGATGTTGTAGTAAAAAACATAAACGTTACGGGAAAATTTTTCAATTTAAAATTCTATCTCGACATAGGAATTTTTCCATAACTTTTTCACTGTCGCCGTTTTACAAATATAAATTGCACAGGAACACACATTCAGAACTGAAAAAACGATTTCTAGGCTGGTTTTTGTTCCGTGTGCGAATCCAGCCGGCCCCGTAGACCAAAGACTAGACAGTGAAGTATAATATCCTAAAAAGAAAAGTTGCAGCTATAAAATTTCTTGTGTGGAAAGTGATGATTGTTGCTTTTCGATTATCTCTTAATAGAATAAGCTCTTTTGCCAGAGTCACACGCATATTAAGTATTTTACACTGACTCAGTCCGAAATAGAGTTCGAGTTTTGTAGATGTCTTGTACTAATGACTAAATTAAAATATCGATGGTTAAAATACAATGTTATATTCATAATGGTTTAAATCCAACAGATAACGCAAAGTACGAAACTTCTTTTACGTATTACTACAATCTGAATCATTGAACTTTTCAAACGTTAATTAAACAATTAACTTAATTATAACTTTGTAGAAACCCAAAAAATATTTTTTACTTGTTTAAAATACATATTATTTAATATAGAACAATATTTAATTATTTTAGGATAACTTTCTACTAATACTAAAGGAGTACTGTGAATATTATAACTATTAAAGACGAGCTTAAATTCTTTTTTAATTTTATTAAATAAATTACATACACACTATTTAGGTATGTGTTTATCAAAGGTAGAGAGTTTTTTGTATTTTTTGGCATATTTGTACCGTGGGTGAGTCAAACCTTTGTCCAATGATTCGGTCAATAACCTAAATTGCTATTTAGCGTCACCTCGCTATGGCCGGGCCAAGGTGGCGAATATATCGAGACTTCGACACAATCCTATCGAATCAATTTGGAACGGTTCGATTCAGGTTCGGTAACCGATTTCGTTTACTGACACCCTCAATCTATTCTCAATATTATATTTTAGTCGATAGAAATATATATATATATATATATATATATATATATATATATATATATATATATATATAGAAAACGATACAATTAAAAACAATAATTACGTATGTACATAAAGTGTTTGTTGATTGTTTCGTATCTAATCAGACAATGCAAATTTTATATTGTGATCAATAAAAAGAAACTTTATCATGGTTCACATGAACTGTGAACTGTGATGTAAGTATTCTTATACTTAGTACTTACTACGAATAGGTACTACACATTGGATAACAAGTTAAATTTACACTTTTAAAAAACATCGATAGTTTTTATCGCGTTTATAGTTTTTACTTATTTCTAAATCCTGTCCTATTATAATGGCTGCTGCATAAAGTACTTTAAACGGTGGGGAAATAAAAATTATTAAATTTTAAAAGGGATGTATAACCAGAAAGAGTTAGGTTTGTGATACTCCGTTTTAGTAGGTACTTGTGATGATGTCATTCAACTACAATTCGAGTTTAATTTTTTCATGTGACATATTGGGTTTAAATTTTTTAATTTGCGTTGTTACTTTGTTTAATATATATATATATAAATTATGAATTATGAATAAATAAAACACAACCACATGGAAGCTCTCCGTAGGGGAGACCAAACAACTGAAGGTAAAAAGGAAAAATATTAAAAAAAAAATCATTAATATAATTATTAATGTTATAGTATCAAACTATGAACGTAAATTCTTTAACTACTAGTACAAGTCGGCTTGAAATAAATCGCTTTCGAAAAGATAATATCTCTTACTGTAACATGAATTTAGTACTATAAATTGTTTAATTTGAATTAATTAACAATTAGTATCACGATTGATTAATTGTGCTCCATCTATAGTAATCAACTAGTGAGAAAACGCCGCTTTATTGTACGCTCTTCTTCTGGTCTGAGTGATATCAAAAATGTAATGCTTGTGGACCGCCGTGGGAGGCATCTCCTAATGTCTTTATCTAAGGCAAGAATTTCTTCAAGTACCTTAATTGACATGACAGTACAGTAAATCACCACATAATATGTTAACTTGGAGCGTCACGATGTTTCAACACGGCGCACATTCGTTCTGGATATTAGCAGACGAATCTCAACGTCGTCTAGTACTTTTGAATTGCGTGTGAAAATCTAGAATTGCCCGAAGCGGCGAGCTTTGCTTCGCATGTAATTGCGGTGGTGGGCTCCACTTTGAAACACCTCTGGTCTGCCGCAACATTGCCACAATCTTGTATCGATTTTAATAGTACGTGTTACGTGTTTTTACTCTGTCGAACAAAAAAGATTACGAGCTGAATTTATTGATTTATGAAACATTAATTGTGATACAGTTGCTAATATTTTTTTTAAAGATTAACTATAATTTTTTTAATTAAAAATTAAAATGGGTCTTAATGAACTAAAACTGAGAATGGTAGGCCTTGTAACATCATTTTCACATTACACTTTTCTGCTTAAATACATACGAGGAATACTTATAATTTAGGTATGTATTTGTAAGTACAAAATGACAAGGGTTTGCTATTTTAACAAACACATTACTAGGTAATCTATTTGTACCTACAGTAGAACACATTACAGAACCATGTCCACTCAGCTGCTTCTTTTACGTTAATGAATCACCTTTAACGATTAGACATTATTTTGAATAGTATTATTAATATGCACTAACTATTATCTTTATATATAAAAATTACGTGTCACGTTGTTTGTCCGCGATGGACTCCTAAACTACTGAACTGATTTCAATGAAATTTTCCACACTGTGTGCATTTTGATCCAACTTGAGAGATAGGATAGTTTTTATCCCGCTAAATGACCCTCAAAAATTTTTATTGCGAATTTAAGGATTTTTATAAGAAGGGTCGTTGGAAAGGGCAGAACAACGTCTGCCTGGCTAGCTAGTACTTATATAAAATACGTGTCATTATTTGAAGATATTTTTGGATTGTAATTAATTCGTTAATGCTAACTTTCTACATTAGTAGAATCATTTACACAAAAAACTATGGTTTCGCTAAAAACTAATAATATTATTCACTATTGTTTTCAAAATTTAATTCTTACAAATTTACCGATTAAAAAAGAGTTGGTAGGTTCTGCATTCTACGCGTATGTTTTTATGATATTTACCGATTTCTCGAGCGGTACTCGGACGGACGGACTCGAAACGGCTACACCACTAAAACGAATCTTGATGTTATTTAGCACCAAGATAGTTGCTATACATACGTTATACATTTTAGAAAAGCCACGCTGCAGCTATATTATGGTTATAGAACGAATGAGTCGGCTCGACCAGGGAAGGAACACGCTCTAACTGAGTACCAGCGTAAAATAGCAGCTTAATGCTGTTGTGTTTGGTATGGTGAGTGTAGAAAACTGGAGATCTTCTTACTGGAAACAAGGCATTCCATCTTAGTCTTCAGGGGTGTCAACGCATCTGCATTTTGATTTTTAATTGAGGATAAATGTAGATGTCTATTGACCAATGTGTCCACTTACCATCAGGTAGACTGTATGCTCGTTTGTCACCCTTATTCAATAAAAAAGCCAGTATCTTGAAGACGGATGTAACGTACAGCTAGTGTCAATATAGGCAATTTATTTTAGATCTATTTTTTAATTATATGTATTAACTAAATTCTATATTTTAATTTCAGAGCCACCTGCGAATCCATCGGGTGAATTGCCAGTTTCTATTGACCATCAACACGATGAATCCAATGCTCCAAGTAACCTCACAAGGAACGACGCTAATTGCGATAAAACTGGCACATGCTATGATGGTAAAATAAAAAATAAAAATAAGCAATTTAAACTAAATACATTTGTACATCTCGTGTCACGTTTTTATTAATTATCAAATTTCAGTTTCCGTTCACTGTAAGGACACTAGAATTGCTGTACAAGTCCGAACGAACAAGCCTTTTAACGGTCGTATCTACGCATTGGGTCGCTCGGAAACTTGCAACATTGACGTTGTGAACAGCGATCTTTTCCGTCTCGATCTTACCATGGCCGGTCAAGATTGTAACACTCAGAGTGTGGTGAGTATACATTTTTGGTTCTCAGAACTCCATGGTTTTTACGGAAATTTTACGTACTTTTTACAATTTCAATTCATTTTCAGACTGGAGTCTATTCGAACACTGTCGTTCTTCAACACCACAGCGTCGTGATGACTAAAGCTGACAAGATCTACAAAGTGAAATGTACCTACGACATGAGCTCTAAGAACATAACATTTGGAATGGTGCCAATCAGGTTAGTATGTCCGTCAATACTTTGCAGTAACGGCACAGTTCACACATATTAGCATCTCGAGTTGAATTTAAAAGACAATAGTGGATGTCTATACGTGATGTGAAAATAGAAAAGGAAAATTAAGTGCATCTCTGTACGTTTCTCTATGAAAAGATACTATCGACTCTTGGTTTATAAATATTTAGACCATGTTCTGCTTTGTAGGTTATCTATAAATAAGTTGTTTTTTTTATATGGGGGCTGCCGCTCGGGGCCGATTAAAAAAACGATGATGAAGGACCAGTACAGTTATTACATGATATACTTTACAGAGACCCCGAGATGATATCGATTACTGCCGCGCCCGAAGCTCCGCCACCACGCATCCGCATCTTGGACAGCCGCCAGCGCGAGGTCGAAACTGTGCGCATCGGAGACCGTCTTACCTTCCGCATTGAAATTCCAGATGACAGTAAGAATTTTTCAAAATGTTTTAGTTTTTAAATAATTTTAATGAGGAAATGTTAATTTGAAATTGAAAAAATTCAATTTAATTTTTTGCGTTTTATCATTATATCATCATCAAATTAGTCCGAACTTTTATTACATATTATATATTTATTATTTATATACATTTATATTACAATTTAGACGAAATTTTGAAATGTTATTTGATGCAGTGCTACCTACTGAACGGTTGTTATTTTAAATATGAAAAATATATGTTCAAAATTTATAATTTAAAAATAATTTTTCAGAGGTTATTCTTAAATTTTTGAATACAATAATCTAAAATCCAATTTAGTTTGTCAATTGAGAAGCCCACTAAGTTAAGGATCCAACCCAATAAAATCCAAGAAAAAATGTATACTGTGTAACATATGACTTATGAATACTTATCTTATGATAATTGTGTATCAAGGGGTATCAAAAACTACTCTATCATCATTATTTGTTTAATTTAAATAGTCGCATATTCTAAACTTATTTTCAATTTTTGCAGCTCCTTACGGTATCTTCGCGCGAAGCTGTGTTGCGATGGCAAAGGACTCTAAGAGCACATTCATGATCATTGACGATGAAGGGTAAACCTTGAAATTAATATCTTAGTGTGAAAATAAAATGATTGAATGAATTAGGATATAATAAGGTTTGCCGTTTTGCAGATGTCCAGTGGACCCATCGATATTTCCTGCTTTTACTCCAGACGGCAATGCTCTGCAATCCATATACGAAGCGTTCAGATTTACTGAATCCTATGGTGTTATATTCCAATGCAATGTCAAATACTGCCTTGGGCCTTGCGAACCGGTGAGTATTTTTTAATAGTTGCAAACAAAAAGTATCATAAAAAGATGTAATGTGTAAAAATTCGTGTGAATAATATTAGCAACGGCAATAAACCAAATTGTTTGACATTTGTTATGGTGTATACATGCGATAACGTAGTCCCATGAACTTTTGGAGGATAAAAATTTATTTTGCAACTTTGTGTTTGTTACCATGTTATTTGCGGTCTGTGACTACCTCGTTGGGCTGGTGGTCGTGAAAGCAACTGCTGATCATGCGATTGGGTATTTGTATGGTTTGTAAGGCCACACACTTTCAAGAAGTAGAGTTGTAGTTCGTTAATGAGCACGTCAAAAGGAAAAGATCACCAATGTTAAAAGTTTAATAAAAGTAAAATAGTTATAAAGTTAGAGTGGCAAATATTTCCTTGAGTAGTTGGTGTTTAGAAGGACGGTTTTTGACGTACTGACGATGGTGAGATTGCAATTAATTAAGTAAATTTAAATAAATAAACGTGTAATAAATAAAAGTAGGTTGCAGCGTTTACTAAATAAAAATGTATGGTGTAACCATAGTCTTTCTGTCAAGACATTCCCAGTAGCAGCCTGGAGTCAGGACGTGGTATTTAACCCCTGTGCCGCAGAAATCACGTAAAGCCGTTGGCCTTGCGCCTGATCTCTCTCCGGTCGTGTCAAATTTCTCTTCCATCGAACTATGAGAGTGAGGAAATAGACAGTGCACCTTGTACTTGGGCACACATTTGTGCAATATATCCCTGTTCTACGCAGATGCCTAGTCCCCATCGAACCTGGCTGCTGTGACCGAAATTCGGTCTAGAGGCCATTATTAAGTGGCGAAGCTTGCGAAGACACTTATTGATTTCACGATATCTGTCCGTCTGTCCCACGATTATCTCGAGAACGGTTTCGAATTTTCAAATTCTGTTTTCAGCAATCGATTACTGATCACCCAGGCATCTGAACCTCCTATTTTGAAACTGATTGCTCAACGGCAACCGTTAGAAACCGCTACAAAGCTGATTGCTTCGCCACTTTGCTATGCTGTTAGCTTGCTAGGTTTATTTTATTTGTGTCCACGACTGCATATTCATAGCTCAGCGCTTATTGGAGCTGTTCACCGTATCCTTGCTTCTGTGTCTTAATGGTCGAGTCATACATATATAGAAATGTTTTGAAATAGATAGGTATATTTATTTCGGGTGTTGTAGTCGCTGTGCAGTGGCAGCGGAGAAATATTCACTATCCTATATTATAATATTGTGTGTCGTAAGAAGCGACAGAGAGAAACTGAAACTGATGATGGGTAGCAGCATCTTGCTGATAACAACCGAAAATAATAAAATAACTGTGGTTGTCAATCCGCCTGCCAATCGTGGCAACTGTGGCAGAATTCCCCTATGATGCAGTCTATGGGGAGATTCAGCAGAGAACTTTTGATAGGATGTTTGTTTTGCTTTGAATGTTAATGAATATTTCGTGTTTAAATATCATTTTAATAACAAGCTGACAAGAATATTTTATATACGTAAAGTATAATATAACTTTCTTTTGAATATTTCTCTGTAAATTAAGCTAGTGTATCGATTGACACGGTTATTATTTATATTTTCAGGCTATGTGCGAATGGGGTAGAGAAACCTTGGAATCATGGGGCAGGAAGAAGCGTTCTCTGCCCTCTAACGAGACCGGTGAATCTCGGAACCAGGAAGAAAATATGAACATCTCTCAAGAAATCCTCGTTTTAGACTTTGGCGATGACAGACAAAGTACAGACTTCCTCCGCTCTGATAAGCCAGGTGGGACGGCTTCGGAGACTAATTTCGGCGGTAAGTTATATTTTTTTAAATTTCGTCCGGATTCCGGACAGATTATTGCCGACTGGTATAGAACGCCTTATTGCGCATCATGTCCATGAGACACATACACCGTTATCACCAAAAATCAGCATAAAATTCTATCACTATGTTTCACTTAAAAAATAATTTAGTCATTTAAGTAGGGCACAGAACAATAATTGTTCAAATATAACTTGAACTTGACCGAGTTTAAGTTGAATGTATTAAAAATTGCGATTTTCGGATAGGTCTTAAAATTAACATGGACAACACAAAGGTTATGTGTACCGCCCCATGTCACATTTAAGCCAAAAGTAAGGACACATTGTCCGATTTGGTCCGATATCCAACTTCGACCGAAAGAGGAACTCAACTAACCGAGTCCGATCCATTTCGACTGTTTAAAATCAGCGTTCGGTAAATTACGTCACATCTTGACGCGAATTACTCACAGCTTGAATACAGGTGTACAATCAATGCATAGGTATTGCCAGATTTATAGATCTGCAATGCTATGCTATAAAGAGTTATGAAGAGAGTTATGCACCGAATTCCTCTATGTGAAAGAGTTTGAAATGGGGATATCCGTAGTAGAACATAAAGAAATTAACCAAAATAGTCTTATTGCCGGAACAGTAGTTCGAACTGGCAATAAGCCGGCCATATCGCTCGAAAAAAAAACAGAAATCGATTAAGAGAGGTTTTCGAGTGTCAGCCTCGCATCGTTAAGCAGTCTAGCCCCTCCCCTCCCCCCACTAAATGTTGTGACAAACTGGTAACACATGCAAGAGGTCGGTCGGAACAGCATGGCATGGCATAGCAGTGCAGACACGTATTTTGTGGCATTCCTTGGGGGAGGCCTATGTTGGGTGGAGCTGCAATGATGATGATGCTCTCACAGAATAACAACATAAAATAGCAGCTTGAAGCTGCTCTGTTTCGTATGGTCATTTTAAAGAACTTGAGATCCTTTTTGTTGGAACCAAAGCCATCTTAGTCCTTAGGAGTGACAATGCATCTGTATATTGATGCTTAGTCGAAGATAGATGTACTGCACGACATCGTAGTATGTACGTGCACTTACCATTAGGTGAACTGTGTGCTCGTTTGTTACTCTTATTTTATAAATAAATCTTAACTATGTATTCTATTTATACATGTTATCGAAATCAAGCAACCAATATCTCAGAAATAATAAAGAAAAATACCGCTCTCTTTCTGTAAATCGTGTCGTGAACCACTTCTAACACAAGCGTTTTAAGCTTACGCGTTAAGCGTATTTTAAAAAAAATCTCTTACTTCCGATTCTCAAGAAAATATACCTTCATCGACTTTACATTAAATTATAGTTAAATTACTTTTTTTTTTTTATAGGATAAGGGTGACAAACGAGCACACAGTCCACCTGATGGTAAGTGGTTGCTGCGGCCCATAGACATCTACATCTATCCTCGTTTGCGAATCAAAATGTAGATGCGTTGTCACCCGTGAGGACTAAGATGGAATGCCTCATTTCCAGTAAAAAGGGCCTCCGGCCACCTGCACTCACCAAGCGAAACGCAGAGGTAAACCTCTACTTCACGCTGGTATTCTGTGAGATCGTGGTACCACCCCGGTTCGAGCCGGCCCATCCGTGCGACAGCAAAAGCTGCCGCGTGGCTCTACCACTGTTAAAATACTTACTTACTTACTTAATATTATTAAAAAATTTAATGTATTTTTAATTACAGAGAGAACTGTTACAATCGTCGAGCCGTGTCCAAGCAAGATGTCAGTGTTACTCCTGGGAGTAGCGTGCGCGCTTCTTGTTCTGCTCTACATTGCGACCATCTTTTGTTATTACATGCGCAAATGGCTGTCGCCACCTAAGCACATGTCGTAATAACCGACGCAATCATTGAGGCTATAAATGAAGTTGCGGCCCTTATGTAGTGTAACTTTTTGTAGCGACAGCGCTGGATTTACAATGAAAACTTGTGATACACATGACTGATATTACGCAAAAATTGCAAACCATTGTACTTTTTTATTTTTTAAATAATAATTAATTTACATTGCTAATATTCATCAACTTAGTGAATTTTAAAGAATTATTTGATATCTTCATGAAAACCGCCATGCATATCGATTTTACCTCTTTGGTAATTTGGCATTTACAATATTATATTTCATATCTTTTAGTACAACCGACTATTTACTATAAACATGAACGTATAAAAAAAACTATACAAATATTATACATTTAAAAAATATAGCCGTGATTTAGGTACCTACTTGATAATAGAGAAAACTAGTTTGTGCCTACCTTTAATAGAATAATTTAGTTTTGGACGATGCATTTATTAATATTAAGAGTTTAGTTTATTTTCTAAAACAAATTATTGTAATTATCATACATGATAAATGCTAAACATTGTTTGGAATAATCCCTAAAAAATTATACCAAATAACTTTTGTCACTGTTTTGCTTATAATTTTATGGGATTATTCTGAATTTAAATTATTGGATTTTTGTTAAGGTTATTTAAGTAATTAAGGATAAATGAAATATCAATCACATAATCATGCCCATATAAGGTCCTATTGTATTGAACTAATTTTAGGTACCTTGGATATATGACTCATCATTCCTAGAAATATAATAGGTTTGTAAATATGCTGTCTGTCATTTCGGCACTAATAAAGTTTTGTATGCTCTTACTGAACTTTCAGTTGGGTTTTGAAGAAATGTTTTTGTAATTTGAGTGCACATTTGTCGTCACTTACAAAATTCGATATATAGTGTTTCTCTTAACCCAACTTGAGATTTCTTAATTTATTTAGATTAGTAAAATTAATAATATCTATTTATTTCTTACACTTATACTTATAAAATAAATAAAATAAACTTGTACAAATTTACTCATTTTTTTATTTCAACGTAATTGTATACAGCAACACAAGTAAATAAATAAATAGATTCTTTGAAAACAGGACACTTTAAAATATTTTAAGGAACTATCAAATTTCTGCAGTTACTGTTGAACACAGTCCAACATTAATTTACTATATACACTATTTAAAATCTCTTCTTGTGCCTTTGTCTCCATTTCTTCAAACTTACAACTAAAAACTTTTTCAAAACTACATAAAAATTTTGGGATTATATTTTCAATGGGAAGTTTCATTCCTGTCTCTTTACTAAGCGATGTCACACCTTTGTCAGGTATGCCACAAGGATTGATATAGCTAAACCATGACAAATCATTATCACAATTTAGGGAGATCCCATGTGTGGTAATATATCTTGAGGCATGTATTCCAATAGCTGCAATTTTGTTGTCACCTACCCATACACCTGTATGTGGTGACCTGTTCGCTTTGACACCTGTAATATAAGCATGCAGACTGACTGATAAAGAAGGAGAAGGAGCAGACGCCTGATATGAGAAAATCAGAGCTGAATGATTGATTTAAATAATTTTGATTAGTAATTTAAACCAAGTTGTATTTTAATTTTAGTCATTGAGAAAATCAGGACCTATATGAAGAATACTATTAAAAAGTAGCTGTCCCCGCGATTTTGCCCGCGCGTAATTTATTACGATTGGATTTCATGGGTTTTAATTTTTTGCGCGGAATCCTAATCCTTTTTCTAAAATAAAAGTAGCCTAAGTTACTTCTTATAACATTAGCTATCTGCCAGTGACAGTCCGGTCAAAATCGGTACTGCCGTTTCAGAGATTAGCCAGAACAAACAGACAGACAAACAAAAATTTTAAAAAATCGTGTTTTTGTTATAAGTAGCGTATAGACTTTATATATGAATATAGTAAAAAGCTGTTATTTCGATATTACAAACAGACACTTCAATTTTATTTATTTGTATAGATTACGTTAAGCTTTAATTATCATTAGTGTTCAGTTTCGAGGCTTGATAGAACTATGGCTAAGTAAATGTCTGCAGACAGATGCTTGTAGGTTCAATATAAGCAAATACAGTATAATCTCACTAATCCGGCACTTCGATAGATCGGCACGTCCAATAATCCGGCACCCTCCGCCCACGCCTCCCTCGCCCCTCTATACCTGTGCGCTTCGGTCGCTGCGTCATCGACGAGCAGTCTAACCTCAAAACTTATCACGTGCACGTGCTTACGTATTTGTTTTTTTTTTCCAAGTGAGAATAGTTTATAGTTAAAAATATCAAATAAACGCAAACACAAGACACTAGATTTGAATAATAAAATGGAGATTTTAAAGAAGTTAGATAGTGGAGAAAACATGTGCAAATTGGCAAAAGAATATGGTGTTGGGCGTGCTACTATACACGATCTTAAGAAAAAAAGGCAAAAGATAGTAGACCACGTCAAGACAATGGAATCGGGGCCAGGAAAGCGTAAAACACTAAAAGTTGGCGATTGTCCAAAGATGGAAAACGCTCTTTACATGTGGTTCTTGCAACGGCGTTCTAAACACACTCCTATATCTGGAGAAATTCTGAAAACCAAAGCAATCGAATTTTATAAAAAAATTACCCACAAAGATGATTTTCGTGCCAGCGATGGATGGCTGGATAAATTTAAAAAGCGATTTGGTATCCGTCTCTTAACAGTATCGGGTGAGAAATTATCAAGCGACGAATCTGCAGTACAGCCATTTATCCAGCATTTCAAAAACAAAGTAGAAGAACTGGGTCTTCTTCCTGATCAAATCTATAACGCAGATGAGAGTGGTCTGTTCTGGAGACTGTTGCCCAATAAAACATTCGTGTCTTCTACAGAAGCAAGTGCACCAGGTCGTAAAGTGAGTAAAGACAGAATCACATTCATGCCGTGTTCAAATGCTACTGGAACGCACAAATTGGATTTATTAGTGATTGGCAAAGCAAAAAATCCCAGAGCTTTCAAGAACATTTGTCTGCCAGTCTGTTACAAGAACCAAAGTAGAAGTTGGGTCACGAGAGAGGTATTTAGCGAATGGTTTCATAAAGACTTTGTCCCAGAAGTAAGAAAATTTATGAAAAGATCTAACTTGCCCATAAAAGCTTTACTCGTACTTGACAATGCTCCAGGCCACCCAAACGAACAAGAACTTAAATCAAGTGATGGGAATATCCAAACCATCTTCTTACCACCAAACTGCACACCTTTACTGCAGCCGATGGATCAAAACGTTATCCAAAAAATAAAGTCTTTGTATAAAAATAAATTGCTGATCCATATTATATCTCAGGATGGTGATATAACGCAGAGCCTTAAAGGAATGAATTTGAAGGATGTTGTATTCTCTCTCGCTCATGCTTGGAAGTCTGTTTCATCTAACTTAATCCAATCTTCATGGAAAAAGTTATGGCCCACAATGAATGATGTATCAGAAACAGAAGAAACAGATGAATGGGATCCTGAAGATAATATGCCTATTGTCGATTGGTTAAAAAATCTATCAGAAAAAGGATTGGAGACAAGTGAGGAAAATTTAAATTCTTGGTTTGAAGGAATCGAAGAAACAGAGCAAATTATGACAGATGAAGAAATAATATCTGAAGCAGTACAAGAAGAAAGCTTTGTAGAAATATTAGAGCCACCAACTACTACAACTGCTATAAGAGTTAAACCAGATAATGCATTGATGTGTTTCAATACGTGCATAACATGGGCAGAAGAAAACGGCATGTCTGCCAAAGATATTATAATTCTTCGCAACATGCGAGAAAAGGTTTTTAAGCAAGGACTACAAGTTGCACAAAAGCAGACCTCAATTAAGGATTACATATTTTAAAACTACATAGTTAATCACATATGTACCTACATGTTAATCGAATACATTACATACATTGACTCCCTCTATGAAATACTTTATTTTATTCTTTACCTATGACTTTTTCACTATAATCCAATAATCCGAACATTCCAATAATCCGGCACCCTCCGGTTTTTAATAGTGCCGGATTAGTGAGATTATACTGTACTTGTATTTTTTATGGAATAAGGGTGAGAAATAAGCTCACAGTCCACCAGCAGGGCTAGCATGGGCCGGAGACAATTTTATCCCCGGGGAAAGGAGAAAATATTTATCCCCTCGCTTAGTTTTATCCACCCTTCGAGCATGGGCAAACTGGTGGATATAATATCCACAGTAGATAAAGTGGGAGATAGACTTAGACTTAGATATATTTTTTGTATGAATATAGACTTAAACCCACGTCCAATGAACTAAGATAGAATTGTCCCTTTCAAAAGTCAAAAAATCATAATTTTTTGTCTTTAATTTGGCTCCATGCTACGGACGGGAGATATATGCCTACTCGTTATGTCAAACGGGGATATACTTCTCCTCGTTGCCGTACTTTGGCATAGGGACAAGATAATTTTATCTCTTATTAGTGGATATAATCGGTGGATAAAATTTTTGTCCCCAGCCCATGCTAGCCGTGCTGATGGTAAGATGCTGTGACCCATAGACATCTATTCTCAATTAAGAATCAAATTGTCACTCTTGAGGACCATGATGGAATACTTTGTTTCTGGTAAAAAGGGTCTTCGTTTCCCGACACTCACCATAAAGACAGCAGCATTAAGCTGCTACGAGTATTTAATATTGGTATTCTGTGAGAGCCTTGTCATGTACATTTGTAGTTTCAGGTAGATTTGTTTTTGTTCGGATAGTGTACGGAGCACTTCGATCTAGCACCGTCAAAATAAATCGCTCAAATGTACTAACTAGTTCAGACTTCTAGTCATGGACGTATAAATAGTACTATTAGTACAGTAGTACACTGATATTTACTAATGTTGTTTTGCGTGAATTATTTTAGTGTTGGGAATGAGGGTACAAAAATAAAAGGAAATACGAACAAATGAAGGTAGAATAGTAATCTCCCACTTGTTTTAGCAGTATAAAGTATCGCACAGGCGACTAAGAGGCATCAGTCTGTAATTCTAAGAGTCCCACTGTGGTTACTATGCCCGTTGGGGTATTCTACTAGTGTAGGCAAGGAAGGTCGTGTTGCTGAGAGGTCGCCCTGTGTTACATTGAGATGGGTGGTGATGCTGTTGGTGCATACTTTGGTATTACCATGTAAATGGGGTCCTGATAGTAAGCAGAGTTTATTATCGAGTAGTTGTTCTTTTCTTTAAATACTTTTGAGATTAGTTTCTAAAATCAGAAATGGAATAGTTCGTTACATTATATTAATTAAAATAAGTATATTTATGCATAAGCAAGAAAAAACCCTCAAGATAAACAACATTCAATATCTAACCTCCCAAACAAAAAAAGTAAACACTCACTATTGGGAATGTTTTAGGTAAAAAGTATCAGTAAATTGCCAATAATTGTAAATTACCTCGCAAACAATGCCTATTAAAGAAAAGTAAGCAATATTTTAATTTTATGATGTTATAAATTCCCTAACAAAACTAAGTGATAGGAACTAAACAGATAAAGTTGTCTCGTTTCATGCGAACTTTCAACTTGCATGCGATTTCATACTTCATACTACGAGCGAAATGCATGCATGCATTTTGTTTTGTTCACTAGGCGTTGCATTGGTGGCCGATCAACAAGTATTTGCATGGCCTACGAATAATGGTTCTGGATCTGGATTGTCTTGTCTTTGTGCAATTTATGTTTGTAAACTGCTTCCATGATACAGAAGAAAATCCTAGTGGGGGGGGGGGGGGGGGTGTAATGTTTAAATAAAAAAGAAACTACTACACTACACAAGTCTAGTTTCAGCTATGTATAAGGCACATAGCAGTTGTTGAAGTGAAAACTTCTTTAGAATCTTTGTGATTTAAAACTCGATGAATCGATAAAGGGACACTAAAAAGAGACAAACATATACATGTATAGGATTTAGCCTGCGAGAGAATAAGATATAAGAATATTATATATAATTAGTTGTGTTTAGGTCATGTAGCGTCTATTTTGCGTACCATCTTTAGAGTCAATCAATTTTCAGCGTCGACAAGTTTGGGCTCCACTGACTTTCATGCATCAGAAGTAGCTGAACTGAATAAGTGGCGCAAATATGAGTCTCTAAGAGATGACTACATATTTGTGCCATTTGCTGTGGATACTATCAGTCCGTGGAGTCCACTTGCGGTGAAGTTCCTAAAGGAACTCCATACGTGGTTGCTGCTTGCGTTGGGCTGGTTCTTTTCTCGCTCAAAAGCTAAGTATAGCCATTCAGCGGGGAAACTCAGCCAGCGTTCTTGGCACGATACCGCGGGATATGATAATTAAGTTACTAGTTTTAGTTTCTTTTTTTATTCTTATTATAGTTTTTTATGTTAGATTAAGCTACTTTTTATATATATAATTTAGAATAATAACTATATTTTTATTTGTTAAAATGACTTGACCTCTAAAATGAAGTAGATGTTGCTATTACTCGCAACGAATTCTTGCTAAGTTTAGTTTTCAGAAGGTTTCACTTCTATCACGTGTGAACTGCACACATATTTTTCTAAATCATAGTTATTTTATACAATTAATTTTAAATGAGCAGCTATTTTAAAATGAACAGATTGTCTAAAATTATATCATTGAAAGGAAAATACAATATTCAGCAAGTAACACCCGTCCATTGCTTTAAAGTAACATGCGGATTTTATATTCACTACTTTTTTATATAGTAGAGTCACACTGTAGTTATTTTATGGTTACACCATGAATGGGTCTGCACAACCGAAAAAGGAACACACTCATAGAATACCAGTGTGAAATTGTTCAACAAGCGCGTTGCCAGTGGTGACCTATGGATCTGAGACGTGGTGCTTCACGTGGACCTATGGAGAGGGCTATGCTCGGAGTTTCTCTGCGTGACAGTCATGCAGGAAGTCAATGGATGCAGGAGGCTATTGACCATGCTTTTTGGCATTCCTTGGGGAGGCCTATGTTTAGCACTGGACTGTGGTGATGAGATGTAATGATGATAATGATAAAAATAGTATGTTGTGGATGAATCTAATGTTTTGTACATGAAAAAAAAACTACGAGTATGAGAAAAGAACAGTTTGTGTTAGTAGTAAGATAATGTAATCCTACATAAATGATAAATTATAAATGCATTGTCACTTCTAAGAACTAAGATCTTCAACATCTAGTTGTCAGAAAGGAAATGGAATGGAACTTTGAATAATCAGACAAAAAATATATCAGGTGAGATAACACGTCATAAATACTGCCGTCATAAGAAAAAAGGGCGCATCTAACAATTTTTGAAAAAATGAGTTAAACATACCATTCGACTCAAGATAGAAAGGCGCATCTAATCAATTTTTTTTTAATATTCAAAAATATCAATACTTTAGAAAATATCGTAAGAGTTTTAGACGTAACTGTTGATTAAAGATGACTTTTTTTAGTAGATAAGACGTATTCAAGTTCAACATAAAAGAAAAGACTTATTTAACCAGTTGCTACGTCATCTTTAACAATATTTGCATCGATTACTTAGATGAAAAGACGTAAATTAATAGTTTTAAAATGAAAAGACGCTTTTGGTTTCTTACATCCAATCGTCTTGGTCCTCACCGTGAATAAAATAATTATAGAATAGGCGCAAACGACATCGCGTTTTTTTAAATAGCACATATATTTCAGTAGACCGGCGCAAAGTAATTAATCTTGTTTTACAAATATGCCGTGGTCAGAGCAAAGGATTTTTATAATACATGTAAAATAAAAAAAAATTGTACAACCGACTTCAATATATATTATTAAGGATAACTCAAAAACTATTAGTCAGACCTTGATCAAATTAATATGGGACTACGTGAGAAGCACCAGCTTTGACATAAAAAAAAGAATCGCCGAAATCGGTTTACGTAGAACAAATTTACGAGGTAACACAGATAACCAAAAACATATAGTCGAATTGAGTACCTCCTCCTTTTTGAAGTCGGTAGAAAATACTTCTACGACGCGACCAAAGAAGTGCAAGTAAACTGAAGAAATAAAATACTATTTCTTACTTTTTAATGGATAGCGCCGGTACTAAATTTAAAGTCTGTAAGACATTTTTTATAGAAACTGGGCTTTAACAGCAAAATTGTCAGAAATTCCAATCTCCAATATTTAATGATATGTGTGCCAAATTACTTTTCTCAGAGGTAATTATAGTATGTGCCAAATCGATTGAGAAAAACGGACAATGACCTTTCGGTCGTTTAACCAGGGGTTACAAACCTTCAATATATAGGCACATTTTATATGTAGTACTTTCTTTATTTATAATGATTTTTTTATAATGATTGATATAATATATATTTATTAACTATTATTAAAAAGTTATGTGAAAGATCGCTGTAGAAGAAAAATCATCTATTGTTATAAAGTACTTTATTCATTTAACAACAAAAAACATTAATTTATAACACATATAAAGATTCGAGTGATAACGACACCGAATAAGTACGTACTTATGCAAAAGATAAAACTTTATTTTTAATATTATATAAGAACTTTATTTTTATTCGGTGCAATCATCACTCGTATCTTCACTTGATGAACTATCTGTAACATTAATTATAAAGCGATCTGCAGTTTGGTCAATTCTATCATCCATGCCACGCATTTTTTGTTCAACCTTAAGGACATGCTGAACACAGTTTTTCCATTTATCTGGCGTGATTTGAGTTAAACCATCTTTAAGTAAATTTTTAACATCTTTTAACTTGAAAGTTGTATTTTTTCGTGCAACGTACCCTTTCACATCTGCCCACACAAGTTCAATGGGGTTAAGCTCACAGTGATAAGGAGGTAACCTTACCACTGTGATGCTTTTTTCTTTTGCCATCTCGTCGGTGACGTAACTTCGATAGTTATCTTTAACTGCCTTTATTTTTTCCATTAAGTGGGTCTTTGTGTCCGAGGGCACGTATGCGATCTGTTTAGATTCTAGCCATTCCTGCATATTTTGTTTCCGCCAAGACATTGTTGGGGTTTTTTCTAAACGTCTGGAGTGGTAACTAGCGTTATCCATAACTATGACATCGCCGCTTTGCAGTTTTTCTATTACTTTTCTAAACCAGTCCTCGAAATGGAGAGCGTCCATACTCTCATGGTAGTCACCAGTAGATGATGATTCAAATACCCAATCACATCCCTCCAAAAAGCCATTTTCATTGCCAACGTGTACAACTATTAATCGCTTTCCTTTACCCGAAGGGGCTTTCGCGCCAGTAGAGTAGCCTTCTAACCGTGATTGACGAGAAGATTCAATTGTGGTGTCTTCCCATACCTTTCCCATAGTATGACCTGCGTTAATCCATGTTTCGTCAAGGTAAAAAATGTTACGTCCCTCGTTTCTTAATATTTGTATTTCTCTCAAATATCTGGTACGCCACAGAACTATCTCTGGGCGATCTATTAGACCACTTTTTCTGTTTCTCTTTATATATTTGAATTTTAAATGGCGCAACACACGTCGCAGGGAAGTTTTGCTCAAGTTTGGCAACTGGTCATCTTGATTTATACTGAGCAAAATTTTGTCTAAAGTCGGTAATTCTCCTGCAAGAAAGAACTGATGCACTTTCGCTCTTATAGCCGATTTATCAAAATCGTCCAACTTGTCAATTACAGACTTTTTTCTTTTATTAATTATTCCCTTTTCTGGTATTTTATGGGAATCTCTATACACGCTTAATACGCGATATATAGTGCTCTTGCTGACTCCTGAGATCTCCGAAACCTTTTCTACCATATTAACGTTTGAAGGATACACGTCTTCGGGCCAGGTGTTTTTGACATATTTGTATACATTAATGATAATCTCTTGTTCCCCGACCGACAAAGTGGTAGGTTTTCTCTTTTTTACTGGTGACGTTAAAGGTGCTCCAGAAGATGGGCCTGTAAATAAATGACAAAAATATACTACCATAGTACTACATCACATAAATACATATTGTTTTAGAAAATAAATACCACATGGTCACATAAAAAGAGCGCTTTAAGAAATAGAAAGGCTACGTCGTCGCATTTGTACCTATTTGTACGTACCTGCTACGTTTATTATGGGTCGGCGACGTCTCTTTCCACTTGATGTTGAAGGACCGGGTCCTTCACCAAATTCTCCTGAACTCATGTCGATTTAGTAACGACCGTCACAGTAAAACTAATATAACAGATTCAAAAAACAAAAACTTAACGATATAACAAATTTAACAGTAAAAACTCAACTAAAACAATGCAATGAATGCTATGAATTACCCGAGACGTACACACGCAAGCGCTATCCGAACACGAATGAAAACAAAATGGCGGACCGGCCCAAAAAAGGTGACGCATCTCTGGCTGCCATTGTCACGTTTCTTTTAGAACGAACTGACGTAACGCGCGTTTTGTTTATTTTAAAGGGATGAATTTGCAAAAGCTCAATATGGTGATTATATTGCTTCAAATATTTTTTTAATATGAAACTGTTATTAAATGAATTGCTGCGTTACTTACCATAAATTGAAATATAAAATATAACACATTTTTCGCGATGTACCGTAAGATTTTACTATGTTTATAGGAACCACAGACAATATTATTTAAGAAACAAAAAAACAAAACATATGTGCTGACCTAGAAGTGGGAATAATATCAATATTTAAATATTGTTATCACATCTAAATTGAGATTTTGTAAGTTACGCCTTTTGACACTCGGCTCATATCTGAGGTCATTGTCCGTTTTTCTCAATCGATATGGCACATACTATAATACAAGCTTTTTTATAAAACAAATTTCGATTCAACTTTCACTGGATTTCTTAAGGTTTCTGCTCCCAAACAAAATTTTGCTTTCAGAGGTATTACATTTTTTATAGATTTCAGAGGGATGAGTCGCTCGCGTCCGTAGGATTCGACCACCTAATCCTAGACCCACCCTACACGTGTCCCCCGGGTGGTGCTAAACGAGCGAAAAGCCGATAGAATAGACTCGGCTCCTCGCCGTATGGTAGCGGCGTGAAATCTACCACCCCTTAGATCGCACCATGAGCCAAGAAGTGAAAGAAATGGCCCCGAGTTCCCGGCGCCCCTTTAATGGGGCAGGGGTGCGAAGAATCTCCGGGAGAAAAACCGATAAGATGGATGAAGTATGCGAAATGATGAATGATAGAGGAATAGATGTGTTATGTGTAAATGAGACGAAACGAAAGGGAAGGGAAGGTCTGGAGTAGACGAGACCGAGCGGGCATGCCAGGGAGTCGGTGTCATCCTTTCAGAAAGAATGAGTCAATGTGTGAAAGAGTATGAATGTGTAAGCCCAAGGCTGCTATGGATACGAATGAAAGTGGGCTTAAAGAAGTTGTTTGTGATAGGGGTGTGCCCCAGATATGTCTAAGCCCACTTATATCCGAGAGCAGTTTTGGGACATGGTAAGGTTGGTGTTAATGAAATGCAAGGAAAATGAAAATATTATTATGTTAGGATTTTAATGGAAGGGTTGGGGTGAGGAGGTCTGGTTATGAAAGGATATTAGGAACGTTTGGTGATGAAAGTATAAATGAGAATGGTGAAGACCTCCTCACCGTATGTGTGGAAAAGAATATTTTTGTGACGAACACTTTCTTTCGTCTTAAGAGGATTCACATGTATACATGGGAAAGAGGGGATGATAGAAGCATGATAGATTTCATAATTGTGGATGAATGAATGAAGGAAATGAGGAGCGCAGTGTTAGATACAAGGGTTTACCGGGGGTCCAACGTAGGAACGGATCATTACTTGGTCGTATGCCGAATTAATGGTCTATTCAGGCGTTGGCAGCATCGGACATCTGTGTCTACCACTGCGTTAGAGCGTATAAGAATAGAGAGGCTACAAGATGAAGGTGTGAAAGAGAAGTATAAATGTAGACTGAGGGAAAATATAAGTGGTGTGAATGAATTATGTATGAGTGATTTAGATTTGAAGACTGTATGGAATAATGTTAAGAAAGTTTTGGTGGATGCAGCCACCGAAGTATGTGGTGTAAGTAAGAGAAAGAATGAAAGGAAAAGTAATACGTTGTGGTGGGATGATGAGGTACGGATGGAAGTTGAAGCAAAGAAGAGAGCATGGCTAGATTTACTAGCAACCAAAGCTGGTAATTCTAGCGGTATGAATGATAAGATTGAAAGAAAAAAGACAGATTTTAGACGTATAAATAAAAGAGTAAAAGAAGTTGTTGAAAGGAAAAAGCAAGAAAGGATGGATAAGAATGATAGAAGGATATCTGATAATTTCCAGGCAAATATTAAAATGTTCTGGAAACTCGTAAGAACTGCCAGGGGAAACTCAAAACAGCCTAGAATGAATGCTATACGAGACGAGAATGGCTGCATGCTGAATGATGAAGTTTCGAATCTAAAGAGATGGAAGGAATACTTTGAAAGCGTGTTTAAGAGTGAAGAGTCCTCTGAAGTAAGTGAAATAGAAATTCCGGAAGAAGTGGAGAGAGGTAGGGAGATAAGTGTAGATGAACTAATGAAAGCAATGAAAAGCATGAAAGCAGGTAAGGCAGCCGGATATGATAGAATATCACTCGAGATGCTAAGGGCTGGAGAGGGTGTGGTTGCAGGCCTGCTGTGCACCTTGTTTAATTTATGTTGGGAACTGAAGCGAGTACCGGAAGAGTGGTATAAAGCCGTTATAGTCCCAATATATAAGGGAAAGGGCTCACAGCAGGACTGTAAAAACTACCGTGGTATCAGCTTGCTTAGCATTGTGGGTAAACTGTATGCTAAGGTGTTAATTGAAAGAGTTATGGAAGAAACTGATGGAAAAATTTGGGATGTGCAAGCTGGATTTAGAAAGGGGATGGGGTGTACGGACCAAGTATTTTCCATGCGCATGATTGCGGAGAAGTTTTTGGCCAAAAACCAGAAAGTTTTTTGTGCGTTCATGGACTTGGAAAAGGCTTATGACAGAGTGGACAGGAATGTGTTATGGCAAACACTGAACTCATTTGGGTTGAGCGCTGGCTTGATACAGGCATTGAGGTTCCTTTATAGGGACTCTAGTGCTTGTGTCAGGATCAACGGGGTCTACTCGAACTGGTTTGGCATACATAAAGGTGTCAGACAGGGATGTGTAGCTTCCCCGTGGCTGTTTAACCTATTTGTGGACAGTTGACAACTTTGAAAGTTGAAGAATGTGGGTTGAGAATGGGTGAGTTAACCGTCAAATGCCTTTTGTACGCCGTTGATCAAGTCATATTTGCATCGTCGGCGGTCGAATTGCAAATGATGGTTACTTTAATGAACTTGTCATTGAAAGAAAGGGGTATGAAAGTGAACGCAAGTAAGACGAAAGTGATGGTTTATGAAAGAGAAGAGAGTAAAACGTTATGCGAAATAAGAATAGAAGGGGAGTTGATTGAGCAAGTGGATGAGTTTGTATATTTGGGATGTTTTAGCAGGGATAGTAGATATGACAAGGATATAGAACGACGAGGGAACGCAGGAAATAGAGTGAATGGGGCTCTACACGCTATTATGAGGAGTCAGCATGTGTCAAATAAGGCACGTATGGCAATTCATAGTGCTGTGTTAGTCCCTACTCTAATATATGGTAGTGAAAGTTGGGTCTGGCAGAAGAAGCATGAGAGTAGAATAAATGCTGTAGAAATGCGGTCCTTAAGGAGTATGCTAGGGCTGAATCTAAATGACAGGGTGAGAAATAGTGTGATAAGAGAAAAGTGTGGTTTGCAAGATGACGTTGTGACCAGGATTAAAAAAGGAATGCTTCGGTGGTTTGGTCATGTAGAAAGAATGAAAGAGGAAAGAGTGACGAAGCAAATTTATGTTGCAGAAGTAAACGGCAGGGTCGGGAAGGGACGCCCTAGACGAAAGTTTATCGACCAAATCGGCGATACATTAAAAATGGGCCAGATTAGGAGTAACCTTAACCGACGAGCGTGTATGCGTAGGTATATGGGTGTGGAGGAAGCGAGAGAGGTGTGTCAGGATCGTGCCAAATGGAAGTCCGTAGTCTCTGCCTACCCCTCTGGGTGACAGGCGTGAGAGTTTATGTTATGTTATGTATTACATCTGAACAAAAAATAAAATAATTAAGGAATTAGGGCCACTCATGCCGGAAAACAGAAGTGTTTTGGCAAAACTTGCCAGTGAATGATAATGCAGTTGATCTTACAAAGAATTATGAAGACTGAATGTACAAATCTTCTTATTATTTTTAAAGTTAATGGTATTTTGATTTTACATTTTTAAAAAGGACAAGGGTAGCTTCTATCTCTGCTTAGCTTTAAGTGACAAATATCTGCGAAACTTCTTTTTTATAGTATTTCTTACAAGAATGACTTAGTATGTGTTAGAGAAAAGTAAAAAGGTCTTTAGTCTGTTTTTAGTAGTTAAGGATAAAGTACCTTTGTGTTCTTTTAAGTTTTAGATATCTACAAAAGTGATTATGGCTCAAATATTAATTATAGTAATTTTTTTAAACCCTGATTAAAAGCAATTTATGAATAATTTTATAATCTGAATTCACTGATTGTTTATTTAAAAATGTACGAATAAGTGACAGTTGAGTTTTATAGCCATAATTTTGATTTTGATGCTGTGAAAGCAAATTTTAGACTATTATAGTTTTTAGGTATATTTTAGTCATGTAACTGTTACTCAAAACTTATGATAATTTAGATAAACACTGAAGGGAAACTATTAATTTTAATTTACTGGTTACAATAACAATAATACTCCGCCATTGCCGGTCCCAAGCCCGGATGAGAAAGGAGGAGGGGACGGTTCCGCCGGAGAGAGTGGGTGTATCCGGTGGACTAACACACCCACCTGCGCTAGGACCTGCGCAGTCGAGCGCCGTACGCGGGGATGAAGGAGTCCTGGAGCGTTCGTCGATTGTCGCTGGGGTATATAGTGGCGAGAGGCAACACGCCCTCTTTGATCCGGATTTCAAGCTAAACGGTGGCCCTATCTGCTAGCCACAGGTAGGGAAATGGCCAAGCGCCCCGTCAGAGGGTCGCAGGCGAGGGATGTGGGGGCTGCATAGTTTTTCTGAAAAGGGGCTGGGTGGTAGTAAAGGCCATGCTGACGAAGCAAGTGACAGTTTATTCGGGTATTAGGGATGGGCCTTGTCAGCTCCCATCTACCAGCTGGATCGAGCTCCCGATGTCACGCTGTGAGCCAACTTCGCGTCCCCTATATTCTCCCGGTAATCATAACGCCTGAAATTCTTTTTTTTTAAAGTAAGTCGTTCCCAAAGGTGCGGGCTCCATGGAGGGTGGGAAGCCGGGGGGACGAATTTTTAACACAAAGCCAATGGAAAATTTAAGGCCCAGTAAGAAAGAGGGAGATGTGTCAGAGGTGCTTACTAGAGACACCAAAGAACAAAGGGGAACCTCCATTAAACCGACGGTTCCACCGACAGTACCATCCAGCGTAGGTGACCCCACCAAGGGGACAACTTCCGCGCTGAACGTTTCCAAAATCAGTTTCAAACCTGAGGAGCTGGACGAGAAAAAGGAGCAAGAGCCTGCGAGTAACAAAACTCCTGCGGAGCCTCATAGAACGGACGACCTTTTCTCTGCTGCCTGGCAAGTTGTGAGCCGTAAGGGGAAAGCAAGGCACCCAAAAAGGTGACTTGCCAACCTGACGGGCCATCAGAAGGGTCTATCCCTGCAGGCAGTATAGAAAAGGCCAAAATGAATAATAAGAAGCAGCGAGAAAAATGCCCAAGAGAACGAGCCGCGCTGGCTGCTTCTAAAACTAAAACCAGGGAGGCTGGGCAAGCTACTGCGACTGGGGTGCTTGGGGCTGGAACCAGTAGCCGCGCTGAAGCTGGGAAGCATAAAAATCCACCCCAAGTGGAAGTCGTGGCCGCGGGAACCAGCTCTAAAATATCCGCCAGGAAACAGCTAGCGGTCAAGCGTCCTGGGCAGAAGGAAAGAGCAGCCAAAAGGATGCTGGAAGAGTCCATCTCACCGAGAGGAGAGCACAAAAAAGTGCGACTCGAACAGCAACCAAAGGCTGCAAGAACAAGCTACGCTTCCGCTGCTAAAGCAGATTTGGGTGTGGCCTTAACGTGTGCGCGTTCAGGCCACATTACGAAGGAAGTAGCAGACGACATCCTCGTGGCAATACAGAGGAAAATGATCAGTGAGGCCTGGAGTAGCCAGGACCCCAATGCATCGGGCCCAGTTTTTAGAGGCAAACCCGTTTACACGGAGGGTGTCCTGAAACTGTGGTGCGACGATCAGAAGGCTCTGCATTGGTTGAAGGGGAATATTGCTACCCTCGACCTTAAATCCAACACCTCGCTGATTATAAAGAAACAGTCGGAGATACCACAAAGAGTCAAATGTGGTATCCTTATCCCTGATGCCCAGGGAGCCTGGAAAGAATCACGCGCCATTGGTCGTATGCTGGCGTACCAGAACCGCTGGGATAACATCAGGGACTGGCTGTTACTCAAGGCAGATAAACAGACGGACGGGTGGTTCCTCATTGTTTCGGTGCCGGAGGATCATATCCCGACCCTGATAAAGGCCCGACGCCGCCTAGCATGTGTATGCGGGGCGGTTTACGTAAAATTCCAGGGTCGTGGAGGTAAATTCTTTGACACTCCATCAAGCAAAGAGGCAGAAAATACCCCGGAAGTTATGGATACCGGAGACATGGTTACTGGTACAGCGGAATCACTGGAGGCCAAGTTCAGTGAAAAAACGGCCTGCACAAATGAGCCGAAGCCCCCAGTGGAGATCGTGCTCAGCGATAGCTCACCGAGTGACGAGGAGGACTGCATTTTGCCGACTACCTCCGACTCGGTGGCTGACGATGAGACCCGAGATCTGCTGGCAGGCTTATTTTTGGGCGGGGACGGAGAGGACGCGATCAATGATGGCGTGCCCTTCGTCCAAATCTAGCCTAGTGCAGGCTAACCTCCACCACAGCGAAACTGCGTCGGCTCAATTACGCAAGTGGTTGGAGGTTCATAGGACGGCCATAGCCTTAATCCAGGAGCCGTGGGCTGGAGCTGGTAAAATCAAAGGCCTAAACAACCTAAAAGATAAGCTATTCTACAGTTCTGAACACGAAAAGCCTAGAGCGTGTATTTACACTACTAAAGATATCTGTGCACAACCATTAACAGATTTCTGTTCTAGAGACATGTATTCCATGGCAATACAATATACACAGGAGAGAAGATTAGTCGTCGCCTCGGTCTACATGCCGGAGGAAGACACTCCTCCCCCTCATGACCTCGTGAGGCTGGTGAACTTCTGCGAGAGGACCGGACTAGGGGTTGTGATCGGGACGGACTCCAACGCGCATCATCCCCTCTGGGGAATGGAAAGACCGAATGAACAAGGTAAGGTGTTAGTTGAATATTATTTAGCTCTAACCTAACCATTTTAAACACAGGTTCTGAACCAACTTTAATAAATAAACGCTGTCGCACAATAATCGACCTCACACTTGCAACACAAGGAGCAGCTAAACTACTTACGGGATGGCATGTGTCGAGAGAGGCCTCATGCTCAGATCATAGATGGATCTGCTTTGCACTACAGGTCGATATCCTCGCTACACCATCATGAAGAAATCCCCGCAAGACGGATAAAACAAAATACCTTAATAGGTTGACGTCTTTGCTCGTGGGTTTTCAGGGGACAAATACTATAGCAGATCAATCACTCCTAGAAGAACAGGTAGCAGCTGTTACTAAAGCCATGATAGATAGCTACCATGAATCATGTCCAGAAATCACTCCACCAAGGCATGCTGAGGTAAAGCAACCGTGGTGGGGTAAAGAACTAGATAGAAAACGTAAGAAGGTCAGAAAAGCCCTAAATAGGGCCATGAATACCTCAATGGATGAAGACTGGCTACTATACAAGAAAACTAAGTCCGAATACAAGAAATGTATCAGGTATCGACGCTCGACAGTGTGGCGTAAATTCTGTGGCAACATAGAAACCTGCGAACAAGCGAATATGATAAGGAATATTCTATCTAAAGAGAACACGTCGGGATCCATCTCTCTAAAGAAACCCGACGGTAGTCACTCAACATCGCCGGATGAAGCCCAACGCATCCTAATTAAAACGCACTTCCCAGGCTGCTGCGTAACTCAGGAGGCAATTCGGCATTACGACATACTAATACCAACAGCAAAAGACTGGAATTTAGCACAGAGAGTGGTAACGATGTGTGTGTGGTGGCGACAAAATCCATTGGGCCATTCACAGTTTCCTCCCCTATAAGGCGGCAGGACCTGACGGCATATTCCCGGCACTCCTACAGTGGGGGGGTAAAGCCCTAATAGTCAGACTTGTTGCCATAATGAGAGCCTGTCTGGCTCTTAATTATGTTCCTAGGGGGTGGAGGGAAGTGAAAGTCACATTCATACCAAAACCAGGTAAGAGCGACTACACAGACCCTAAATCCTACAGGCCTATTAGCCTCACATCTTTTCTCCTAAAGACAATGAAGAGGATGTTTGAAAGGGAATTAAAGTTGTCGGCGCTAATGAACTTACCACTACACGACAAGCAACACGCATACAGTCTAGGTAAATCAACAGAATCGGCACTTCACCAGGTAATAACAAAGATTGAAGAGGCCATCCAAAACAAAGAAATATGTCTAGGTTCCTTCATTGATATATAAGATGCTTTTGATAGAACGAATTTCTGCAGCATAAAATGTGCACTCAGTAGACATAAAGTTGAACCGGCACTGATTGACTGAATAGTAAACATGCTCAGTACACGAATAATAAAGATTGCCGGTGAATCTCAACCAATCCAAATTAATAAAGGCTGTAAAATAGTGTCCCTCATACAGGCATAATTGATAGAATTCACTCAAAAATTCCTATCTTACAAGCCAAGAATGATAAGATTCCTAAACAATTTGTATTCAATAAGAAGTATAAGATACAATTAAATGAAACCAGTCAGCTGGAAAGATTAAGCCCAAAAGAGCTTAGAGTTTTCACCGATGGTTCTAAAACAAATGAAGGTGTAGGTTCTGGAACTTCCTCTGAAGACCTCAATATCCACATATGCACACTGCTGGGTACCTATAACACAGTCTTTCAGGCGGAATGTATGGGTATCATTCAAGCGGCCAAAGCAATAGATGATAGGAAGGTTAATGACTTCCCCATCAGGATACTGACCGACAGTAGGGCGGTACTACAAGCTCTGAGTTGCAATGTGGTGAACTCGGGACTAATATATGAATGCCATCAACGATTAAATGAGGTATGTAAAAAAAACAATGTGACTCTGCAATGGATAAAGGGACACATTGGATCCAGAGGCAATGATGCAGTAGATGAACTGGCCAAAAGAGGATCGGCTCGGGCTACTATAGGCCGGAACCAATCATACCAATCCCCTTTGGTAATGTTCGTTCACTGGTACGACACTTCACCAATTTACACGCTCAGCTTTGGAAAAATCTAGTAGACTGTAGACAAGCTAGGGAGGCCCTGCCTGAAATAAACAATTGTATAACCAAAGTTCTAATGAGACTGAACAAGCCGCAGATCAGGATAGTAACAAGTGCTATCACAGGACACAGCAATTTTAACAAGCACTTATTTACTATAGGTGTTACAGATAGTCCCCTGTGCAGGGCATGTATGGGGGAAGAAGAAACGGCGGCCTATGTGCTATTAATATAAATGTCCGGAGGTCGCTACGTACAGGGCTAAACATCTCGGCACGCCGGGATCACTTCTCGAAGTTGCATGCAACATCATAGGACTGTTGAGCTTCTTCGGGGAGATCTCATGGAGATCGAATAAGCATATTATTCCTGCCCAGACGCAAAATACGCGCATAGACGTGGAGTTGCGGAAAACAACCTGTCGTAAACTAAACTAAACAATAAAAGTATGCTACAAAAATAATTAATAAGTAAATGATTAAATATTAGAGTTATATATTTTGTTTCAATGTTTTGAAAGTAATTTGTGTTGCTTTAAGTTTTTGGTTTTATAATTATTAGTCATACCCTGATGTGAAACTATTAGTAAATATTTAGTCGCTTTACTTTCTTCATAAATAAAATGAATGTTATTTTATCTTTAATTTTTATTTAGCACATCTTGAAACAGATGTATTTTAAAGTGATTTTATGAATGTTTAACTGTAGTACACAACAAATATTATCACTCTCTTAAGTTTCCCCACCTTTTCTACAGACTTCAAACAGGAGGAGGTAATCAATTCGACTGTATGTTTCTTTATGTGTGTTACCTCATAACTTTTTTATATAATTTTATAAGATTTATATTATTCTTATTTTATTTAAGAGCTGGTGTTTCACATGTGGTCCCATATAAATTTGATCAAGGTCTGACAAATAGTTTTTGAGTTATCGTAGTAAGTCTTGTATGATATCCCCTTTAAAATCATTACTCAAGAGTTGCGGATTGTTATTTTTTGTGTCTCACTACCAACGATTTTCTAATATACTTACTAAGAAGAAAAGTAGTAAATTACCATTAGCGTCCTTTCAACTTCAAATGACCTTTCCAAAATATGTAAAAATGTTAAATGAATGGCAGTTTTTTTTTTTTATTTATTAGGTTGGAAAGACGCAAGTGGTTATATGAGTCTTTCCTTCAAAGTTTTTACGTTGCCGGGTGTATTTTTAAGCTAAGATGAAAAGGAAAATGCTTTTTATTTAAATAAATAAACAAACTATCAAAAAAAAATAAGTTACTATTTAAAATCTTCATGTCTCTACCTATCAATTTCAACTTTCATATTGATACCTTTTAATATACTTTAGACAGCAGGGTCTGAAAGAAAAATTCATCTATTTATTTTTTATTTCCATTTTACGTTTTTGTTAGTTACATCCTTCTTTATTATGACGGCAGAATACACCAAATAGTTTATTGTGTTCATTCAATAAGAGGATTCTTCACCAAATCACATTCAGTTGGTGTTGTAAGAAGTAACTGTGCAAAATGTCAAAGACAATCTCCATATATGCACAGATTTAAGATACCATGACCAACAACAGGAAGCTGCTGTTAGTCTGGGAGAAGAGTGCGAGAGGTTTGTTAATGCCATCCCATGTTCATGTGCCTTTACTACATATGGGGGAGGTTCATATACATGTGTGCTCTTTACCATGTTTACTGTGTAGTGGCAGTGTAAGAATATCCACTATCCCATATCATCCCATGGATGTCGTAAGAGGCAACAAAGGGAAACAAATCAGATGGGCAGCAGTATCTTCATCTATCATATCGTCCCTATAAGGTAATCTATGGGGAGTGCCTATGTTCAGCAGTGAACTTTAATAGGCTGTAAGAGTAACAGTAACAGTCCTGGTTACCGGTTGCAATAAACAAGAAAAATAATGTAACAAATGAGGCTATAAAAAAATTACCAACCTAACACTTCACATAGCTTGATCACAGTTTCTTCTAAGCTATTCACATACCATTTGACACTTGCTTTGTAATTTTTCAAATTTATAACAGGGTACACAACCAACTGCCCAGGGCCATGAAATGTAATAAGGCCGCCTCTGTTTGTTTTCCTGAATTCTGCCCCTAAAGCTCGTAGCCTTAGGATTTCATCTTTTGGTGTTTGATCTCTAATACCTAAAGAACGGAACTGTAATAAACATTTCAAAGATATTTCAGTCTAGTCACAATGAAGCCAAGCAACTGATAATCTTACCAACGGTATACACCGGTTTATGTTCAACTAAGAGAAGCGTATCATAGTTAACATTTTGTTTATTCATTACCGCATCCAAATGTTTCCTTGCAAGGGCTAGTTGAATTTTTAAGGCCGTGTCATAACTAATTAGGCCCAATTTCCAAATTTGAACCATGTTTGATTTAAGTTTTAGTTTAAAATACTTAACAGGAACTTTCATATAATATGCACTTTTAATATACCTTTAATGTGTACTTTTTAACATATGTTAAAATCCAAGTAAATTTCGAATTTAAATCATGGATAAATAAGTTATAATTTAAATCCTTTTGTTAAAGCTTTTACTCAAAATAAGAAATATAAAATGATAAAATAAAATGGCATTGATTCTTGTTGTTTTTATTATTCGCTCGAGAGAGCAGGCAAAGGAACTATGCCATACAGCCTTGTCTTCATGTATAATTTTCCTTCATATTTCACTGCTTCACAATATGTTGATGCGTCACATTGTGCAGCCTTGGGAGATTTTGACGGTAACTTGAGCCAGCAGGCAGCTGACAGTTGGCGATGGTATCTAAAGGCGCCTATGCAAACAAACAGCTTATCTTGAGATTCCATCACCATCAGAGCACTTGTTTCACAGTTTCCATTAATAGTTCACATGCGCAGACACTTAATACACAAAATCGCACTACTTTTACATATCAAAGTCCACTTCAAACCATTATTTAAACAATAATACAGGAGCAGCAAGCCGCCGCCGGTCGAGTTCCCGCCAAAACTCTCAAAATGGCATTGATCTTTGACATCTGACGATGAGCAACTATCATTGATATAAGAAGAGTAGAGGATAAGCTGTAAATTGCATATATATTTTTTGGTTATACAAATATCATGCAAACATGAACCTTGCCAACAAAAATATATCTGTCTCATTCTCACACGTTATGATTTTCAAATGTAAAAAGAGATAAGTACATATCTTAGACTTCAATTTTCTGTTGCCAGTTTTCATAAATGTCACCAAGCTCCACCTTGAAGCATGACGCGCCATTTTAGGATGACGTTCATTTGTGGTAGTTCGTCTGTCATCTAAGCCTTGTTCGGAGTTATTTCGCAGTGTTACAGTGAATTTTGACTATTTTGGAGCTTTTTTGTTCATTAGTAAAGGGTAATTGAGCAAAAACAACATGACAAAGTGTTGCATCAATGGATGTAATTCAAATTCTCGTAAAAATTAAAAAGGATTGTCATTTTTCAGGTTAGTTGTAACTTTTTTCCTTAATTGTATATTTTTCGTGTGAATTGCGTTTCGTGTTCATGTTATGGGTTCTAAATCGTGTTTCCCGATATTATCTAGAATTTCCAATGACTATTATCATGTAAATTTAAACAAGTAAACATTTTGATTGTTTACATTTTTACATAGTGTTGTCCTTACGTGTTGTCATGTTTTGAAATTATCGATATGAATTTTAACAATATTTTTTTATTAAACTGGCTTTACGGCTCTGGGTTCTAGCCCTTCTGAGCCTGTTTAACAATAATATTAATGTAGTCATGATCAAATAACGTTTTAGATACGTAAACTGTATATTTAATCAAACGATCGATTGGGAGCCTTTCGTATAAGAAAATAACTTGCAAATAGTGTAAATCGTAAATTTTCTATGATAGTTTTTTTCATCAAATATTTGATGATGTTAAGATTATTTTTGACTGGTACTTAACGATGCATAATATTTATTTTAGGTTGCCAAAAAATGAAGGCCTTCAAAAATTGTGGATTGAAAATATAGGCCAAGAAAACATAAAACCTGCAGTAGTAAGAAGAATATGCTCCTTGCATTTTGAAAAAGAATGTATAAATAGAACGCTGGATGTAGTTCGGCTTGAGGGTGATTTGGTTCATGTCTAAAATAAATTTTCTGACTAAATAATATTATTTCGTCACGAATAAATGATTTTAATCAGTATACATTATTGTTATTTTATTTATTTTTAATCCTTACTCTCTCGTTTACCTCCAGTATCCTTAGTGGTGGATTACGCTACTGGTGGAAGTCATTACAACTTGCAGGTTGTAAACACTATAAAATTGATATTTTGTGGTGTTACACAAATGGGATATAATGAGAAATGAGTATGGAAGTGGAAGTCTGAAGTGGCGCAGCCGCCCCTATTGATCGAAATGTTGCATGGAAATTGGTTGTCGTATGGTATGAACATGGGATG
The DNA here is from genome assembly GCA_033319125.1 of Parnassius glacialis. Classification (NCBI taxonomy): domain Eukaryota; kingdom Metazoa; phylum Arthropoda; class Insecta; order Lepidoptera; family Papilionidae; genus Parnassius; species Parnassius glacialis. The sequence goes on along the minus strand of JAVANC010000001.1, from coordinate 23,124,965 downwards.
CTGAAGATTGAGAAATACGTTACGATATTTAAATGATTAATGGATTGTGTGAACGGTGGTATGGTTAGAAAGGGGCTGCTCAACTCGATTAGATTACTGAGATAAATAAATAAATAATCTTTATTATCAAAAAAAGAGAGATGACGGCTAGTAACTATGTATGAAAGAACACATGCTCCACAAACTTTAAATAAATCAAGATAAAAGTCAGTCCACTGCACGTTCATGGTGACTTGAACTGGTAACCGACCATTACCACGAAAGAAAGGTGTTGTTGAAACTTTATGGCGGCTTGGAAGTTAAGAGCGAGCGCTAGTCCGTGCAGATATAGTTGAAAGAAAACTTGATGGTGTCTCAGATCACAGTACGTAAAGCGAAGCGTGAAGGTACTGTGATCTGAGACACCATCAAGTTTTACAGTGGTAGAGCCACGCGGCAGCGTTTGCTGTCGCACGGATGGGCCGGCTCGAACCGGGGTGGTACCACGACCTCACAGAAAACCAGCGTGAAGTAGAGGTTTACCTCTGCGTTTCGCTTGGTGAGTGCAGGTGGCCGGAGGCCCATTTTACTGGAAATGAGGCATTCCATCTTAGTCCTCACGGGTGACAACGCATCTACATTTTGAATTGTAATAGAGGATAGATGTAGATGTCTATGGGCCGCAGCAACCACTTACCATCAGGTGGACTATGTGCTCGTTTGTCACCCTTATCCTATAAAAAAAAAAGGTACAGGACTTGCGCTCGCAACTAACTTCCCAGCCGCTATAAAGTCTATATATATGATATAATTCACGCACCCTGGACGCATACCGTTGGGGCTGGTTCGATATGGTGCACGACAAAACTACTGGAAAAAACTTAGGGGAGACTTCTGCCTAGTATTGGGACAGCATGGGCTACAAAAAAAAACCTAACGAAGCCTAATACATTGCCTATAGTGGTGGTTTCGTTAATCTCTGCAGAGGAGAAAAAAATGCATGCGTCGACCCAGGGACGCACGGATGGAGTGCTTATGTGCAGATTGCCGTCGTTACGAAAAAACGTTAGCTCGTTGCACGAACTCAGTATAATATTCTGGTGCACGTCGTATACGTCTTCTGAAAAGAAAGGAGTTAAAGCTCCAATCAAGTGTTTTTACTTGGTCTCTTCGCTCACTTTTGACTGTTGCTTCACCATATCTTAAAGCAATTACAGTTTCAAAACTTTCCTATTCTGAGTTGAACGTAAGATTTATTTATTTATCATCTCAATACAACTATTATTACAGGATTAACCCAATTCAATAGTGTAGTGATCTAATATCTGTTTATTTAATATATACCTATGAGATGGATGGTACGTCATAATTTATATAGCATCGATACTGAAAATATCGACAAAAACAACGCTATTTCTTGTGGGTGGAGCATGGGGTGGAGTCGTCGCCATATTTGAGAAACACTTGACTTCAGGTCACGTGACCACATGCCATATCCCCTATTTTTCTTATATCTATGGCAACTATAGGTGACAAGTGTCAACTGTCAAGATCAAGTGACTAGTCTAGGAGTGGGCGATACAAATCGTATATAGATACAATATCTATATATCGGACGACAAACTAACTATGTATTACATATTACGATTTTACGATACCGTGTTGATATGAGTCATCGCAGAATATCTAATATCTACTCAAAAACAAAACGTAAAATATCTAAATATATACATTGATTCGGATACCGAACAAACCGTGGGCTCGATAGAATACATAGCTAAAACAGATATTACGACTACTTTACAACGAAAAGGTGATACGCTCACGCCTAATATTATTAATATTAATCCTTATTAGTAGTACATAGGCTGCACTAAAAGTATCGGGAATGGAATATTTCCACTGTTCCTGTCATATTGAAATCTTTTTAATTGAAAACTCCTTGGTTTTAAAAATCGAATACCATTTATTTATTTAAAAAAAGATTGTCGGTCTTGTCACAAGGTTTTGTCAAACTTGTTTAGTCGTTGAGAAAATGGAATTGACTCGAGAAAATTCAAGAGCGATGATTTATTATGACTTTCGAAGTGGTTTAACACAAAAACAGTGTGTTGATCGGATGATTTCTGCATTTGGTGATGAAGTCCCATCTAAAACCACAATTTATCGCTGGTTTGCTGAATTTCAACGTGGACGTGTCAAGCTCAGTGACGATCCCCGTCAAGGTCGTCCAAAAACTGCAGTCACCCAAGAAAATGTTGATGCTGTGCGTAAGCTGATTGAGGAAGATCGACATGTGACATACCGCGAAATTAAGGCAACTTTAGACATTGGCATGAGTCAAATACAAATAATCTTACATGAACAATTAGGTGTAAAAAAGTTGTTTTCCCGATGGATACCGCATTCGCTCTGTGAAGAGCAAAAAGCGGCTCGCGTTACTTGGTGCGTCAGAACTCTCGAAAGATTCCATGCAGGATCCTCAAATCCTGTATACAACATCGTATCAGGTGACGAATCCTGGATATACGCGTACGAACCCGAAACAAAAAACCAGTCACGAGTTTGGGTGTTCGAAAATGAGTTAAAGCCAACAAAAATTGTTCGTTCACGGAGTGTTGCAAAAAAATGGTGGCCACGTTTGTCTCCAAAACCGGCCATGTTATGACTATTCCTCTTGAGGGACAAAGAACGGTTAATGCAGAATGGTATGCTAGCATTTGTTTGCCACAGGTCGTTTCTGAACTCCGTAAAGAGAACTGCAACCGCCGCATCATCCTCCATCACGACAATGCGAGTTCTCACACCGCACACAGAACAAAAGAGTTTTTAGAGCAAGAAAACATAGAACTATTAGACCATCCGCCGTACAGCCCCGACCTAAGCCCTAATGAGTTCTATACTTTCCCTAAAATAAAGAATAAATTGCGTGGACAGAGATTTTCATCACCTGAAGAAGTTGTGGACGCCTACAAAACGGCCATTTTGGAGACCCCAACTTTCGAATGGAATGGTTGCTTCAATGATTTGTTCCATCGTATGGAAAAATGTTACAAATTTCGCGGAGAATACTTCGAAAAGCAATAAATACATTTTTAAATAGTAATGTTGTGTCACTTCCTTGATTCCCGAAATTTTCAGTGCCGCCCTCGTAATATACGATTTATTACAGAACACATTATTTTCAATATACAGTCTAAGTAGTATAATTTTATTAGTATTTTGTTGTGTTGCAATGTTTTCAAAATAAATTATTTTAGATCTTATTTTGTATTTAATAGAATGTATGTTATTTTTGGTATGTAAATGAAAACTGAGAAAATTATTAAGCAAAGTTTATTTCACCGATTCTGAAAAACTAAACTCGGTATCTAAATGTGGGATAATTTCTTTTGGCGTAGGGCACAGAGTACATTATATATAGGGAATAGTCATCACTTAGAATCGTAGCATTAGCGCCCATCTAACCATCTATCGATATACGACGTCCCTACAGCCCAGCGACGACGTAGGATGCTCTATATTACAATAGTTTCAAAGTAATTTCCAAAAGTCAAACCATTTTAATATTGATTTGGCTTTTGGATTTTTTTTAAATGTTTATTATACAAAAATACATTCGGTTATTTCTTACACTACTTTCGCCAAACTTCAGGGTAGTTTGTTGGCGAATACATCACCCACTTACATTCTATGTACCTACTGTAATTAATAACTTAATCTTATCTTACAACTAAAAATAAAAAATAAAAAAATAACAATAAAAAAAAAGAAATATTAAATTTAAACTTAGCAGTACTATCTATATGCTTAATTATATTTAAACTTATACATATTTAAACTTATTAATAATTTCACATTTAACTATTAATTAAGACTATAGTTTTAACACGTATCTAGCAACCACGCTTTCAACTTCCTTTTAAATTTTTCTTTATTTTTACATTCATCTTCAAAAAATATCTCGTTAAATATATGTGGTACTAGATATTTTCTCGTCCTTACTTTGTATACAATATAATTTAGGCAAATAAAACAACTGTTTAGCGGTTGGATGTTTTTTTATAATGCTTCCTTTTATTATAATAGTACACAACAACTTCTCTCAAAAGAAGCCACAATCCAGGTCAACAGAGCACAGATAGTTAAGCAAATCAGGGACCAGAGTTTCATGGGTAAGTCGGTTAAAATTTCCAATATGGACCATCGATTTAAATACCCATATTATTTTTGTAGATAGTACTCATTATAAGAAAGCGTTTTGCAAAGTTTCAAAATGCGGAAACGCGTACTTTTTGAAAAAAAATTTATTGAAAATCAATTATTTTTGCAAATTTATGTCAACTCCTACGGTAAAATTGGGTAAAACTGACGCTATTTTGTATTGTCATTGTCATCGTCAGTAGGGATGTCGAATCTTTCCGAAAAAGATCGATTTTATAAATCTATTCGAAACGTAAGCTGATGTATCGATTCACAAAAAATCTATTTCTAAACTTTCGATATTTTTCATGTTTGCATTTATAATGGAAATATAAATCCATTTTATGAAAAACCAGAAAGATACCATAGTAAATAATCTCTTATTGAAATTTGTTTTATTTTAATTTATTTATTTTTAATAAGGCAGATAACAAATAAAATAGGTTAGGTTCAACTTATGTCAAAGAATCGAATTGATTGACCCCGACTCCACCTGGTACGAGTCTGTCCTACCCCTAGAGTGGTTATATAGAGTAGTGTTCATTAAACATCGATTGTTGAAGTATTCGATAGTTTCTTATAAGACAATCGATATATCGATAGACTATCGATTGTCTTTGAGCAGGTATCACAAATAATAATAACAGTAAGTAATTGTTGCACTTTTTGTTTGCTCGTCTTTGAGAAATACGCAATTTGTCACTGGCTAGTGTAGAACTGTGAAGGAAATCACACAATAGGCTTTGTCTTCATCAACTGATTTCTATTAAAATAATTTTTAAAAGAACTTCTAGGTTTTTTTGGTTGCACTTCATTTTGAACTTGATGTTCAGAGGATGATCCATCTTCCGATTCTAACCTATCTATTTTATCGGCATGTTTTCTTTTCAAGTGATCTTTTAGATTGGTCGTATTTCATAAATAATATCTTGTAAAGGTTACACATTACAAACGGACTATTATTGTCCACTATCTAAAAATAACTCCTTAATGATTAACCTTAATGATTGATTTTTAGGATAAATTTTCGATTCACTAAGAAGTCAAATACAAAACAAACCAGTAAACCATAAAACGCAAGATCAATCGCCCGTTCTAGCACTCGCACAAATAGTAACTTACGTCAGCGTCACAAATATTAATTAGCTATTCACACACAGTTTATTTACAGGGATTTCTCTGACCTTAGACTAAAGGGAGACATTTACTATTGACAAAAATTACGAATAGGATGGCAATCGATAGTTTAACCAGACTATCGATAGAATCGATAGTGCAAACACTATCGATTAATCGATAGTCTATCGATGTTTAAGGAACACTAATATAGAGCCGGAGGCGCGTAGGGAGAGCAGCCTCCGCCTACTGTAACAAATCGTAATATGGGCATTTAAATCGATGGTCCATATTGGAAAGTTTATCCGTTTTACACTCACACAAACTACTAGTTTTAGTTTCTTTTGTTTTTAATATTGTATGTATATAATAAAATTAAATATAAATGACATTTGTAACATTGACAGACTGAAATGACCATAGATCTCTCCCTTTGGCTCTTGCCATAGATAAACGGAGAAAATAATTTGCAACGGCGAAATCAAAATAATTCACTTGAATAAATGTAAAATAAATAAATTACACCAAAAATTTAATTACAAATTTGTTTTGTAACAAAATAGTAAGTTAGCAAGGTTCGATTGTATTTTGAACTATTCATTAATTTGTTTGATTCTTAATTGGCCTAGCATGGCTAAATTTAAAAAAGCGACATCTACTGCAACATGGACAAACTGTCATGACATATTAATACCTCTAAGAAAAATTATAGTATGGACTGTAATGCCACTGGCGTAGGGGTATAACCATTAACCATAACCACAACCACAAGTGTGGCATAAAATATAACAATTTAATTTTATAGCAAATAAATGTGGCAATCCTTATTTTTAAACATGTATAGCCTAAATTTAAGTGTAATAAATTAAAATAATATATTCTTTAGAGTAAAGGAGTAAAAATACTTTGTAATAGCGCTATCTACCAGATTCTATACGTAAAGTGATTTTATCGAACAAAAATTGATTAACTCTCAAGGTGGTACGTACGATAAACGCTAGATGGCATAAACACGGCACGATTCAATTTAATATTCTATTATATATTCATTATCTCGCCGGATAAATCCTATTAATATATTATATATTTCACTATTTATATTATGAGATACTTTAAGAATACTTATATTACATAAATAATACAATGTATCTACAAATCTATATATATGGAAATTCGTTCATAAATCGCGTATCACCATTTGAAACTCAGTACTGATTTCTATTCAGTACTGAAAAAACACAAAGTTCGACCAAATCGTTTAATTTCGTGTAATAAAAAAACATGTACCAATATTTCGCAGGACATCGACTGGAAGCTTATAATTATAGCAGCTGTCAACTTCAGTTAGTCCTGTACGAATAATTAAAATGGCATTAATTGTTTTAAAGTGCAATGTATTTCGCAACACAGTTTTAACTACATACATTAAACTGACGTTCGATGTCAGCATTTAAATGCAGTATGCTATACACTTTCTTTGTGTTGAACTTCTAAGTAACTTTTAACCTAGCTCTGCTCTAAACAACTGACTGAAACTGAATAAAGCTAACCAAATGCATTGTAAAAACCATGAACGAAAATTTTAATAAAGGGTATTTAATCGCTTATAGTCTATTGGTAAAAAAAATACAAAAAAAAAATCAAGTTTATCATCCTAAAGAGGGATCCGGAGATTCATACCACAGGGTATCCTAGTTTGGACTCCCGTCCAGTACAGTCTTTACCATAAGGGCACACGGGGCCCGTGCCCAGGGCCCCTAACGTCAAGGGGGGCCCAAAAGCCGATTTATTCGCTTACAATAAACAATCTTTTTTCTATTTTAGGAAAATATAACCCGACAAAAAAATTATAGAGCAAGTGAGGGCGTTTTTAGTCACTTTCTGGTAAACATGAGCAGTGACAAGTCACAAATTGCCGAGTTTGACAGAAAACGTGGCATTGACAGATTTCCAAAGTAGAAAATATGTATTTCCATGTTTCGTCACCATCTAAACGTTTTTGTCGAGCTGTAGGTACAATTGCCTTACTTTAGCCAGGATTTTTTTTTAATTTTCGGCAATCTATGTATTTATATAATTACAGCTAAATAAATGTGTAATTTTAATCGGACACCTGTTCTGGTGTCTGATTATTTAATCTTTTTCTGAATAGTGAACATTTTTATAAATATTTTGATACAAGAATGTTCCTTTGCTTCATCATCATCATCATCATTACAGCCCTTCACAAGTCCACTGCTGAACATAGGCCTCCCCCAAAGAATGCCACAAAGCACGGTCCTGAGCCACCCGCATCCATCGACTTCCTGCATATCTTACCAGGTCGTCACTCACTCGTGGGGGGACGCCCTACACTTCGTCTGCCGGTACGAGGCTGCCACTCGAGAACCTTTCTTCCCCATCGGTTGTCGGTTCTTCGAGCTATATGGCCGGCCCATTACCACTTCAGCTTACTAATCCGTTGGGCTATGTCGGTCACTCTGGTTCTACTGCGGATATCATCATTTCTGAGTTTATCACGCAGAGAAACTCCGAGCATAACCCTCTCCATAGCTCGCTGAGCGACCTTGAGCTTCCTCATACGGCCAGCAGTGAAGGACCACGTCTCAGTTCCGTATGTCATCACTGGCAACACGCACTGGGTGTACAGTCTCGTTTTCAAGTTTTGAGGTATACCTGACGAGAAGATGTACCGTAATTTCCCGAACGCTGCCCAACCTCGATGGACCTCTCGGTCGAAGTTGGACTTACCTAGTCGGACTATTTGTCCCAGGTAAACATACTCGTCAACAACTTCGAGCTTAGTGTTCCCAACAACTATTGGCATAGGTGTGACATGGACATTAAACATGATCTTTGTTTTGTCCATGTTCATCTTAAGACCTATCCGATGGGAAACACTATTGAGGTCATTGAGCATAGTGCTTAGGTCCTCCAGCGATTCTGCCATAAGGACTATATCGTCGGCAAATCGAAGTGAGTGATGTACTCGCCATTGATGTTGATACCGTATCCTTTCCAGTCCAGAAGCTTGAAAACGTCTTCCAATGCAGCGGTGAAGAGTTTCGGGGATATGACGTCACCCTGTCTTACACCTATCTGCAGTTGGATAGGTTTCGTACTCTGGTTCTGTACTCGGATAGCCATCGTAGCTCTACTGTACAAACACTTCAGCACTTCGATATACCGACAGTCAACTTGGCACCGCTGAAGGGACTGCAGCACCGCCCAAATTTCGACGGAATCAAAGGCTTTCTCATAGTCCACATACGCCAGACATAGTGGCAAATTGTACTCTTCGGACTTCTGTACAATTTGCGGAGGGGTATGTATGTGGTCTATGGTGCTAAAGCCCTTTCGGAAACCGGCTTGTTTGGGAGGCTGAAAGTCGTCAAGTCTGCGCGCGAGACGATTCGTAATGACTCTCGAAAACAGCACGTAGACGCGGCACAGAAGGGAAATCGGTCTGTAGTTCTTCAAGAGAGCGTTGTCACCTTTCTTGAAGAACAAGACCACCGCACTTCTGCTCCACGCCTCCGGTGTAATGCCACCATGGAGGACGGAATTAAAGAGCTTCTGAAGGACTTCAAGTACCGGTCTTCCACCCACTTTCAGAAGCTCCGCTGTAATTCCATCCTCGCCTGGGGCCTTACCGTTTGTAAGGTGCTGGAGAGCCATTCTAATCTCGCTCAGACTGACGTCCGGGATATCTTCGGAATAGTGTCGGATGAGACTCGCTCTTGGATCGTTACTCACACTTGCGTGTGGCTCCAACGATGACGTGTACAGCTGCCTATAGAACCTCTCAATCTCACTCAAAATCTCAGGTGTCCCGGAAACGATGCTGCCACATTCTGTCTTCAGCTTTGACAGTTGGCTCTTTCTGGCAGACAGATCTCTGGCAAAGACTTTGGAGCCTTGGTTCCGCTCGATCGCTTCTTCAATACGAGCTGTATTGAAGTTGCGTAAGTCCCGCCGCATGCATTTGGAGATCTGTCTGTTCAGTTGCCTGTATGCTGTCAAGTCTGTTGAAGAATGTAGCTTCATCTCCCGTCTAACAGCCATGAGATTAAGAGTGTGATCGGAGAGTTTTTGTGTTCTTCTGCGGCGGGTCTTGCAGAAGTTAGCTCCGAGCGCATGGACAGTTTCCACGAATTTGTCATTCATATCGTCCACTTCATTGCAGTCTTCTAGGCACTGAAAACGGTTTTTTAATTCGAGCTGAAAGGTTTCGGGACTTTGGAACAGAGCACGAGGGGGACGGAGCGTTGACTTCATTAGACGAGACCTCTCCAACTTAACGTTTAGGTTCAGTGTGCCTCTAACGATTCGGTGATCGCTACCAGTTTTCACCCTCGCGATCACGGAGACATCACTGAACAGTTGCCGGCTGGTCGTCAAAATGAAGTCAATCTCATTTTTTGTCGAACCGTCGGGGCTCGACCAGGTCAACTTCCTGTAGGGCCGCTTCTGGAAGAAAGAGTTCATCATAAAGAGTCCCTCTTTCTCCATGAAGTCGGCCTTGGGTTCCGCTTGGGTTCCGTTGCCCTATTCCAAATTTCCCTACTTTCAGCTCATCGTTCTCTCTTGTGCCTAGTTTTGCATTGAAGTCTTCCATTAACACCGTATATTGGGTTTTGGAGGAATGCATGGCTCTAGAGATATCCTAGATAGATGGGTGTGCAGGTAACAATGTGGTTCAAAATTCCTTCGTTTGTGTGCTTGTTGAACAGTGGAAGGCACGTCTTGACGCGTACTTTGCGCCGGCGGTCATTGAGACCTTGCCAATTTGATGCAAATGGACCAATATTGTTTTGAGGCTAACGTCGAAAGCTGCTGCTAATTCAGCCGTAGATTGAGCATCATCAGCTTCCACAATTGCCTTTAAGTCGTCACTGTCGATCAAAGTTTTCGGACGATCACGGGGTTCATTTTTCAGGTCGAAATTTCCAGAACCAGTAACAGTTGGTGGGTGCGTTTGTAGTATTTGCTTCGTAAACGTCATTGATGTGGCGTGCCACTTTTGCCGTGTTGCTGCCACAATGGTACTTATATTCCATAGTTACTCGAATTTTGAACGTATCCATGATGACGAAAAACATTTAAATGCGATGGAAAAATAACGCTAATCAATAAACAAATGGCTAATTTTCAATAATTATTTACATGTCTTTAAACTAAAATGATACTTCTTTTATTGTTAAACTCGAAAATAAAATTAATATGAAATATATGCCACACAAAAATTATTTCGATTTGAAATGGTCAGTACTGCAGAACGGCAATTTAAAAGGTAAAGACGATCGATGGTAACAATCTATTATGAACCTGTTTATATCGAAATAAATTTTTATAAAACTCGGTGTGGATAAAAAACTTGAGATTTATATTATCACCATCGACGCACTTTTTTCATACTTTCCACTAATAGTTTACATGCTGGTATTTATTGCACAAAATCGCACTACTATTACGAATATCAAATATACAAAATATTAATCCCTTCAAAGTATTATTTAAACGAAAAAACAGGAGCAGCGATCCGCCGGCGGTCAAGTTCTCGCCAAAACTCCGTCAACTTGGTTTTGGAGTTTTGGCGGAAACTTGACTACTGGAGGATTGTTTTTTTTATAGAATAAGTGTGACAAACGACACATAGTCTACCTGATAGTAAGTGGATTCAATTGCCCATAGATATCTACATCTATCCTCATTTAAAAATCAAAATGCAAGTGAGTTGTCATCCCTGAGGTCTAAGATGGAATACCGCGTTCCAGTAAAATGGGTCTCCGGTTATATACACTCGCATTAAACTGTTATTTTACGCTGGTATTCTGTGAGAGCATTGTACTTCTCAGATTTAAGAGCACATTGGTATTCAAATGTTTAATATTAGGTATCGTAAATTTAATACATTTTGCCTTACTGCTTATCCTTTCACAAGTCCACTGCTGAACATAGGCCTCCCCCAAGGAATGCCAAAAATCACGGTCCTGAGCCACCTGCATCCAAAGCAGCAAATTGTTGGCACTAAATCAATGTACTAATTTCCATAGAGCATTATTAACATATTTATAATTAATTGACTGCCGTTAGAGTTTGACAATGAAAGAAGTATCATCAGCATAAGCCATAATTTAAAAGAAGAAGAAAAATAATGAAATTATATCATGACTGTCGTGGTTGTGTATTTTTAACTAATTTTTCATTTGGAAGTCACAATTGGTCCGATTTTCCGAAGTCTAAGTTATGTGATATATAATTTAATAATTTTTAGCTTTCTAGAGTCCGACTCTACCATTTTAAAAGTATATCTACGTGTGTGTCCTACGGTTAGGACATCAAATATATTTTTTATAAAATTGAAATGACAAACGAGCTAACAGTTCACCTGATAGTAAGTGGCTGCTGCAGCCCATGGATACCTACAATCAACTTTGCACTAAGAAGGCAACAGCTGCTTTGTCACCACTTAGTATTAAAATGAAATACCTCTCAACCTGTAGTTACACCGGCTTTCCATACTTTTCCGACCGAAGCTCAGCAGTGCACGCACGGCTGGTTGGCGCCTACCTATACGGTTACCTAGGCTAGCTACCTAATAAATTTTATTTGACAAAAAATTCCATAAATAGATTTTGCAGTTTTTGAATAAAATCGATCTTACAGTTAGCCACAAAATGGCTAATGGACTGATACATTCTATCCCAATTTCATTTATTTAAGAATAATTTTATGTAGAATAAAATGGAATAGGATTGTTTTTATTCAATATTTATTTTTATTTTATAACGTTTTTCAAAAAAAAAAAAAAATCCGCAGACTTGTTTAAAGTGACCGACCGAAATTGCGGCAATTTTCAGCTAATATTGGTGTTTTCTAATAATAGAGCTACCAAAGATTTCGGATCATGTTAAACGAGTTTCAGTTCTTCAATAATATTTAACAAAAAGCATCCATTTTCTACGTGTATGCAAAAAAAAAACATTAGGTATATTTAGAATCACAATATGTTTATTCTTTTTTATTTTTACCCTACAAGATAACTCCTCAAAGTCCTCCATGAATATATCGGCGACAATGAGAAATACAGGTAAGCCCATCGCCACTCCATCTACATGCTTGTAGAATTCTTCCTTCCACAATAGGTAGCCAGATGTAAGGTAGTAGGATGTATGATTGCATATTCTACGGGCATGTTGTTTTCTTCCAGCCTTCTATTAACAATTGAGATGAAGTCTTCAACAGGTAAGCATGTGAACAGTGACTGCACATCAAAATTGACCATGGTTCATTGTTTGCCAGATGTAGGTCTTTAATCTCGGTGACAAAATGGTAGGATCATTTGGTATGGTATGGTGGTAATGGTAGGAATCCAAAATGGTAGGTTTTTGTATGTCCCCTGACTGGTGGGAGTATTTTCGCGAAGCGTTGAGCCAATCTGTAAGTTGATAAACCGATTTGGCTCACTAATGGACGTAGAGAGCATTGGAGTTTGTGTATTTTTGGTAACCCATACAACTTCGGTATTTTGGCACAAGTAGAAATTATCGATGTTACGTCTAGATTTAATTTTATCGAATGTTTCTTTATGAGATCACTAGTTGCTTTAAATATATTGTTAATTGTTGGGTCGTTTTCAACCTTTTTAGGTCTCTCACTCTCAATACTGAAAACTGAGAGAGTTTTGGATCAGAAAAGAATCCGCTGTTTCTGAATAGTGAACATTTTTATAAATATTTTGATACAAGAATGTTCCTTTGCTTCATCATCATCATCATCATTACAGCCCTTCACAAGTCCACTGCTGAACATAGGTCTCCCCCAAAGAATGCCACAAAGCACGGTCCTGAGCCACCCGCATCCATCGACTTCCTGCATATCTTACCAGGTCGTCACTCCATCTAGTGGGGGGACGCCCTACACTTCGCCTGCCGGTACGAGGCTGCCACTCGAGAACCTTTCTTCCCCATCGGTTGTCGGTTCTTCGAGCTATATGGCCGGCCCATTACCACTTCAGCTTATTAATCCGTTGGGCTATGTCGGTCACTCTGGTTCTACTGCGGATATCATCATTTCTGAGTTTATCACGCAGAGAAACTCCGAGCATAACCCTCTCCATAGCTCGCTGAGCGACCTTGAGCTTCCTCATACGGCCAGCAGTGAAGGACCACGTCTCAGTTCCGTATGTCATCACTGGCAACACGCACTGGGTGTACAGTCTCGTTTTCAAGTTTTGAGGTATACCTGACGAGAAGATGTACCGTAATTTCCCGAACGCTGCCCAACCGAGTTGAATCCGTCGATGGACCTCTCGGTCGAAGTTGGACTTACCTAGTCGGACTATTTGTCCCAGGTAAACATACTCGTCAACAACTTCGAGCTTAGTGTTCCCAACAACTATTGGCATAGGTGTGACATGGACATTAAACATGATCTTTGTTTTGTCCATGTTCATCTTAAGACCTATCCGATGGGAAACACTATTGAGGTCATTGAGCATAGTGCTTAGGTCCTCCAGCGATTCTGCCATAAGGACTATATCGTCGGCAAATCGAAGGTGAGTGATGTACTCGCCATTGATGTTGATACCGTATCCTTTCCAGTCCAGAAGCTTGAAAACGTCTTCCAATGCAGCGGTGAAGAGTTTCGGGGATATGACGTCACCCTGTCTTACACCTATCTGCAGTTGGATAGGTTTCGTACTCTGGTTCTGTACTCGGATAGCCATCGTAGCTCTACTGTACAAACACTTCAGCACTTCGATATACCGACAGTCAACTTGGCACCGCTGAAGGGACTGCAGCACCGCCCAAATTTCGACGGAATCAAAGGCTTTCTCATAGTCCACATACGCCAGACATAGTGGCAAATTGTACTCTTCGGACTTCTGTACAATTTGCGGAGGGGTATGTATGTGGTCTATGGTGCTAAAGCCCTTTCGGAAACCGGCTTGTTTGGGAGGCTGAAAGTCGTCAAGTCTGCGCGCGAGACGATTCGTAATGACTCTCGAAAACAGCACGTAGACGCGGCACAGAAGGGAAATCGGTCTGTAGTTCTTCAAGAGAGCGTTGTCACCTTTCTTGAAGAACAAGACCACCGCACTTCTGCTCCACGCCTCCGGTGTAATGCCACCATGGAGGACGGAATTAAAGAGCTTCTGAAGGACTTCAAGTACCGGTCTTCCACCCACTTTCAGAAGCTCCGCTGTAATTCCATCCTCGCCTGGGGCCTTACCGTTTGTAAGGTGCTGGAGAGCCATTCTAATCTCGCTCAGACTGACGTCCGGGATATCTTCGGAATAGTGTCGGATGAGACTCGCTCTTGGATCGTTACTCACACTTGCGTGTGGCTCCAACGATGACGTGTACAGCTGCCTATAGAACCTCTCAATCTCACTCAAAATCTCAGGTGTCCCGGAAACGATGCTGCCACATTCTGTCTTCAGCTTTGACAGTTGGCTCTTTCTGGCAGACAGATCTCTGGCAAAGACTTTGGAGCCTTGGTTCCGCTCGATCGCTTCTTCAATACGAGCTGTATTGAAGTTGCGTAAGTCCCGCCGCATGCATTTGGAGATCTGTCTGTTCAGTTGCCTGTATGCTGTCAAGTCTGTTGAAGAATGTAGCTTCATCTCCCGTCTAACTGCCATGAGATTAAGAGTGTGATCGGAGAGTTTTTGTGTTCTTCTGCGGCGGGTCTTGCAGAAGTTAGCTCCGAGCGCATGGACAGTTTCCACGAATTTGTCATTCATATCGTCCACTTCATTGCAGTCTTCTAGGCACTGAAAACGGTTTTTTAATTCGAGCTGAAAGGTTTCGGGACTTTGGAACAGAGCACGAGGGGGACGGAGCGTTGACTTCATTAGACGAGACCTCTCCAACTTAACGTTTAGGTTCAGTGTGCCTCTAACGATTCGGTGATCGCTACCAGTTTTCACCCTCGCGATCACGGAGACATCACTGAACAGTTGCCGGCTGGTCGTCAAAATGAAGTCAATCTCATTTTTTGTCGAACCGTCGGGGCTCGACCAGGTCAACTTCCTGTAGGGCCGCTTCTGGAAGAAAGAGTTCATCATAAAGAGTCCCTCTTTCTCCATGAAGTCGGCCTTGGGTTCCGCTTGGGTTCCGTTGCCCTATTCCAAATTTCCCTACTTTCAGCTCATCGTTCTCTCTTGTGCCTAGTTTTGCATTGAAGTCTTCCATTAACACCGTATATTGGGTTTTGGAGGAATGCATGGCTCTAGAGATATCCTAGATAGATGGGTGTGCAGGTAACAATGTGGTTCAAAATTCCTTCGTTTGTGTGCTTGTTGAACAGTGGAAGGCACGTCTTGACGCGTACTTTGCGCCGGCGGTCATTGAGACCTTGCCAATTTGATGCAAATGGACCAATATTGTTTTGAGGCTAACGTCGAAAGCTGCTGCTAATTCAGCCGTAGATTGAGCATCATCAGCTTCCACAATTGCCTTTAAGTCGTCACTGTCGATCAAAGTTTTCGGACGATCACGGGGTTCATTTTTCAGGTCGAAATTTCCAGAACCAGTAACAGTTGGTGGGTGCGTTTGTAGTATTTGCTTCGTAAACGTCATTGATGTGGCGTGCCACTTTTGCCGTGTTGCTGCCACAATGGTACTTATATTCCATAGTTACTCGAATTTTGAACGTATCCATGATGACGAAAAACATTTAAATGCGATGGAAAAATAACGCTAATCAATAAACAAATGGCTAATTTTCAATAATTATTTACATGTCTTTAAACTAAAATGATACTTCTTTTATTGTTAAACTCGAAAATAAAATTAATATGAAATATATGCCACACAAAAATTATTTCGATTTGAAATGGTCAGTACTGCAGAACGGCAATTTAAAAGGTAAAGACGATCGATGGTAACAATCTATTATGAACCTGTTTATATCGAAATAAATTTTTATAAAACTCGGTGTGGATAAAAAACTTGAGATTTATATTATCACCATCGACGCACTTTTTTCATACTTTCCACTAATAGTTTACATGCTGGTATTTATTGCACAAAATCGCACTACTATTACGAATATCAAATATACAAAATATTAATCCCTTCAAAGTATTATTTAAACGAAAAAACAGGAGCAGCGATCCGCCGGCGGTCAAGTTCTCGCCAAAACTCCGTCAACTTGGTTTTGGAGTTTTGGCGGAAACTTGACTACTGGAGGATTGTTTTTTTTATAGAATAAGTGTGACAAACGACACATAGTCTACCTGATGGTAAGTGGATTCAATTGCCCATAGATATCTACATCTATCCTCATTTAAAAATCAAAATGCAAGTGAGTTGTCATCCCTGAGGTCTAAGATGGAATACCGCGTTCCAGTAAAATGGGTCTCCGGTTATATACACTCGCATTAAACTGTTATTTTACGCTGGTATTCTGTGAGAGCATTGTACTTCTCAGATTTAAGAGCACATTGGTATTCAAATGTTTAATATTAGGTATCGTAAATTTAATACATTTTGCCTTACTGCTTATCCTTTCACAAGTCCACTGCTGAACATAGGCCTCCCCCAAGGAATGCCAAAAATCACGGTCCTGAGCCACCTGCATCCAAAGCAGCAAATTGTTGGCACTAAATCAATGTACTAATTTCCATAGAGCATTATTAACATATTTATAATTAATTGACTGCCGTTAGAGTTTGACAATGAAAGAAGTATCATCAGCATAAGCCATAATTTAAAAGAAGAAGAAAAATAATGAAATTATATCATGACTGTCGTGGTTGTGTATTTTTAACTAATTTTTCATTTGGAAGTCACAATTGGTCCGATTTTCCGAAGTCTAAGTTATGTGATATATAATTTAATAATTTTTAGCTTTCTAGAGTCCGACTCTACCATTTTAAAAGTATATCTACGTGTGTGTCCTACGGTTAGGACATCAAATATATTTTTTATAAAATTGAAATGACAAACGAGCTAACAGTTCACCTGATAGTAAGTGGCTGCTGCAGCCCATGGATACCTACAATCAACTTTGCACTAAGAAGGCAACAGCTGCTTTGTCACCACTTAGTATTAAAATGAAATACCTCTCAACCTGTAGTTACACCGGCTTTCCATACTTTTCCGACCGAAGCTCAGCAGTGCACGCACGGCTGGTTGGCGCCTACCTATACGGTTACCTAGGCTAGCTACCTAATAAATTTTATTTGACAAAAAATTCCATAAATAGATTTTGCAGTTTTTGAATAAAATCGATCTTACAGTTAGCCACAAAATGGCTAATGGACTGATACATTCTATCCCAATTTCATTTATTTAAGAATAATTTTATGTAGAATAAAATGGAATAGGATTGTTTTTATTCAATATTTATTTTTATTTTATAACGTTTTTCAAAAAAAAAAAAAATCCGCAGACTTGTTTAAAGTGACCGACCGAAATTGCGGCAATTTTCAGCTAATATTGGTGTTTTCTAATAATAGAGCTACCAAAGATTTCGGATCATGTTAAACGAGTTTCAGTTCTTCAATAATATTTAACAAAAAGCATCCATTTTCTACGTGTATGCAAAAAAAAAACATTAGGTATATTTAGAATCACAATATGTTTATTCTTTTTTATTTTTACCCTACAAGATAACTCCTCAAAGTCCTCCATGAATATATCGGCGACAATGAGAAATACAGGTAAGCCCATCGCCACTCCATCTACATGCTTGTAGAATTCTTCCTTCCACAATAGGTAGCCAGATGTAAGGTAGTAGGATGTATGATTGCATATTCTACGGGCATGTTGTTTTCTTCCAGCCTTCTATTAACAATTGAGATGAAGTCTTCAACAGGTAAGCATGTGAACAGTGACTGCACATCAAAATTGACCATGGTTCATTGTTTGCCAGATGTAGGTCTTTAATCTCGGTGACAAAATGGTAGGATCATTTGGTATGGTATGGTGGTAATGGTAGGAATCCAAAATGGTAGGTTTTTGTATGTCCCCTGACTGGTGGGAGTATTTTCGCGAAGCGTTGAGCCAATCTGTAAGTTGATAAACCGATTTGGCTCACTAATGGACGTAGAGAGCATTGGAGTTTGTGTATTTTTGGTAACCCATACAACTTCGGTATTTTGGCACAAGTAGAAATTATCGATGTTACGTCTAGATTTAATTTTATCGAATGTTTCTTTATGAGATCACTAGTTGCTTTAAATATATTGTTAATTGTTGGGTCGTTTTCAACCTTTTTAGGTCTCTCACTCTCAATACTGAAAACTGAGAGAGTTTTGGATCAGAAAAGAATCCGCTGTTTCTGAATAGTGAACATTTTTATAAATATTTTGATACAAGAATGTTCCTTTGCTTCATCATCATCATCATCATTACAGCCCTTCACAAGTCCACTGCTGAACATAGGTCTCCCCCAAAGAATGCCACAAAGCACGGTCCTGAGCCACCCGCATCCATCGACTTCCTGCATATCTTACCAGGTCGTCACTCCATCTAGTGGGGGGACGCCCTACACTTCGCCTGCCGGTACGAGGCTGCCACTCGAGAACCTTTCTTCCCCATCGGTTGTCGGTTCTTCGAGCTATATGGCCGGCCCATTACCACTTCAGCTTATTAATCCGTTGGGCTATGTCGGTCACTCTGGTTCTACTGCGGATATCATCATTTCTGAGTTTATCACGCAGAGAAACTCCGAGCATAACCCTCTCCATAGCTCGCTGAGCGACCTTGAGCTTCCTCATACGGCCAGCAGTGAAGGACCACGTCTCAGTTCCGTATGTCATCACTGGCAACACGCACTGGGTGTACAGTCTCGTTTTCAAGTTTTGAGGTATACCTGACGAGAAGATGTACCGTAATTTCCCGAACGCTGCCCAACCGAGTTGAATCCGTCGATGGACCTCTCGGTCGAAGTTGGACTTACCTAGTCGGACTATTTGTCCCAGGTAAACATACTCGTCAACAACTTCGAGCTTAGTGTTCCCAACAACTATTGGCATAGGTGTGACATGGACATTAAACATGATCTTTGTTTTGTCCATGTTCATCTTAAGACCTATCCGATGGGAAACACTATTGAGGTCATTGAGCATAGTGCTTAGGTCCTCCAGCGATTCTGCCATAAGGACTATATCGTCGGCAAATCGAAGGTGAGTGATGTACTCGCCATTGATGTTGATACCGTATCCTTTCCAGTCCAGAAGCTTGAAAACGTCTTCCAATGCAGCGGTGAAGAGTTTCGGGGATATGACGTCACCCTGTCTTACACCTATCTGCAGTTGGATAGGTTTCGTACTCTGGTTCTGTACTCGGATAGCCATCGTAGCTCTACTGTACAAACACTTCAGCACTTCGATATACCGACAGTCAACTTGGCACCGCTGAAGGGACTGCAGCACCGCCCAAATTTCGACGGAATCAAAGGCTTTCTCATAGTCCACATACGCCAGACATAGTGGCAAATTGTACTCTTCGGACTTCTGTACAATTTGCGGAGGGGTATGTATGTGGTCTATGGTGCTAAAGCCCTTTCGGAAACCGGCTTGTTTGGGAGGCTGAAAGTCGTCAAGTCTGCGCGCGAGACGATTCGTAATGACTCTCGAAAACAGCACGTAGACGCGGCACAGAAGGGAAATCGGTCTGTAGTTCTTCAAGAGAGCGTTGTCACCTTTCTTGAAGAACAAGACCACCGCACTTCTGCTCCACGCCTCCGGTGTAATGCCACCATGGAGGACGGAATTAAAGAGCTTCTGAAGGACTTCAAGTACCGGTCTTCCACCCACTTTCAGAAGCTCCGCTGTAATTCCATCCTCGCCTGGGGCCTTACCGTTTGTAAGGTGCTGGAGAGCCATTCTAATCTCGCTCAGACTGACGTCCGGGATATCTTCGGAATAGTGTCGGATGAGACTCGCTCTTGGATCGTTACTCACACTTGCGTGTGGCTCCAACGATGACGTGTACAGCTGCCTATAGAACCTCTCAATCTCACTCAAAATCTCAGGTGTCCCGGAAACGATGCTGCCACATTCTGTCTTCAGCTTTGACAGTTGGCTCTTTCTGGCAGACAGATCTCTGGCAAAGACTTTGGAGCCTTGGTTCCGCTCGATCGCTTCTTCAATACGAGCTGTATTGAAGTTGCGTAAGTCCCGCCGCATGCATTTGGAGATCTGTCTGTTCAGTTGCCTGTATGCTGTCAAGTCTGTTGAAGAATGTAGCTTCATCTCCCGTCTAACAGCCATGAGATTAAGAGTGTGATCGGAGAGTTTTTGTGTTCTTCTGCGGCGGGTCTTGCAGAAGTTAGCTCCGAGCGCATGGACAGTTTCCACGAATTTGTCATTCATATCGTCCACTTCATTGCAGTCTTCTAGGCACTGAAAACGGTTTTTTAATTCGAGCTGAAAGGTTTCGGGACTTTGGAACAGAGCACGAGGGGGACGGAGCGTTGACTTCATTAGACGAGACCTCTCCAACTTAACGTTTAGGTTCAGTGTGCCTCTAACGATTCGGTGATCGCTACCAGTTTTCACCCTCGCGATCATGGAGACATCACTGAACAGTTGCCGGCTGGTCGTCAAAATGAAGTCAATCTCATTTTTTGTCGAACCGTCGGGGCTCGACCAGGTCAACTTCCTGTAGGGCCGCTTCTGGAAGAAAGAGTTCATCATAAAGAGTCCCTCTTTCTCCATGAAGTCGGCCTTGGGTTCCGCTTGGGTTCCGTTGCCCTATTCCAAATTTCCCTACTTTCAGCTCATCGTTCTCTCTTGTGCCTAGTTTTGCATTGAAGTCTTCCATTAACACCGTATATTGGGTTTTGGAGGAATGCATGGCTCTAGAGATATCCTAGATAGATGGGTGTGCAGGTAACAATGTGGTTCAAAATTCCTTCGTTTGTGTGCTTGTTGAACAGTGGAAGGCACGTCTTGACGCGTACTTTGCGCCGGCGGTCATTGAGACCTTGCCAATTTGATGCAAATGGACCAATATTGTTTTGAGGCTAACGTCGAAAGCTGCTGCTAATTCAGCCGTAGATTGAGCATCATCAGCTTCCACAATTGCCTTTAAGTCGTCACTGTCGATCAAAGTTTTCGGACGATCACGGGGTTCATTTTTCAGGTCGAAATTTCCAGAACCAGTAACAGTTGGTGGGTGCGTTTGTAGTATTTGCTTCGTAAACGTCATTGATGTGGCGTGCCACTTTTGCCGTGTTGCTGCCACAATGGTACTTATATTCCATAGTTACTCGAATTTTGAACGTATCCATGATGACGAAAAACATTTAAATGCGATGGAAAAATAACGCTAATCAATAAACAAATGGCTAATTTTCAATAATTATTTACATGTCTTTAAACTAAAATGATACTTCTTTTATTGTTAAACTCGAAAATAAAATTAATATGAAATATATGCCACACAAAAATTATTTCGATTTGAAATGGTCAGTACTGCAGAACGGCAATTTAAAAGGTAAAGACGATCGATGGTAACAATCTATTATGAACCTGTTTATATCGAAATAAATTTTTATAAAACTCGGTGTGGATAAAAAACTTGAGATTTATATTATCACCATCGACGCACTTTTTTCATACTTTCCACTAATAGTTTACATGCTGGTATTTATTGCACAAAATCGCACTACTATTACGAATATCAAATATACAAAATATTAATCCCTTCAAAGTATTATTTAAACGAAAAAACAGGAGCAGCGATCCGCCGGCGGTCAAGTTCTCGCCAAAACTCCGTCAACTTGGTTTTGGAGTTTTGGCGGAAACTTGACTACTGGAGGATTGTTTTTTTTATAGAATAAGTGTGACAAACGACACATAGTCTACCTGATGGTAAGTGGATTCAATTGCCCATAGATATCTACATCTATCCTCATTTAAAAATCAAAATGCAAGTGAGTTGTCATCCCTGAGGTCTAAGATGGAATACCGCGTTCCAGTAAAATGGGTCTCCGGTTATATACACTCGCATTAAACTGTTATTTTACGCTGGTATTCTGTGAGAGCATTGTACTTCTCAGATTTAAGAGCACATTGGTATTCAAATGTTTAATATTAGGTATCGTAAATTTAATACATTTTGCCTTACTGCTTATCCTTTCACAAGTCCACTGCTGAACATAGGCCTCCCCCAAGGAATGCCAAAAATCACGGTCCTGAGCCACCTGCATCCAAAGCAGCAAATTGTTGGCACTAAATCAATGTACTAATTTCCATAGAGCATTATTAACATATTTATAATTAATTGACTGCCGTTAGAGTTTGACAATGAAAGAAGTATCATCAGCATAAGCCATAATTTAAAAGAAGAAGAAAAATAATGAAATTATATCATGACTGTCGTGGTTGTGTATTTTTAACTAATTTTTCATTTGGAAGTCACAATTGGTCCGATTTTCCGAAGTCTAAGTTATGTGATATATAATTTAATAATTTTTAGCTTTCTAGAGTCCGACTCTACCATTTTAAAAGTATATCTACGTGTGTGTCCTACGGTTAGGACATCAAATATATTTTTTATAAAATTGAAATGACAAACGAGCTAACAGTTCACCTGATAGTAAGTGGCTGCTGCAGCCCATGGATACCTACAATCAACTTTGCACTAAGAAGGCAACAGCTGCTTTGTCACCACTTAGTATTAAAATGAAATACCTCTCAACCTGTAGTTACACCGGCTTTCCATACTTTTCCGACCGAAGCTCAGCAGTGCACGCATGGCTGGTTGGCGCCTACCTATACGGTTACCTAGGCTAGCTACCTAATAAATTTTATTTGACAAAAAATTCCATAAATAGATTTTGCAGTTTTTGAATAAAATCGATCTTACAGTTAGCCACAAAATGGCTAATGGACTGATACATTCTATCCCAATTTCATTTATTTAAGAATAATTTTATGTAGAATAAAATGGAATAGGATTGTTTTTATTCAATATTTATTTTTATTTTATAACGTTTTTCAAAAAAAAAAAAAAAATCCGCAGACTTGTTTAAAGTGACCGACCGAAATTGCGGCAATTTTCAGCTAATATTGGTGTTTTCTAATAATAGAGCTACCAAAGATTTCGGATCATGTTAAACGAGTTTCAGTTCTTCAATAATATTTAACAAAAAGCATCCATTTTCTACGTGTATGCAAAAAAAAAAACATTAGGTATATTTAGAATCACAATATGTTTATTCTTTTTTATTTTTACCCTACAAGATAACTCCTCAAAGTCCTCCATGAATATATCGGCGACAATGAGAAATACAGGTAAGCCCATCGCCACTCCATCTACATGCTTGTAGAATTCTTCCTTCCACAATAGGTAGCCAGATGTAAGGTAGTAGGATGTATGATTGCATATTCTACGGGCATGTTGTTTTCTTCCAGCCTTCTATTAACAATTGAGATGAAGTCTTCAACAGGTAAGCATGTGAACAGTGACTGCACATCAAAATTGACCATGGTTCATTGTTTGCCAGATGTAGGTCTTTAATCTCGGTGACAAAATGGTAGGATCATTTGGTATGGTATGGTGGTAATGGTAGGAATCCAAAATGGTAGGTTTTTGTATGTCCCCTGACTGGTGGGAGTGTTTTCGCGAAGCGTTGAGCCAATCTGTAAGTTGATAAACCGATTTGGCTCACTAATGGACGTAGAGAGCATTGGAGTTTGTGTATTTTTGGTAACCCATACAACTTCGGTATTTTGGCACAAGTAGAAATTATCGATGTTACGTCTAGATTTAATTTTATCGAATGTTTCTTTATGAGATCACTAGTTGCTTTAAATATATTGTTAATTGTTGGGTCGTTTTCAACCTTTTTAGGTCTCTCACTCTCAATACTGAAAACTGAGAGAGTTTTGGATCAGAAAAGAATCCGCTGCGGTGGCCAATGTGTGTTAGCGTTCTTAAAATATTCTCAAAATGTTTATATCGGGCACGTGATAAATCAGCATTTAAAAATTTAAATTATTAATTTCATTCGTGTTCAAACTTAGTTTGCTTGGTTGTTATGAAATTTTAATGTGGGCTTAGCCTTCAAGTTATCGTGGTTTTATGAACATTCTCTTATTAACAGTGCCATCTTTTAATACAAGGCGTATTATATGTATTCTGTTTAAAATTATTAGTATCAGTTTTGCTACTCCACACTAGATGGCAGTTTTATAAATGTACTTACATATTTCAACTAATATGTACATATACAGAACCATAAAAGTCCTATACATATTTATACCTAAATGTAGGGATTACATATACATTCACTTTGACTATACCGTTTTTCAGTAAGCTCAGTTATCTTGTGTTCTTTGCTTGAAGGGTGGTGTTTTGGCCGTTACGTTCACCAGCTGTGCTTAATGTAAACATTACTAAACGGCATGAAAGTAACCAACAGCTTATTTTTCTTGCTATAGTTTCGATGGATAGTTTAGAAAATATGTATTAAGACATTTGTTGAAAGTACATACGACAACATTTGTAATAACAATTTTCAGTGGGTGAAAACAATTTTTCACTTAGTGGCGCGCTTTTTCGTAGGTACCTATGTTCATGTTTTGATAGTGGTTGCAAAATCCTGAAAAATGAGGATTTTGATAATGCGGTGACAACAACGGTAACTATATCTTTTCATTTATGTTCAATTAATGTTTCAAACAGCTAACCTTGTAATGACTTTTAGTACAGAGCTCATTAAACTTTCGTGTGTTAAGTTTGTTAGTTATAATTTAGTTTTGAAGTTTACTATTACACGTGTAGGGAAATTAAGTCTTGTTAAGTCGTAATTATTTATAATGATTAGTTGATTAAAATTTAACTTTTGTTATCACGGTTTCTGAATCATTAATAAACATTAATAATGATAAAAATTCTGCTTTATGGGTATTTATATTTGGTATCATTAGCCCAAAATTCGTCCACGGCTGGGTGAATGCCTTTTTCAATTTAGGAGAAGCCACACCAGTCCATAATTTAGAAATAGCAAATTAAGATTTTTTTGTGATAATATATATTTATTATTGTCAATGCTCATGAAGGGTATATTGCCATAGTTGCCACACTTGGCGAGCGGGTTGGCAAATATAGTTCGGAGAACCGACAACGGAAGAAAGGTTCTCGAGTGGCAGCCTCATACCGGCAGGCGAAGTGTAGGGCGTCCGCCCACTGACCTGGTAAGACATGCAGGTAGTCAATGGATGCAGGTGGCGCTCGGGATCGTACATTGTGGCATTTCTTGGGGGAGGCCTATACCCAACAGTGGACTTGTGAAGGGCTGTAATGATGATGATGATGATGATGATGAATATATTTTTTTTATATGATAAGGGTGACAAACGAGCACACAGTCCACCTGATGGTAAGTGGTTGCTGCGGCCCATAGACATCTACATCTATCCTCTACTACAAATCAAAATGCAAATGCGTTGTCACCCGTGAGGACTAAGATGGAATGCCTCATTTCTAGTAAAAAGGGCCTCCGGCCACCTGCACTCACCAAGCGAAACGCAGAGGTAAACCTCTACTTCACGCTGGTATTCTGTGAGGTCGTGGTACCACCCCGGTTCGAGCCGGCCCATCCGTGGCTCTACCACTGTTTTTTTATATATTATATTTTTAATAGATGGATTGTAGTTATTTATATTGTAGAATGGGCGCTTACTTTTAATAATTTTAATATATGTTTAAGTAGCGTGGGTTAGTATTTCCATACTCGTCAATATTAATTACATTTTAAGTCTACTGCTGGACAAATTGACCTGGACAAAATGTGTCTATCCGAAAATGTGCTAATGAGGTTTCCTACCACCAGGGCGGCGTCACTTAAAAATGAGGTGTAATATTTCACAGATTTCATAGCGGGGAAGTTAATTTGCTTGAAAAATGTTTCTTTCTGTACTATTGGTTGTATTTTATTTTAATTAGATTAAAAATAATGAACCAAACCATAGATATTCACAAAAGTAGAAAAATTAAAAAAGAGGTGAGAGACGTGAGGCATTGTTTTGGGAATAAATGTAATACTCTTGAAATTGAGAAACTTTTTATTTAAAACTAACTTCTTAATTCAATTACATTGTGTAACAAAAACTTCACCTCCACCAGTATCGGCTAGCGACATCTGGTGAGTGGAAGATTTATCGAATGTCCTTCCTCCATGCCGGCCTGGCAGGTGGGCGAGCGCCGATTTTCGCAAGGCTAATACAGCATATCACAGGTTGTAGGGACAATCGGCATATACATACATATATGCTTACACCTCTATTGTTAATAATAATGTATTAAACCATTATTCAATTAAACTTATGCCCAGACACTTTTAATTACGTATTTTAATAACCATCAAATTGTTTCTTAAGTACATGCATCATAAAACGAGAAGGGTTAAAAACCGCTAGTGAGGTATAAACAAAAGCTAGTTGTTAGGTGAAACAGGAAGTCGGGTGCTTCCGTGCTTCCCGCTGACTATTAATATCTCACCTAACACGGGGGAGAACTCTGCGGGGTGCACTATCAATCGTGTTTCTCACGCTTTTATTCCTATAATTAAATAATCATTAATATTTTTATTAATGGTTTCATCGTAAAATTTCCATTTTTATTATGGTTTTCTTGTCAAGGACAAGAAACTTGTAACCTCGTTCTGTCCGTCTGTCTTAAAGTGTCATAGTCAGAATGTGTCATACTTTAGTGGTATACATTTTAGATATAAGTTTAACGTGGTACCGATGTTGATCGGAGCCGGGACAATTATTTGTAGGCCATACAAATACTTATTCCGTGCGGGATAATCCGCGGGCATCAGCGCTGCAACTAAGTCACTGCGTCACGGAACCATCTACTATTGGCACATAGTTTAACACCGTACAAATAATGTCACATTAAAATCACAATAACTGATAAGTGTTTCTATAAACATCTTTATGAAATCAAAATAAATAATCAATAATAATTAAATTTATAAGATTAGAGACGAGTTGTCATCCTTGTCTATAAAGATCAAACACATCATTGTTGCTATTTCATTATCAATTTATCTGCCGACTTCCAAAAAGGAGACGGTAGTCAAATCGACTGTATGTTTTTTTAATATGTGTTACCTCATAACTTTTTACTGGGTGAACCGATTTCGATGATTCTTTTTTTATTTGAAAGCTGGTACTTCTCGTGTGGTCCCAAGTGAATTTGACTGATCAAGGTCAGACCAATAGCTTTTGAGTTATTCTTAATAACTTATATTGAAGTCGGCTGTACAAAATTTTTAGTTTTAAGTTAATTTTGAACTGTGCTCGCTAACCATATGGATCACGATCTCAAAGAATGTCATCTATGACTTGCTTATGACATTCTTTGAGATCGTGGTTTTGTCCTCGTCGACTCGACTACTTAAGGTGCTACGCCAGATAAACTGTTGTTCTACAATTTTTACTACTGAAGCTATAAAGAGTGTCCAGAACAATCGCTCAGTACGCTACGAAGAGAGCTCAAACTTGTCGAAAGAGCTATTCTTGGCGTTCCCCTATCTCTGGATATCTGTCGATATTATTTCCGGTAGGCGCAGAGTTCTCAAGTCTGGGATATTTGGGTACAAAATTACTGGATAGATTTTTCATCATCAGTTGATTGTCAGATCCATGACCATCATGCAGGGTACACCTCGTGCAGGTGAGGTTAAAAAATTTACATAATTTCCCTTATAGTACCCTATAGGTAGGTAATAATTTTAGTGTATTTTATACAGTAAAAAAAAAACAATCGTGTAATGGTAGTGTAAGAATATCCACTACCCCATATCGTCGGGTGTCGCAAGAAGCGAGAGAGGGAGACAATCCAAGAGTTTAGCAGCAGCTTCTTCCTTGTAACAACTTGGAAATAAAAAACCCGCCTGCCAAGAGTGGGAACTATGGCAAATATTTTTTTTTATAGAAATAGGGTGACAAACGAGCACACAGTCCACCTGATGGTAAGTGGTTGCTGTTGCCCATAAACATCTACATCTATTTTCGTTTGCGAATCAAAATGCAGATGCGTTGTCACCCGTAAGGTCTAAGATGGAATGCCTCGTTTCCAGTAAAAATGGTCTCCGGTTCTCTACACTCACCATACGAAACACAGCAGCGTTAAGCTGCTATTTTACGCTGGTATTCTGTGAGAGCGTGGTCCTTCCCCGGTCGAGCCGACCCATTAGTACTACAACTATACTACTAATATAGCTGTAGCATGGCTCTACCACGTTTAAACGTTAGGGTGTGGTGATACAGTAATATAATCATATTATATTTTATAGTCTGACCGGAAAGAGACTCGTCGTGGTAAAAAAGGTCACGAACACATAGATTTGTAAAATAATTCTTTAAAACCTATGGCTTAAAAACAAAACATTCATAAGTACGTAAGCACACTTTTCAACAGTGGTAGAGCCAGGCGGCAGCTTTTGCTGTCGCATGGATGGGCCGGCTCGAACCGGGGTGGTACCACGACCTCACAGAATACCAGCGTGAAGTAGAGGTTTACCTCTGCGTTTCGCTTGGTGAGTGCAGGTGGCCGGAGGCCCTTTTTACTGGAAATGAGGCATTCCATCCTAGTCCTCACGGGTGAAAACGCATCTGCATTTTGATCTGTAACAGAGGATAGATGTAGATGTTTATGGGCCGCAGCAACCACTTACCATCAGGTGGCATCTGTGTGCTCGTTTTTTACCCTTATCATATAAAAAAAAACTTCATTTTTTTTAGTATTCATGAATAGTTCGAAATCTTACAGTGGATATTTACTCACCATTTTATAACAAGGTAATACAACAAAATAGCCGTAGAACAATTTTTAAAAGGGCTGCAACGCACCTGCAATTCCCCTGGCGTTGCAGTTCATACGACCACTACTCACATCACCTCTCAGCTAAAAAGACAAATCACTCGATAATACAACACGTGCATCAGGGAGGTGCTCTTCAAATAAGATGTTTACCTTGTATTTATTTTTATTAAGCTGATCTGGAGACCCTTTTGATCAGTCACAAGATTTGCAACAATGCCACCGGGATTCTTGGCGGCCCACCGTTGTGTGACTTACCAGAAGTATTCTTCCTCTCCTCACACAACTTCTTTGTATATTCTGTTACCACCAGATATTGTTAGACCTTCAAGAAAAGGGCCTACTCCTTTTTTAAGGTGGGTGGCGGTAGTCAATCTTAAGATTAGGTGAGTCGCTAGCTCGTTTACTAATTTTTTTAAATAAAACGTTACCACAACACTAGGATTTTCTCCTGTATCGTGGAGGCAGTTTACAACGATAAATTGCACGAAGACAAACATCCAGACCCGGAACAATTATTTGAAGGCCATACAAATACTTATTCCGTGCGGGATTCGAACCCGCGGCCCCCAGCGCAGCAACTCATTGCTAAGCCACTGCCTGACGGAGCCGTCTCCTATATCTATAAAAAAAAACACAATGCTAAATTAGTTATATTCTCTTCATATATTCCATTAGACTATATGTATGTGCCTTTGCTTTTGGGTTATTGTGTTGTACAAATACATGTTTTCTTTCTTTATTTACAAACATTAAAGGCAAGTACACACTCACAATGTCCGAGGTAAAGAGATAAGCTCGTGTTCTCAAATTAAACTAAAACTACAATACAGTTACATAAGTATCTTGCGCGTTATATTGTAAAAGTTGGGTTCTACGGAGCTTTTAATATAACTTGCCAAGTAAGGCCTTACAATTTTCTTACTAATGATAATTATTTTAATTTGCAGATGTTCTTTAAAATGTGTTTCCAAAAACACATTTGGATAGCTCGACTATATAATCTCGGTTTTGTTTTAAGGATTTTACATTCCTGCGTTTGGTAACTTATTCATTAATGTTTAATCGGTCTTAAAATGTTTTATATAGGAAAAATTTTGCATAAAATAGAAGATAATTTGTTCAGATTTCATTTTCATTACTAATATGATCAGAAATCAGTATTTACGTAGATGTGTAAAAAATAAATACAACATAATTTTTTAAACATATAAACAAAATATGTTTTTTTCTTAGCAGACGTAATAAAAAGGTAGCGTAATCAGTGGTCTCTGCCAACCTCACTGTGTGATAGGCGTGAGAATGTATGCATGTATTAAATGCAGCGGATAAATATATATATATATATATATATATATATATATATATTTCCGTGGTAGCTCAGATGGTTAGCGCTCGCTGTAAGTTTCACAGTACGCGAGAAACCCGGGTTCGATCCCCGCCGGCACCAATGAAATTGTTAATTGCAATTTTAAGTGCTGATTTACCACGTGCTCGGCGGTGAAGGAAAACATCGTGAGGAAACCTGCATGTCTGACAAATAAGGAAAAAAAATATATTTCGAAGACATGTGAAGTTCGCCAACACGCATTGGGGCAGCGCGGCGGAATTTTACTTGCCCTAAAACCCTCTCAGAAATGAGAGGAGGCCTGTGCCCAGCAGTGGGACATGTATATAGGCTGTAACTTATTACTTTTTACTTTATATATATATATATATATATATATATATATATATATATATATTTAATAATTATTATTTCTTGTTTGAAATAATCAAGTAAATACAATACAATGCGTTAATTTGATAAAAAATTCGGTCATTAAGGAGTATGCTAGGGATGAATCTGAATGACAGAGTGAGAAATTGTTTGATAAGAGAAGAGTGTGGTTTGCAAGATGATGTTGTGACCAGGATTAAGAAAGGAATGCTTCGGTGGTTTGGGCATGTAGAAGGAATGAATGAGGCGTGACAAAGCAAATTTATGTTGCAGAGGTGAACGGCAGAGTCGGGAAGGGACGCCCTAGGCGAAAGTTTATCGACCAAATTGGCGATATATTGAAAATGGGCCAAATCAAGAGTACCTTTAACCGACGAGCGTGTATGCGTGGATGTGGAGAAAGCGAGAGAGGTGTGTCAGGATCGTGCCAAATGGAAGTCCATAGTCTATGCCTACCCCTCTGGGTGACAGGCGTGAGTGTTTATGTTTACGTAATTTCATTAAAAAGTATTTAAATTGAAGGTTAGTGAAGTGAAGTAAAGCCGTGGTAGCTCTGGAGCAAAGCGTTTGCTGTAAGTTTCACAGTACGCGAGCAACCCAGGTTCGATCCAAGCTGGCACCAATGAAATAGTTATTTGAAATTTTATTATGAGCACTGATTTACCACGTGCTCAGGGGTGCAGGAAAACATCTCGAGGAAACCTGCATGTCTGAGAAATTTAAAAAATATTTCAAATACTTACACGTGAAATCTGCAACGTCACGGGGAGCGCGGTGTGAACATTTCCTTGCCCTAAAACCACACAGAAATGAGAGAGAGTCCCAGGAGTGGGACGTGTATAGGTAGCACTTTATTTTACTAGTAAGGTGATGAAAGTCCAACCTAGAATTAATAAAAAAAAGTTAAATAATAATTTATCATACACAGGGTAGCATGCCAAAACAAAATTCAGACGTTGAAAAATATGTTGTTTTTAAGCGAACTACGTTTGTCGAAAGCTTGTTGACAATGAATGATGAATTGACTCCATAGCCCGTTTGATTAAAAAGTCGACCGCTTAATATCGAGTACCGTATCCGATAACTTGAGTTATTTGAGTAGGGCTTAAGTAGATGAATTTCATTGTGAATTTATGAATCAATTGTAGAAAAAATGAATCAAAGGTGTATTACTTATAAACACCAAATTTATAAACGTGTAGAAAGGCAAAATTGAGTATAGTACAGAGGCTAATTTTGTAGTTAGGAATAATAATTAATTCGTTTACACGAATTAATTATCCAACGAGTCGAGGATATGTAGTGGCGGTCAAGAATATCCACTACCCCATATCCTCCCGTGGGTGTCGTAAAAGGCGACAATGGGAAACAGGCGGGAGATGGGCAGCAGCATCTCCCTGATAATAGCCGAAATTACAATAAAAAAACTGCGGTTGCCAACCCGCTCGCCAAGCGTGGCAACTATGGCAAATACCCCTCTATGAATGTAACAAAGAGATGGCCCCCAGTCCCCGGCGGCCCCGCTATTCCTGGCTACGGTGGCGACCATGGTAACGGCGGGGCAGGGGGTGCTAAGAATCTCCGGTGGAGGTTCGGTTGCCACCTACGACGACTCGACCTGGCAACGTACAACGCACGCACCCTGAGGACTGACGAGAAGATTGTGGAGCTGGAAGAAGAGATAGACAAGTTACGCTGGCATATTATAGGATTATCCGAAGTCCGAAGAGAGGGGGAGGACACGGTAATCCTCGAATCCGGCAACTTGCTCTATCACCGGGAGGGCGACCATCTGTCCCAAGGAGGTGTCGGATTTATCGTCCACAAGTCTCTCGTTAACAACGTTGTAAAGATCGGGAGTGTGTCGACGAGGGTTGCGTACCTTATACTCAGAATCACCAAACGGTATTCGCTGAAGGTCATACAGGTTTACGCACCAACCTCGGCACACCCCGATGAGGAGGTGGAGGAAATGTATGAGGATATCTCTAGAGCCATGCATTCCTCCAAAACCCAATATACGGTGTTAATGGGAGACTTCAATGCAAAACTAGGCACAAGAGAGAACGGTGAGCTGAAAGTAGGGAAATTTGGAATAGGGCAACGGAACCCAAGGGGCCAACAGCTGGCCGACTTCATGGAGAAAGAGGGACTCTTTATGATGAACTCTTTCTTCCAGAAGCGGCCCCACAGGAAGTGGACCTGGTCAAGCCCCGACGGTTCGACAAAAAATGAGATTGACTTCATTATGACGACCAGACGACAACTGTTCAGTGATGTCTCAGTGATCGCGAGGGTGAAAACCGGCAGCGATCACCGAATGGTTAGAGGCACACTGAACCTAAATGTTAAGTTGGAGAGGTCTCGTCTGATGAAGTCAACGCTCCGTCCCCCTCGTGCTCTAATCCAAAGTCCCGAAACCTTTCAGCTCGAGTTACAAAACCGTTTTCAGTGCCTAGAAGACTGCAATTAAGTGGACGATATGAATGACAAGCTCGTGGAAACTGTCCATGCGGTCGGAGCTAAGTTCTGCAAGACCCGCCGCAGAAGAACACAAAAACTCTCCGATCACACTATTAATCTCATGGCTGTTAGACGGGAGATGAGGCTACATTCTTCAACAGATTTGACAGCATACAGGCAACTGAACAGACAGATCTCCAAATGCATGCGGCGGGACTTGCGCAACTTCAATACAGCTCGTATTGAAGAAGCGATCGAGCGGAACCAAGGCTCCAAAGTCTTTGCCAGAGATCTGTCTGCCAGAAAGAGCCAACTGTCAAAGCTGAAGACCGAATGTGGCAGCATCGTTTCCGGGGCACCTGAGATTTTGAGTGAGATTGAGAGGTTCTATGGGCAGCTGTACACGTCATCGTTGGAGCCACACGCAAGTGTGAGTAACGATCCAAGAGCGAGTCTTATCCGACACTATTCCGAAGATATCCCGGACGTCAGTCTGAGCGAGATTAGAATGGCTCTCCAACACCTTAAAAACGGCAAGGCCCCAGGTGAGGATGGAATAACAGCGGAGCTTCTGAAAGCGGGTGGAAGACCGGTACTTGAAGTCCTTCAGAAGCTTTTTAATTCCGTCCTCCATGGTGGCATTACACCGAAGGCGTGGAGCGGAAGTGCGGTGGTCTTGTTCTTCAAGAAAGGTGACAACGCTCTCTTGAAGAACTACAGACCGATTTCCCTTCTGAGCCGCGTCTACGTGCTATTTTCGAGAGTCATTACGAATCGTCTCGCGCGCAGACTTGACGACTTCCAGCCTCCCGAACAAGCCGGTTTCCGAAAGGGCTTTAGCACCATAGACCACATACATTCCCTACGGCAAATTGTACAGAAGTCCGAAGAGTACAATTTGCCACTATGTCTGGCGTATGTGGACTATGAGAAAGCCTTTGATTCCGTCGAAATTTGGGCGGTGCTGCAGTCCCTTCAGCGGTGCCAAGTTGACTGTCGGTATATCGAAGTGCTGAAGTGTTTGTACAGTAGAGCTACGATGGCTATCCGAGTACAGAACCAGAGTACGAAACCTATCCAATTGCAGAGAGGTGTAAGACAGGGTGATGTTATATCCCCGAAACTCTTCACCGCTGCATTGGAAGACGTTTTCAAGCTTCTGGACTGGAAAGGATACGGAATTAACATCAATGGCGAGTACATCACTCACCTTCGATTTGCCGACGATATAGTCCTTATGGCAGAATCGCTGGAGGACCTAAGCACTATGCTCAATGACCTCAATAGTGTCTCCCAACGGATAGGTCTTAAGATGAACATGGACAAAACAAAGATTATGTTTAATGTCCATGTCACATCTATGCCGGTAGTTGTTGGGAGCACTAAGCTCGAAGTTGTTGACGAGTATGTTTACCTGGGACAAATAGTCCGACTACTTATTTTTAATTACTTTATATGTTTACTAATATGTTTTGTTTTAAAATTTATTTTAGAGAAATATTAAAATGCAATTGTAAACCTTAATGAGTGCAGTTTCGCCAATAAACTGTATTCTCAGTTTGGCGAACTTAATGTTTTTTGAACCAATTGTATTTACTATGATAATAAATAAATTAAAAAAAAAAAAACTAGGTAAGTCCAACTTCGACCGAGAGGTCAATCGACGGATTCAACTCGGCTGGGCAGCGTTCGGGAAGCTACGACACATCTTCTCGTCAGACATACCTCAAAACCTTAAAACGAAATTGTACAACCAGTGCGTGTTGCCAGTGATGACTTACGGAACTGAGACGTGGTCCTTCACTGCTGGCCGTATGAGGAAGCTCAAGGTCGCTCAGCGAGCTATGGAGAGGGCTATGCTCGGAGTTTCTCTGCGTGATAAACTTAGGAATGAGGTTATCCGCAGTAGAACCAGAGTAACCGACATAGCCCAACGGATTAGTAAGCTGAAGTGGCAGTGGGCCGGCCATATAGCTCGAAGAACCGACAACCGATGGGGAAGAAAGGTTCTCGAGTGGCAGCCTCGTACCGGTAGGCGAAGTGTAGGGCGTCCCCCCACGAGATGGAGTGACGACCTGGTAAGACATGCAGGAAGTCGATGGATGCAGGTGGCTCAGGACCGTGCTTTGTGGCATTCTTTGGGGGAGGCCTATGTTCAGCAGTGGACTTGTGAAGGGCTGTAATGATGATGATGATGATGAGTCGAGGATAAACTAGTAACGGAATACGACAAGCGTACCGTTCCACGTCAGAGCCAAGACTGTCTTAACGGCGGCCGCGCCGTCCGTTTTATACAAGCAAAACGGGCGCCACCGCAGGTGCAATGGTGCAGGTGAGCGGAACACGTGTTATTTACAAGAATTCTGTCTAACTGCACCGACGGCTACCACGCCGCACGTGCAATGATGATGGTCCCGTCACGGCCATACTGACATGCGTGCGTCCTCGCACGCGCTCCATCACAATTTTAGTTATCTGTAGACAAAAAAACATCGTTCGACTATCCTGACATAACAGCGTCTGGTCTGGTCTATATTGACCCTTCAGACTTGGGTGACAATCAGTTTTGATCCGGCAGTAAGCCCTACAAAACTTTAATCAACTTTATGCGAGATCGGAATGATTAGTCTGTAGCTTTTCTATTTTCTCTTTTTTTTTCAAGTACAGTTTTCGCTAGTCCGGAATCACTATTCCCTATAGCCATATCATTGGACCGGCACAAAGCCCTGCAATGAGAGTAAGAACTATTTTTTTTCTTACTCTTTTTTTTTCAAGTACTATTTGCTAGTTCGGAATCACTATTCCTTGTAGCTATATCATTGGACCGGCAAACGCCTTGCAATGATAGTAAGAACCACTTTTTTTTCTTACTCTATTTTTTTCAATTCAGTATAGAACAGGTATAGGACCAACCATACCGCAAACATGTACCTGTCACAATCACACAAAAGTGTATCGTGCGGGACGTAGTGTGGACGTAGATAACACCTAAGTATGTAAACCAACAGCAACACGACACATCCCAGTGCAGCACAGACCAGCCACTCCATGTTCCTTTCCTGCACAAGAATAATTACTTCGCTAGAGTGTTGCAACGTCTCTAGTATTTTCTAGATGCACAGACACGGCTGGACTGTCGCACGTCCTCGTGCGGTTGACAGTGAACAGCATACGGTCTATCAGTTATCACCGCCTGCTAACAGATATTAACTCTTGTTATAAATTACAACGGTCGACCATCCCAGACTTCATTTAAGTCATGAACGCGCCGATATGGCTACCTTCAGGCAAACGCACTCCAGCTTTTCGTACTGCTGCGTTCGTGCCACAATCGCGACAGCGAGCCGTCGCGCCGTAGCCGTACTAGCGCTAGCGAATCGTTGCACTGCTTTGTAAAATTAAAAGAAATCGAGATAAATGTATTGCGAACCATGGAATTCCAAGCTTCCAAAATTCATCACATATTCTCTTAAGAAACGGCAACTGTATGATATTTGAAAACATTGCAAAAAAAAAACAGAAACTATGTGTAGAGGCAAACACCACAACATATTTCAAAGGGAAGGAGGCAACTGCGCAAAATCTACGAAAGCCGACCTCAGACGTCCATTTACAGCACCAAAACACCATTTGTTTGGCGGCCGCTTGAATTGCCCTGCCGTAAGATCAGCTGGTAAGTTACCGACTGTAGCGGTGTAGGCTCAATCTTACCAGCGCTCGGCCGTACCTGACCATGTTCGATTAGCCGTCACAACATCTTCCTCATTGATCATTGTTGTAGAGACTTCTACGAATCCCTCGACATCAAACCCCAATCTTGTCGACGACACAATATTCGGAGCAAACTGCAACACTGATCAACACATTAGAACACAGAAATGTCACTTATTATTTTCAATTCATAGGGTGTTAAAGTTAATCCTTTATTTTGGTACACCTTTATGTTGGTGTTTCGCGTGAACTATCAAATTACAACATAACTTGAATAAGTTAATTAGAAAGACTCCAACTTCTTGCGAAATTTGTTAACATATTTAGGTACATCAAAAAATAATGAAAATACATGCGGGGTACTTTTAATACAAATCGAACAAATTAAAAAAAATGGCTTAAATAATTTCACTTTATCTTTTCTCTACATTTTAATGATACGAAAATATCGTAAGTAGCATAGCAAATTTCATTACGGTATTTAACATAAAAACAGATTCATCAATGTGGAATGCATTACAGTCTTCCACAAATGTAATAATCCTCATACTATTCGAAGATTATATGTGGGCAAAAAGGGGACTTTATCCCACTTCTGATGTAGAAAGGCAAAATTGAGTATACGAGTAGTACAGAGACTAATTTTGTAGTTAGGAATAATAATTAATTCGTTTACACGAATTAATTATCCAACGAGTCGAGGATAAACTAGTAACGGAATACGACAAGCGTACCGTTCCATGTCAGAGCCAAGACTGTCTTAACGGCGGCCGCGCCGTCCGTTTTATACAAGCGAAACGGCCGCCACCGCAGGTGCAATGGTGCAGGTGAGCGGAACACGTGTTATTTACAAGAATTCTGTCTAACTGCACCGACGGCTACCACGCCGCACGTGCAATGATGCTGGTCCCGTCAAACGCTTTACCCGGATGCCACAGAGTTAATTGTAATTACAGTAAGTACCAAATAAAGGCAAGGATCAGATCAAACGCACGGATAAACACTCGCGCGTGTGCACACACACACATTTAAAAAGCAAGCGCATGAAACGACATGTAATTTCATGATAACTTATTTATATTTCTGTACCTGTTTAATCAAGTAAATAACTTTAAGTTTTTTTTAAGAAAAGGACTTTTTAACTAGACTTACTTTAATACTATTTCGGGTGCCAGGTAATCAAAAGATTTATGTAAAAAGGTTGTGTTATAAATAAAAAAATAACACGCACGATAATATTTAAAAAATTAAACATCTAATAAAAAGTAAAAGCAAAAAAACTAAAATAATAAAATAAGTCCTCCATAATTGCTTCACAAGTCCGTGCTAAGACAGTGTTAAGATAGTGTATTAAAGAAATAATGCCACGACTTCAGAAGCTATGATGTGGATCTTTTTTAGTTTTTTGAAGTGGGCTTTTATTGTTTATTAAAAGTTTTAATATTTTGACCGTTTTCAGTGGAATAAGTAATACCACAAGCTCATGGTAACAACAAGCATGTTAAAGTTGGTAAAAATTACTTTGCCTATTTCCGAGTAATGAAATAGAATGATGTGTCTTACCTAGTTTGAAGAGCACCTCCCGCCCTCCCTCAAAATTCAGGGTAAAGTAAAGTAATTTTTACCAACTTTATTATAATGGATACACCTGATTTTATTAATTAAACTACTATGCTGTCTTAATAGTTACATTAAAAACTTCAGCCCCATTTATCTCTAAATTTATATTGAACAAACCCCTGAATAATATAAAAAGGATCATTAAAGTATGTTCAAAATTGACGAAAATATCGCGTAACATAAATACAAAAAAGAACACAGTTGATTTTGGAATCGGTTCCTTTATTTTGAAGTCCGTTAAAATAATGATTTCTTATATTTACGTGAACACTACACATTGAATAAAACTACTTTCACGGATTCTATTGAGTTTAATTAACTTATTAAAACAGCTGAAGGTACTCCGGGTTAATTCTGACATCGGGGCGTCAATCACCTCAGTCCCTCGTGACCATGGGTGCTGTAACGCACCCGAAACATCGGGAATTTAATAAAAATAAGTTAATTAAACGCGATAGAATCCGTAAAAGTAGTTTTATTCAAAGTCGCTTAAAAATTAGTCGCTTGGCGCATTATAGCGTTTAGCGCATCCAATCATATTATATTCGAACGTTAATAAAGATGAAAATAGCGTTCAATTCTGTCACCCGCGTTACCGATGTTATAGGCCGATCAAGTACAATGCAAATCTTTTCATTAGCATTCTCGATATTCAATGTGGTTTGACTCCTTTTAAATAAAACTAGTTTTACGGATTTTAACTTATTTTATATCTTATTTTATATTTCCGACGTTTCGAGTACTTTACAACACCTATGGTCACGGGGGATGGGGGGAAAAATTATTAATTTTTGTTCCAATCTACGCAGTATGAACTTACAGTATCTTGTATGCTTGGGTTGGGATTTAAGGATTATAGATTCCCAAGCAGATGGTAGCACTCAGCCATCTTCTCTATGGAAATTAGGATGTTTTTGATTTCAATAGCCTCGCAAATCATCCTTGGAAGGAATCGGTGTTCTTTAGCGAGGATTTGTGGTCTATCAAATCTAATCTAGTGACGGGGGCGAATGCTGTACTTGTTCACAGACTGCAGACTTCCCGGAGCGTCGATTCTTCACATCAGCTATGTGTTCTCTTCTTGGCTGTTCTTTTTTTATTAGCACGTAAAAGTTCATTGCTGAACATGGAGCTCTCCCATTGTAAGGAAGGCTTGCCTTAATTTTTTGTTTAACTTATTATAAGCCAGTGCTTGGCAACAACAACAGCACGGCTAGCATAACCTGAGGACAAAAAATGTATCCCTCGATTATATCCACTGACAAGAGATAAAATTATCTTGACCCTATGCCAAAGCGCGGCAACAGGAGAAAGGAGAATTATATGCCCGTTTGACATAACGAGTAGACTTAATATATCCCCCGTCCGTAGCATGGGGCCAAATGAAAGAGAAAAATTATGCTTTTTTTGACATTTGAAAGAGACAATTTTAACCTAGATCATTGGACGTGGGTGCTTGGATGATCATTGGAAATTTATATTCATACAAATCCTCCCACTTTATCTACTGTGGATCCTATATCCACCGGTGTGCGCATACACGAAGGGTGGATAAAACTAAGCGGGGGGATAAACATTTTGTCCTTTCCCTGGGGATAAAATTTCTCCTGCCCATGCTAGCCCTGCTGGTGGTAAATGTTGATGAAGCCCTAGATGGTCTTAGCGCAAAAAGCTGAAGGGCTAGCTCGTTCGTCACTTAAACATTTGGAAAATATTATTTTTTAATTTGATTTATACAGGGTTATTTTTCAAAGAGTAGCCAAATTTTAAACTGAGTTTGTGAATGTGATTTATGCATACCGATCGACCCTTACGAATGTGTGCGTGCGCAGTAAAATCAGTTAAAATAATGTCTCATATTTTCAATTTAAATGATAATAAAAAGGACATAATTAATGAGATTTTTTTAATTTATTTTTCTTCACCATTTGCCTATATTACTTATTCTAAACTTTCTCTGCAAAGGCCGGTTATTGCGGAATAACCTGTATCAAGACTAACCTTTCTCTCCATTTCCAACATCAAACGATCATCAAAATTAAAAATAAAGTATCTTATTACGCTATTGTCTTACCAGCTTTTATTTTAAAATGAAATAGTCGTGTTGTATTTGGTGTTATGCGTTTCTATTTAGATCAGAGTCCGTATCCAAGGCGACGGCGCAGTAGGCTTGCAGGCTCCGTGACGCGAATGTCAAACCTGCGGATCGATGCCCGCACTTTTTCTACGGACCACGACTAAGGCTTAAACCTATCGGATAAGCTTAATACGTTATATCAGATGTCAAGCTTACGAATATGTTAGAAAACATGTTTCAGTGCACTAAATTGGATGGCAGACACCTATTACGTTATTTTATGTGAGATACCGCAAACTTTTGTAATTATGTCATAGTAATATGGTAATATTATCTTTTAATATAATCTTAGTAATATTTCATAGAATTTCCCGCGGCCTTTAATAGCTAAAGAAAGATATTAGCTTTCGTAGCCCATAATATATTTCTTACCGCAAAATATTACATAGGGTACACAAATATGTACATGTGCGGCACTAAAATATGCATGTGTTGTGAGACTGAAAGCTTCTCATATTATTCGGTGGAGGTTTTTTTTTTATAGGATAAGGGTGAAAAACGAGCACACAGTCCACCTGATGGTAAGTGGTTGCCGCGGCCCATAGACATCTACATCTATCCTCTGTTATAGATCAAAATGCAGATGCGTTTTCACCCGTGAGGACTAGGATGGAATGCCTCATTTCCAGTAAAAAGGGCCTTCGGCCACCTGCACTCACCAAGCGAAACGCAGAGGTAAACCTCTACTTCACGCTGGTTTTCTGTGAGGTCGTGGTACCACCCCGGTTCGAGCCGGCCCATCCATGCGACAGCAAAAGCTGCCGCCTGGTTCTACCACTGTTAAAAAGGAGGTGATCGTGGTCGGAATCGGTCGGATGAATAGAATCGAATAGAACATTTTTTATTCAATATAGATCACATGTAATTCTTATTGAAAGTAATTTTTACTTTACCACTGGTTCGGAATAAAACTCGGTCTGGAAAGAACCAACAAGTAACCCAGCGGGACTTAACAAACTATTCACAAAATTTATTTTAGAACCAGCTTGGAAGGGACCACCTCACTGTTAGGGGTTATTATCAACCATGTATTCATTTATATTATAATAACCCTTTTTATACAGTTTTTGTTTGATAAAATATTCAAACTTTGTAATAAAGAAACCTTGTATATTTTATGGGACTTGGTTGTAATAGCGTATAGATTGCCCTAAGAATGAATTCCTGACTCTGAGGAGTAAAGAAACTGGTATCACTAGCTTGCGTTTATTCCTAGTGTTTACAGAGTGTACATCACTTTTTTAAATGTAACCACTATCATCAAATCCTTTTATAAAATTAAAGTGACAAACAAACTTACAATCCACCTGATTGTAAGTAGCTACTGCTGATCATGAACATCTAGAAAGAAGAAAGAAGAAACATTTCAGAAGTTTGTTTACAATAATAACATCTTATGATAAATAGTTACTAAAAAGGTACCCAACTCAGCATAGTCTTGGTACTAACAAAGTACTTCGACACTGATCTTCCGTGGATGCCAATAAAATTTAACAAAAACAAAAATTATTACAAAACAATATTCCTTATCATACAATTATTATACATCTACAACCAACTTCAAGCAAAGGAAGCTACAGATGCGTTGTCACCTCTAGGGACTAAGATACAATGTCTCACAAAGCCTGTAATTATTGTCGCTCTACCGTTCAGACCGGAACGCAGGAGTGCACGCACTGATACTTAGCGGTAGAAATAGGTAAGAGGGGGGTATCTACCCAGACTAGGGTTGCCAACCCCAAATTTATAAAACTAGGATTTCGAGTTGGAAAAACCAGGACAATTCAGTTTAAAACACAGGACGAAGTAAAGGCATAGTCAAACAAAAGTGCGCACCGAACCGAACCGAAAACGTAGCGAATGTACCTACTACTACGTACTACGTATGCGAATATCGTTTGGTTTTCGTTTTCGCTTCACCACGCTATCGGTTCGCTGTCTATCTCGTCAAATAATTTTTGGTCATGATTTCTTATATTTACGCGAACACTGCACATTTAAATAAAACTAGTTTTACGGATTTTAACGCGTATATTAACTTACATATTTTTTTTACACAGTGGTAGAGCCACGCGGCAGCTTTTGCTGTCGCACGGATGGGCCGGCTCGAACCGGGGTGGTACCACGACCTCACAGAAAACCAGCGTGAAGTAGAAGTTTATTTCTGCGTTTCGCTTGGTGAGTGCAGGTGGCCGGAGGCCCTTTTTACTGGAAATGAGACATTCCATCTTAGTCCTCACGGGTGACAACGCATCTACATTTTGATTTGTAATAGAGGATAGATGTAGATGTCTATGGGCCGCAGCAACCACTTACCATCAGGTGGACTGTGTGCTCGTTTGTCACCCTTATCCTATAAAAAAATGATATTCTCTACCATTCGAGTACTTTACAGCACCCATGGTCACGGGGGGGGGGG
This sequence comes from Parnassius glacialis, assembly GCA_033319125.1. Classification (NCBI taxonomy): domain Eukaryota; kingdom Metazoa; phylum Arthropoda; class Insecta; order Lepidoptera; family Papilionidae; genus Parnassius; species Parnassius glacialis. The sequence goes on along the minus strand of JAVANC010000001.1, from coordinate 23,081,790 downwards.
ACTGAGGTTTATTGTTGTTAACCACGGCTACACCTCCAGATTATAATATAAAATACGGAAGGAAGAAGGAAATTGGGAATATAAAATACGTTAATATACGCGATAAAATCCGTAAAACTAGTTTTATTTAATTTTTCGTCGTTAATTTCAATGCCGTGATCTTTTAAAAATACATGACCTTATCAGAACGTTTTAAAAACTCAGGGCGCTGCTTAAAAACTATCCAAGACATCCCAGGACACTACAAAAGCTAGGACATGTCCCGCGAAAACAGGACGGTAAGCAACCCTAACCCAGACGAAGTTGAAAGTAGAAACGGATTCTACCACCCAGTTATCACTTTCATACAGTTGTTATAATTATTATTTCATTATTACCATTTTCTTTTATTTCTACTTAGTTTATTACTTCCTTCATTTGATTTTTCAATCGTTTTTTAATTTTAAGTATGCAATTCATATTTTAGGAGTTAGATTCACTATTTTAGGATGCTACTATACCTAGATGACGTTGCAAGTATTTCTCTATTCATATAGAAAATATATAAATAGATATAATGGTGGGTTAGGTAAAGCACTCCTGTCACGATGTTTACATTTAGGTCAAGTTACATAGTGTCTGGTTATTAGAAAACTTACGTTACTACGTTACTTTTTTTTTGCAGGCGAGTGATAAATATTATAATTAAAAAAGCTAGTTACTTACATTTAATTTAGGGACATTATCACTTATTAAAACACATAAATTATTTTAAAATAAAAGTACAAGTTGGTTATGCAATAGTTTTTTTTTCATTGCACCAAACTGCTGGAGCACAATTTTTATCCAATCACTTTGTGAATTTTTAACAACACTATGGCCACAATTGCTGACATTGCCGAATCTCAGAGGCCCCTGGAAGCGTTAATCACTTATCGGATGGAAGAGTTTGGGAAGCAACTCGGTTCCAGTTCTACCAAAACTGTTGCTGCTGAGAAGGTTGGTCAGGATTTTACTTCGTTTCGAGACTGTTCAAGACATGTTCAACCTGATTCGCCAACAAATAGTAGAGATAAGTCGGTCAGTTGACACCATTGAGACGAGACACCGTAGAAAATATCTTTTTTTAAGTGGTGTTCCAGAAAAGCAGATAAAGATGTGCCCAATGTTGTTGTAAGCATCCTTCAGAAACACTTGAGTATGACGAATCTCTCATCATCTTCTACCCGGATAGCTCATAGACTCGGTATGGTGAAGACGGATCACAACCGACCGATAGTTTTCCGTTTTGCTGATTTCTCGATGCGTTCTACTGCCTGGTACAAAAAAGACTGTGTTGAACGGTGCACCGTTTACATTATCCGAGTTTCTCACAAAATACAAGCATAATTTTTTCATCCAAGCTTGAAGACAGTTTGAGACGAAAAAGGTCTGGTCTTCAAATGGCTTCATCAGCGTCAGGTTGTCCGATGGTTCCCGCCAGAGTATTCAATCCAATCAAGATCTCAACCGGCTGATACGTCAACATTGCAAGCCAGGATGTGATGAGGAATCTCAACCGGTGATGAAAAAAACAAGGGCTTCGAGGGAGTCTGGAAACACGCGCGGCAAAGTACGACAAACTTCAAGGTCCCTTTTTTCTGTGCAGTGAATGCAATCCCCATTGTTCTCATTCGCTAGCCGCTCAGAGTTGGTAAACAACTTTTAATTTAAGTAATTATCAATGTGTTTGATGTTTAGAAAATTCAAGCAGAACCGTTGTGAACTTAACTTGACTAAATTCAAAGTTGCAAAAAAATCGATGTAATCAGATGGTACGAGCCGCTAAACGCCGCTACATTCACGATAATATCATCATTTCTCATTCATCATTAATCAATCACTATTTACTGGAGATTTTCCTTCACTTTGGAGAAAAGCATTTGTCATTTTGCTGCCCAAAATAAATAACCCCAGTTCCTTTTGTCACTTTCGCCCAATATCGATTCTCCCTTTTTTATCTAAAGTTCTTGAAGCTATTGTCCAGAAACAAATTTCTTAAAATAACTTTCTTAGCACATATCAATTTGATTTTAGGCCTGGGCCAGTACTACCACAGCTCTTTTGAAAGTTACGGAAGATTTGCGTACTGGAATGGAAAACTCAAAATTGACTGTGTTAGTCCTAATAGATTTCTCTAACGCTTTTAATGTTGTAGATCATAATATTCTTCTAACTATACTTTGTCAACTGGGTTTCTCTTCGACAGCGCGGAACTGGTTCTCCTCATATCTTCGGGGTCATCAGCAGGCAATTCGAGTAGGTCAGATTATCTGTAATTGGTGCTCATTGTCTGCTGGCGTGCCTCAAGGCGGAATTCTCTCTCCTCTCCTGTTCTCAATCTTTATAAATCTCATTACATCCCACCTTCGCTGTTCGTACCATCTGTGTACAAATGACTTACAAATTTATGCTCAAGCTGAGGTGGCATGTATTGATGATGTGATTGAGAAGCTCAACTGTGATCTCAATTGTATTTCTAATTAGTCTAACCGATTTGGCATTAGGGTTAATCCATCAAAATGTCAGGCTATTGTGGTTGGTAGTTCGCGTAGACTGACTAAAATTGATATGATGGCTTTACCTCCTATAATATTTAATAATGTTATTGTTCCTTAAATTTCTTTTAATTCTTTTAATTGTCTTGAAAGCCGTGGTAGCTCGGATGGTTAGCGCTCGCTGTAAGCTTCACAGTACTCGAGTAACCCGGGTTCGATCCCCGCCGGCACCAATTAAATTGTTAATTGCAATTTTAAGTGCTGATTTACCACGTGCTCGGCGGTGAAGGAAAACATCGTGAGGAAACTGAAAAATCTGAAAAATAACCAAAAAAATATTTCGAAGACATGTGAAGTTCGCCAACACGCATTGGGCCAGCGCGGCGGACAATTTCTTTGCCCTAAAACCTTCTCAGAAATGAGAGGAGGCCTGTGCCCAGCAGTGGGACGTAAATAGGCTGCAACTTTAGTTTACTTTACTTATTGTTCCTTACTCAACAACTGTTAAAATATTGGCTTAATTATAGAAAACACCCTCAGTTGGCGAACGATATATATGAAGTGAGCAAAAGGGTCACTAACACTCTGCGTTATCTGTATCGTCACAAGATATTTTTACCTTTAGGGACTAAGGCAATGCTAATACAGACTTTAGTGTTGCCTATTCTAGATTATGCAGATGTATGTTATGCTGATGCCTCGCAAGAACTTCTAAACAAACTGGATCGACTTCTCAATAATTGCATACCCTTCATTTTCGGTTTACGTAAATACGACCATATTTCCTCTTATAGTTCTCAGCTGAAATGGATATCTCTCCGCTATGGCAAATATTTCAGAATACTGTGCACATTATTTATAGTTTTACACGATCCGTTTGTCCCTGAATATCTGAAATGTAAATTTCAGTATCAAGGTGATAACCATAATCGTTGTATCCGTTCTACGGAAAAATCTAACCTCCATGTTCCCCTCTGTCACACTAGCTTTTTACAGAAATCTTTTACTGCTCATGCGGTAAAATTATGGAACGAGTTACCAGGCAGTGTACACGCAGCCACGAGCAAGGCATCGTTCAAACGCTTGCTCTGGAATCACTATCTAACGTTGCAGGAAGTTTGTGGATTTCCATTTCATTTTTACGTTTGTTATTGGAGTTTGAATCAGAAACTGCTATATTTAATTATATATATATATATATATATATATATATATATATATGAGCTGGCCAGGCAGACGTTGTTCTACCCTCTCCGACGAACCTGTGTCCTATAAAAATTATTACATTCGTAATAAAAAGTATTGAGGGTCACTTATAGGGATAAAAACTATCCTATCTCTCAAGTTGAACCAAATTGCACACAGTGTGCAAATTTTCATTGCAATCAGTTTTAGTAGTTTAGGAGTTCATCGCGGACAAACAATGTGACACGTAATTTATATATAAAGATTAATAATGATATTATGTAGAACTAGATATTATTTACTTAGCTGTTTGCACTTTGCACCAACAATATTTTATCGCCTGGAGCTAGATTGGTAGAGAATGCCCTGTTGCATTAAGTCCGCCTTTTTGTACTTGGTATGCAAATAAAGCATAAATAAATAAATAAAACATTGCCATTGAGATAAATATCTTAAGTTCTGATTATAAATCGTAATTCATTATTTAACGTATCTTTCATGTTCCCATAATCGCTCTCTAAACTCTTACAACTACGATAGATCCCACGATGGATTTTCTTATATAGTTACGTTGCTTCTTTATAATGTCTGCATTTTTAGATGTTTTGAGTTTTCATAAGAATTCTCCCATCATCTTAGGTATGTTTTGGTACGAAAAATCGGTTTTGTATTTATAATATTAGCTGAAAATACGAATAAGAATCGCTCTCCAAACTGAACAAGTATATTTTAATGTAATTTAATTACATAGACGTAGCTGTATTGATTATTAAGTGTTTTACAGCAATTTCACTTCTGTTGAGGCTTCTACTACTACCAGCACAGGGCAACCTAGTTTGGACACCAGTCTCCCACCTAGATCTTATTTAGCTAATATTTATAGCTGTTATTTAGATGTACGAGGGCAACACTGAAAGTTTTTAGAACTGGCCACTTGTAAACGATATAATAAAAAATAAGTTCTAATTCTCTTTGTCAATATTATTGTGTATGTATTTTGTTAATTGTCATTTGTTTACGATTTGGCGGCAAATTGAAAATTGTCTGTGTCACGTCAGCATGAATTTGACGAGAGAAAATTTTCGTACAATTTTTTTATGATTTTAATGTCATTTAAGTCATTTAAGTCAACAAGGAAGTTATGATAAACTTTGATTGGCCTTTCACGATAAAGCCCCATGTCGTGCCACTGTTTACAACTGGTTTAATGAGTTTAATCCTGGTCGCAATAATCTCACCGATGATCTGCGTGAGGGACGGCCTTGACGATGACAAATTTTTTTATATCTTAAAAAAAACTGAAGATAACATCAGTGTTGTGCGGCGTATGATAGAGACTGACAAAAGATATCAGCAGATTCGGACAAGCTTAGGCATCGGTATGAGTCAAGTGCACAAAATCCTCCGTGAACATTTAGCGGTCAGGAAGCTTTGTGCCCGGTGGATACCTCATAATTTGGCAGAGGCCCAAAAACTCCGTCGTGTTGATTGGTGTCGTGAAATGGTTCAGAGATTTAACGGAGGATCAAATGCTGTGATCCTGAAACTAAGAGACAGTCTGCTGTCTGGGCGTTTCCTTCCGAGGAGTTGCCAACTAAAGTGAAGAGAGATCGAGTGTGGGAAAAAGTTGGTGGCCTCGTTCTTCAGAAGGACAGGTCACTACGCAAAAATTGTTTTAGAGAATCGAAAAGCAGTTACTGCAGAGTGGTACACTAACAGTTGTTTACCACTTGTCTTGGAAATAGTTAGGGAGAAATATCCTCGCAGTAGAATCCTCCTTCATCATGACAACGCCTCGTCACACACCGCCTAGCAAAAAATCTACTACTTAGCGACGTCAGACGTGGAATTACTGGGTTACCCGCTCTATAGTCCCGATCTCGCAACTTGCGATTTTTATTTATTTTCGAAAATAAAAGAAAACCTTCGAGGAAAACGTTTTATAGACGGCGAGGAAGCAGTGTCTGCGTTTCAAAATGCGGTCGAAGAGACCCCTTAGGACGAGTGGGCAAAGTACTTTTCTGAGTGGTTCCATCGGATGCCGCGATGTATAGATGTAAATGGACACTAGTTTGAAAAGATATAATCTAATAACTTGCTAGTTTGTTCAGTTTTTGATTTTCTAAGAACTTTCAGTGTCACCCTCGTATAGTTCATTGTTACTTAGTGTATTGTGATGTAAATCTCATAATAAATGAGAGACAATAAATACCAATTATTATTTTTAATATTTATGCTGTGTTTTAATTAAGATATTAGTTTTATTTTTAAACTAATTTTATTTGCTATAGTAGTAGTTCAATTTGTAATAACTAAATAGTCAAACAAGGCTTTAATTAAACTAATGTATGAACATTCACAAAAACTGTTAATGCTCATAAATTAAATAATGATAATAATAATCTTTATTTCCATAAAACATGGTAAATATACAGATGTTTAATAAAACTATTTTGCACTCATGTTTTGCTGTTTTAATATAACATAGCATGTAAATTATATTTAAATCATAAGTACCTACATTAAACAATAAAACACTTTAAACAATAAAATGTCCCATATGATATTAAACATTTTTTTCAAATCATATTTTACAATGTCAGAATCACAGCACTGTAATGGTCAGAATACAATATCAGAATGTAGCTTACAATGTTAGAAAATCATTAATGTCATAAATTTTTTTGTCAATTAACCAATTGGTACAGTATATTTTTAAATAAATTCATATTATGTAAATTAATGAAAAACAAAGAGTGTTTAAATATACAATTTACAGTAATTCCCGTCCTTACCGTGCCTTTGAAACAAATTTCATTTATATCGAAGGCAAAATTTAATTTATTCGTGTTTTTATCAGGCCCGTCTCGTATTCAAAATGCCGATTTCATCGATTATCTCCTTTTTTTTTTTTTTTTTTTTTTTTTTTTGCGGATGGAAAATCATCAAATGACGCCTTTCGCTCTGGGTGGAGCGGAAGGGAGTGTCAGACTTTTACTGACTAAAAACCATCCGTGTTCCTTCAGTGCCCTTACGTTCCGGAGCCGCGGTATCTCTTTCGAACAGCCCGCAGCCCCGGCAGGCGTCGGCCCTTGCGGGCCCCTTCACGCTGCTGACAGCTCTTTGAGGCGCGCGTGGAACAAAACGCGCCGTCGACACGGCCTGTCGTCGTTAGACGGACGGACGGCGAGCTACCCATTGCTCGCCGTCCACAGGCCCGCGCCTACGGTGGCCGGGGGCCACGACGTAGCCCCCGACGCCCGGGGCGTCTCCCGCGGCGGCCGGGAAGGAAAGCTGTTGCTCTTTCCTTCTCCCGCTCCGCCACCTCCTTCGCTAGCATCACTGCTTCGCAGAAGGTGGTGACGGCATCCCATTCCGTCTCGCTCCGGACCATGGCTTCGACCAGGGCCGGACGCGAGAGGTCGCCGCCGCCTATCGCCGCTACGAGGACACGGCGGTGCTCCGCCCAAGCAGGGCACACCTCCACGGTGTGCTCCACCGTGTCCTCCGGTCGATCCTCGCAGTGGGAGCACCCGGGCGTTTCCTCCCGCCCGATTCGGTGCAGGAACCTCCCGAACACACCGTGTCCGGTGAGGACCTGCGTCAGGCGGAAGGTGAGGACGCCGTGGCGTCTCTCAAGCCACTCCTCAAAGAGGGGTCTTATCGCCGCTATAGTGGCGTGCCCAGCACGGGGTTGCGACAGTCGCTCTCTCCATGTCGCCATGAGATCACGCCGGAAGTCTGTCCGCTGCGCGACAACTTGCCGCGGCAGCGGGGTTTCCCCCCGGCATAGTGCCTCCGCGCGCCATTCGTGCAGGCGCGCGAGGACTATCGCCTCCAGATCCCATGGCGGCAATCCGGCAAGGAGGCTCGCCGCCTCGCGGGAGATCGTGCGGTAGCCGCGAACCATCTTTACGGCAACCACCCTTTGGGGCGCGTTTAGGTGGTGGACGGCAAGCCGCGCCAAACCACGCGCCCACACCGGGGCCCCGTAAAGGGCCATGGACCTCACGATCCCCGCGTAGAGCCTCCGGCAGGAGGCGTTTGGCCCCCCCAGGTTCGGCAGGAGCCGCCTGAAGGCAGCCCCGGTCCGTTCCAGTTTGGGAGCCAAACGTCGGAAGTGCTCAACGAAGTTCCATCGGCCGTCGAGGACGAGTCCTAGGTACTTCAACGTCGACTCGACGCCGATGGATACCCCTCCTACCATCACTGAGGATCCCGGTGGTGGCCTGTTCCGAGGACCATGGAAGTGCATGGCCTCGGACTTGTGCAGAGCCACCTCGAGACCCAGTTGCCGGATCCTCTCAACGACTATCGCAACCCCGCGTGTCATAGTTTCCGCCGCCGCCTCGTACGACCCCCCTTGTGCCAGTACCAGCGTGTCGTCAGCGTAGCAAACTACGCTGACGCCGGTAGGGAGGTCGGCGCGCAGCACCCAGTCGTAACCGATGTTCCACAGGGGCGGCCCCAGAACCGAACCCTGTGGGACACCGCACGACATCTCTCGCCGGTTCCACTCACCGTTGCGACCGGGGTAGATGACGGCCCTGTCCGTCAGATAGTCCCCGACTATACGACGGAGATAGGTCGGCACCCGGTGATACCGGAGTGCCTCCCTAATGCAGCTCCAGGGCATGGAGTTGAAGGCGTTGGCGATGTCGAGAGACACCGCCAAAACAACCCTCCCCCTGGCCACTGCATCCCCCGTCGTGAGGGCTCTCACGCGCATGATGGCGTCCACCGTAGAGCGCCTCTTGCGGAAACCAAACTGGTGTTCCGCAAGATCCGGCCCCGTCCCCGCAAGGTGCTCGGCGAGGCGGTTTGCAATGACTCTTTCAAAGAGCTTGCCCACCTCGTCGAGCAGCACCACGGGCCGGTATGCGGACGGAGAGTCCGCAGGGCGCCCCGGCTTCCAAATGAGGACCAGCTTCCCCGTCTTCCAACGAAGCGGGAATTGGCCTCTCTCCAAGCATGCGCTTAGGAGCCCCTCCAGTCGGGGCCCGAGAGCCTCCGAGGCCAGGACCCAGGCTTTGCCAGGCAAGCCATCGGGTCCTGGGGCGGTATTCCTGGCCTTGAGCCTACGTACCGCCACTCTCAGGTCTACCCCGGTCCCTTCCGGGATGTCGTCGTCGTCGTCCTGGTGGTCCGCTTCCGGCACCGCAGGTGGCGGAGCCATAGGCGGGGGCGGATGTTCCCCTCGCGCAGGGAACAGAGCGCTCACCACGTCCTCCACGAGCTGAGGCCGGAGACTCTGCGTCAGCGGGGGGGCCCAGGTGCGGAGTTTATCCCGCACCATCTTGTAAGGGCGCCCCCACGGATCTCTGTCGAGAGTCTCCAGCATCTCCTCACGGGCCCGATCCCGGGCCCGCAGGACAGCCTCCCGGAGGGCGGTCTTCGCCGCTCTGTATCCCTCGTACAGCTCCGCCTCAATGGCTGCCGCATTCGGTGGACGAATGCGGAGCCTGCGATGCCTGGCGTACAGGTGCCGCGCGGCGACACAAGCCTCGCGCAGACACGTCAGCTCACGCGACCACCAATACACCTGATGCCGGGCGCTTCCTGGCCGGACGCGGGGCATTGCCACGTCACATATCTCGGACATGGCCTCCTGGAACCACCCTGCCTCATCATTGACGTCGGCAGGCCTATCCGGTGATGACACCCAGGCCTGCACGATCGAGGCTTCCAGGAGGAGCTCCCGGTCCAGCTGCTTCAGCGCCCAACGCGGACCACTCGGGGCCTGTTGGACTGGCGCGCTCGAGGGCTGGGTGGAGACGTCAAACCGGATGTACCGGTGGTCGGAGTAGGTCTCCACCCCCTCCATGACTCGCCAGTCAATGGCACGCGGCGACAGAGCGGGGCTAGCGAACGAAATGTCCACCACCGACTCGCCCCGCATCCGCACACACGTGGGGACAGAACCCCGATTTAGGACGACCAGGCCTGTCTCCAGAGCCCAGTCTTCCACCATCCTACCCCGCACATCTGTACGACGAGAACCCCAAGCCAAGTTCTTGGCATTGAAGTCCCCGAGGACAAGTACGGGGAGGGGATAGCTTCCGACGACGACTGCTCTCAGCTCTGCAAGAGAGTTATGGAGCTCGGCGAGAGATCGGTTCGGGGAGAAGTACACCCCCACAACGACGAACTCCCCGAACCGTGCTGCTACGCACCCCTGACCCCTCCTGACACCTTCAAGGGTCGGGGTACCGGCGGCGGCCGAAGAAATGATGGCCACTGAGCCGTTAAGGTCCGCCACCCAGTCATCCCTAGGCCAGACAAAATACGGCTCAGCGACCACAGCGATGTTAATCGACCACTGCGCCATGCTCTGGAGCAACAGATCCTGAGCGCAGGCGCAGTGGTTGATATTCGCCTGGAGGAAGCTTAATGGGGCCGTTATAGGCATTCCATTTCAGCTTCCTCCACGGGGCGCCCCTCTGCGGGCGTCGGTGTCGCGGCGGCGGCGGCGGCAACAGTGACAGCGGCGGCGGCGGCAGTTGCGGCGGCGGCGGCAGTTGCGGCTGCGGCGGTGGCCATAGAGGCGGTGGCGGCGGAGGAGGGCCCTCCCCTACCCGCGGCCTTGGCCTTGGCGGGTGGCACGCAGGCCCTGCTTCCGGCCCAGTGATCGGCTGGCTTGCCGGTCGCCGCACATGCATCACAGTGCGGCGTGGCGCAGCAGGTCGCCGATTTGTGTCCGGGCTGATAGCAGCGGAAGCAAAGGCCACTGCGGTCAACCTCCGAGGCGCATTTCACTGACACGTGATGTCCCACGAGACAGCGGTAGCACCTCAGAGGTCTGGGCTCCAGCAGCTTAACCTGCGCTGAGACCCAGCCCACCAGAAGCCTTCGGCCCTCCACTATGGCTTTGGCCGCCGTAACAGGGCAGCACACCGTGGCGGCATGCATACCCTGTTGGTCCGGGCGTATAGCGCCTGACCTGACCTGGTCAGTAGTGCACCCCCCGGACCTGGCGACGGCGGCCACCAACTCCTCCTCCGATACCGAGTCGTCCAGACCCATGATGCGCAGGTCTGCGCATCTGACGGGCCTGGACACTCGGGCCTCGTCCGCGTCCAGGGACGCTCTGAGCTTCGCAGCCAGAGCGTCCGCGGTCGCACCACTGGAGTCCCCGGGGATCTCCAGCATACGGGCCCCCGTCTGGGTGACTTTGAGCCGGAGGCCCCCGGTGATCCCGAGCTCCTCGAGATCCACCGCCTCTTTCGCCTTCGCGAGCAGATCGCGGTAGGTAACGCCCTTCTTTTCCGCGTCCGGCTGTAGTGTAATCACTACAGCTGCGGTCTTCGGGGCGCGGAGCCTAGCCGCGATCTTGCGCGCCCTAAACTGGCGCTGCCGCTCCTGCTCTTTGGCCTTTTTGGCTGCCTTCTTCCCCTTCTTTTTATCCCCGGCCACCTGCCAACCGGCTTCAGCCGCGGGAGGTGTAGGGAGCCGGGGGGGCGGCGGCGGCGGCGGCAGCTGGCTTGCCGCTGGCGCTGGCACATTCGCCGCAGGCACTGGGGCTGGCGCAGCCACCCCCTGTGCTGCCGCCTTGCCCTTTTTCGCCTTCGCCTTGCCTCTCTTTCCCGTCGCCGCCTTAGCCGGAGCCGGTTCAGCCGGTACCGGTTTTGCCGGAGCCGGCTTTTCAGGGGAGGGAGGGGCAACTGCAGCCCCGCCCGAGGGCTGGCTGGACGGCCCCGGCCTGGATGCGGCGGCTGTGGCCGCCGCGTACGAGACCGTTGCCGGCCTCGCCGCCGTCTTGTTTGCCCCTAGGGGGGGGCGCAGGACGATGCCCTCCAGCACGGAGAACCGGTGCTGGAAGGCAGCCAGCTCCTGCCGGACCAGGTTCAGAACCTGGTTCTCCACCGGCACGGGCTGGCTTGGGCGCTGCGTCTGGGGCGCCGCGCGACAGGCAGGCTCACGTAGACTGGCCAGGTCTGCGCGGAGCTTCTCGTTCTCCTTTTGGAGAGTCTCCATTGCGGACGTCAGGCGGGCTACGTCCGCCCGCAGCTTCGCTACCTCGTTCTCATTAGGCTCGGCCCCAACAAAGTTGGCCTCCGCAGCCGCCATGATGGAGGCGGAGGCCGCGGGAATGGCCTTTAACTTTGAGGAGGCCTTTTGTTTGTGGGCCACGACCTTGATCGCGGCCTCCACCTCCTTTACGAATCTGGCCTTACGCTCCACCTCGGAGCCGCCAGTCGCATCCGTCTCTTCACCTGATACCCGAGCCGTATCGCCCGGGTGGCGCCCCTCCTCGGCATGCTTTGCCGCTTGTTCGGCCCTCTGATTGTCAGAGGGCCCCCTCCCCTTGCCTCTTAGCCCGCCCCGCCTGTTGGTGGGGATTTTCCGGGCCGAAGCCTCCTCTTCACCGGCTGACGACCCCTGGTCGCCATCCCGCCTGGACCGCTTGCGGAAGAACTTACTGGTCTCCGCGGTCCCAGGCTCCACGCGTCGGGAGCTCTCTGAGCCTCCCACGCTGCTCGATGCGGCGTCGGACTCTGTCCCCGCATCGCTCCTCCTCTCCTCTACGTTGCCGTTGCCGGCGGTATTGGTTTTTTTGTTTTCTTTTTCCATTTTTGTACCCACGAGTATGGGAGTAATTAAAAGTCCACCTTGGCAGTGACCCCTTACCAAGGTAAGCAGATTTAGAGGATTTATTACTCGCCAGGGGGTCTGCAGGTACCCTGGCGAGGAGCGCACTATCGACTGATTTGTTCATAGAACCCCGTCAGCCATCCATCCCCTCGCGGTGCGTCGCCGCTTGAGATTCGGAGTAACTTTTTATAGAGGTTTTCTCCCTCGCGGTCCGGGCGGTTAAGCCAAGACCCTCGGTCCCTATCAAAGCCGCGAGACATGATCCACGACACTTCGATGGGATTACGAGACCGGCGGTGACAGCAAAGGATGGATCCTTCACTGTCTGCCCGGAGGCAGGGTAAGTGCACACCGAGCCCGCCCTCACTCCTCTGCTATGCCCTCTGCTGATCAGAGGGTCACGCAGAGGAACGCACCGTTGGTCCGAGACGGACCCCACCCATGTCAGAATAATTAGCCGCGGCAGTAACATTCCCCAAGGAATAAGAATTTCTTCTCATTTCTCGAGGAAGATTACTGCCGCGCCCAGGGTGCACCGGCCCAGTAGCTGCTCTTCCCTCCAGACGTATCGAGAGGGACCCGCAACTACCAGGCACACGTGGAGGACTTCTGACTTCGCACCCCCTCGATTATCTCCTTGTGATCATCCTTTCATTAGCAGTCTGTAAAAATACGAGTACCACTAAAGGTCATATCATCAACCTCATCTATCATGCGATGCATAGGTACTACAGACATACGGATTTTACTTTATATATGTAATATGTATGTTTTATTTATATGTACATATTGTAACAACAAGTAAATTAAATTAATTTACTATTTCCCTGATATTCGGAATTCTTAAACCCTGCTTTTTTCCTAGTATTTAATCAGCAAAGAATTTTATGGTGCTTTGTCTTAAACATTTACAACTAAATGAAATGAAACTTCAAAAAAGTTTATACAACTCGTCCGCAACACATTTCTGTTAATCCAATTATACTGAACAATAAAGTAGACTATATATAGTCTTCCGCATGCCAGCGCGCTCGTTTCCTCAGATGTAGCTAATTAAGCTGTAAAAAGCGGCGTTTCCTCAGCCGAAGTGTTATTTTGTGGCAACGGGACGCCTCGGCCGCAGTTGGGAACGGGGAGTGAGTGAGTTATCACCCTTATCCCCGTCTTTAATTATTCATGAGTCTTACCGGACAAGTTTCAGAAACTTTAGACCGACATCTGCCCAGCCTCTGTTAAATAATTTGCACCCAATTAAAAAAAATCTTGTGGCGTTTTGATATTGTCTGAACTATTTTCTATTTTTATTGAAGTAAAAATTTTATTAAGAATGAGAATTACAAAGTTTAATTAAATAAATTATAGTAACATTTTGAAAATAAATATAAAATATAAGTAAAAAAAAAACCGAACAAGTGCGAATCTGACTCCCGCACAGAGGGTAACGAACAATCTCGTACGAGTTTGTATTCGTATGTCGGGAAAAATCGAGTCTCGAATCGAGTAATATCCATTACAGGAATGAGGGCTAATAATTTTCTGCTTACCAGATGTCGCTAGTTAAAACTGAGGTAAAGTATTTTGTTACACGAAAAGTTGTTTTTTAATAAAAGTTTATCAGTTTCTAGAGTATTTATTATATTAATACACAAAACAATGCGTCAGTGGTTGGTTTTTTAATTTCTTCCACATTTTTATCTTTTTTATTTTTTCTACTTTTATGAATATCTGTGGTTTGGTTTATTTGTTTTTAATGTTATTAATATAAAATATAGCTAATAGTACAAAAAGAAACAATAACTTTTACATTTTCCGAACAAATTAATTTCCCCGCTATGAAATCTGTCAAATATTATACCTCACTTTCTAGTGGCAGAAAAAGTCATTTTGACTCTGCATTGAGACTCGATTTTTTCGAATATGTTTAAAGTTGTTTCCGAGTATGTTTTGAGTTTCTACCAAATATATAACTACACCATTACTCTGAGAAAAAGACAAGTAGGATTGAAGGACAAACTAAACTTTGTATTTAAGAAAATGTTCTTCCATACATCGATATACTGCATGGTTAATTCTCCAACTGCAAATTTAAGTTTGTAGTCGATAATTTTCTTTGAATGTGCTAAACTCAGAATTAACGATTTTTGGACTTTTACCTTTACTTACGTCGTGAGACCTTGTTTCTTGCCAAATGTCATGATTCTAGTTCAACGGGGAGTAGCCTATAGGTTTGGATTTATTTGAGTTGATTTAGAAGCTTCAATTTTTTAGAGCTTCAAGGAACCGTAGACCTACGTATTTGATAATAATTTGAACTTGAACTTGAATCACTACGCGTTTCTGAGAAAAAGGGTCTTGATAGTTAGACAGACGGACGGACAATGAAGTGATCCTACGAATTTCGTATTTTCTCTTAAGGTACGGAACTCTAAAAATTGTAGGAAAATTAACAAATTCGCATTTACGCACGCATATTACGACAAATGCCAAGTGAAGTAAAAATTCTGAAAAAGATATAGAGACATATGTACTATTAGAGAATATTTTATTTAAAATTTGAAACGCTAAAAGAACCAAATCCTTTTGTATACCTATAACGGTTTCAATGACCGTGGAGCATGCATTGTGTACATGAATACATTTTTAATAACTGGCTACAACGCGTGCACTTTAGTTTTGTAAGTTTTCTTTCTGTTTTGCAGATGTCGCCGCCATCGGGCGCGCGCTGGTGAAATGAGTACTGCGCCTCCTGGCCGTAATTACTCCTACGATGAGACTATACAGGTAACAAAGAAAATATTAACAGTCATGACTGTTTTTTATAAAAAATATTAATATTTGGGTATCCTAAAAAATATATACCTTAAAAAATGTTAGGATTTCCTCCTGTATTGTGGAGGCAATTTGCATACATAAGTTGCACACAAACAAACATCCAGATTTGAAAAAATTATTTCTAGGCCGTTGTTTATTGTTCCGAGCGGAATTCAAACCGACGGCCCAGCTACGAACTCAATAAGTGTACTATCTAGCCGTCAAGTACATTGTTTATTTAGTAGGAATACAATTGCATCTTCTGATTTGCCACTAACTATGTATCTAGTGTACGAATAATGGAAGACCCAGATTTGTTCAACTATTTAAGTACTGATAATTACCAAAGCATAAATTATTAGTAGGTAGCAAGAAAATCCACTACCCAATATCATTCCGTGGGTGACGTAAGAGGCGACAGAAGGAAATAAACCAGGAGATAGGCAGCGACGTCTTCCTAATAACGACTAAAAATAAAAAAATGCGGTTACCAAGCCGCTTACCAAGCGTGATAACTATGATAAATATTCCCTCTATGAGGCATTCTGTGTGGACTTTAATAGGCTGTAAAGCTGGGGATACACATGCCCATAGTTTGCACTCTAGCATACTAGCTCCTTGCACGTGCCAGCTACTGTCATGTGTATACTGCATGCCTGTAACTGTCATACAGTAGCTAGCACAACATTTGATTTACTTGCATGCCTGAGGAAGGGGACGCGGGGGTTTGCCAAACTGACACGTGTGAACAGTCGCGACAGCTACAGGCATGCCAGTACCAGTAGCTGACTCTAGTTGTGGCCGTAGGCACACGTTTTTTGTTTGTTTTTTTCGAAGGTCAAGTTTTTTTGTTGGTTATTTTGTATTTGTTCGTACGTATTTTTTTTGTACTCGTACATGCCAGTAACTTTCATGTCAACTACTTTCCCGATTTACTGGCATGTGTATCCCCGCCCTAAGGGGCCCTAAGTAAAGAAAATATATGAAGAACAAGAATGGAGATTGAGAGAGAAAGTGTTATTACAGAACTGGAATCTTTCTGTGACATAAAGAACTAGTAATGTTTTTATTGTCCCTGTGTCTTTGACATTACATCCTAGCTTAATACTTATCATATCACGTAAATACTACATCGGGCATGGGTAGTTTGGACTACTGTCTCTGTGATTGCGCGAATTAGAACCCATCGTCCCACATACCAATCTGTCCCGTGAGTGTCGTATGGGTTGACTATGGGAACTGACAGAAAGATGTCATGGCCACAAATAAATGGCTGGTATATGCCAGATGTAAAATTCGTCAACCGGCGTTTGGGACCCTTCTAAAATATACAAAACATGTGGCAGGAAGACTGCCAGGAGAAAGTCATTATAATCATTATTTGACTATCAATTATAGGTTAAGAATTTCGAATGGACGTAGTTGTTGGCAGTGCCGTGGTAGCTCAGATGGTTAGCGCTCGCGGTAAATTTCACAGTACGCAAGCAACCCGAGTTCGATCCTCGCCGGCACCAATGAAATTGTTAATTTCAATCTTAAGTGCTGATTTACCACGTGCTCGGCGGTGAAGGAAAACATCGTGAGGCAAGCTGCATGTCTGAGAAAGAAAAAAAAGTATTTCGAAGACATGTAAAGTTCGCCAACGTGCATTGGGGCACCGCTGTGAACACTTCCTTGCCCTAAAACCCTCTCAGAAGTGAGAGGAGGCCTGTGTCCAGCAGTGGGACGTATATAGGCTGTAACTTTAACTTTTAGTTGTGGGCATGATCAAATGGCAAAAAGTTTAGATTACATTCTTGACAAATTTATTATATGTTTTCTACTGGTACTTAAATGAACCCGTTCTGCTTCTCCTTAAAGCCTATCGAAACTTTGCATGGTATTAGTTTCCCCTCAAAAAGCGACAATATAAAGTCCTAATCGATTTCAATGACAGCGACCTTAGAAACTATAGATTTTGCCTACCATGTGCTCTTATATGGCTCGCTAGACTGAACTTGGTCTCAAATAACCTTTGGCGTGCATTAGAGTTGGCCAGAGGAGTAATAAGTGTGTACGTAGAAGGTTTCTTTGCGCAATTGATGTTTTAAGTCTAGAGTTTAGAGGCGGCTTTCCTCAAACGATTTAATTATTTTAAAGATGGTAGATCGCCTAGATGACCTTTTTGCAGCAAGCTCCTCTCAACACTCAGGGTTTATACCGCAAACATTTAAATGTCTTTTGAAAACGTCCTTATAACGAAGATCACCACTGTGCCTTCGCTTACTTTCTGCCATATCTGAGTGAATGACAGCTTTATGTAAACTGCGGTCTTCCATGCCAAGGACATGTCCGCACCACCTGAGCTGCCAGGAACACGGTCCTGTCACTTGATCTTTAGGATCAAAAAGCAACAATAGCTTTATGGTTAAGAAACTCAAAAGTTGTGGATTCGAATCCACCATTGAAATATTGTCGTAAAGTAACTCCTAGCAAGAGTATATTTAGTTTTAAAAAATAATATAAATCGCATAGTATAAACTTTCTTTTCAGGTTTCAACTTCTTACAAAATATCATTCATTTTCACCGTTTTCGTCTTATTTCAGTTAAACATATTGAGGCTGTAAATTCGTAACAACACCTTCACCAAGAATAAGCCAATTTAACTTTAATGCATAAAGAAATAAAGCTTAATTTTACTAACAAAGCTGAAATTGCAGGCTTTTCATGACGATCCATAAACACGTTCTCGTGGGAGTCTTCCGTTGGAAATAAGACCTTATATAAAGGCTAAATGGGGTCTTTTATTGAATGTGTGCGAGTGATTCTGAGCATGAAAGAAGTTTTTCAGTACGGTTCATAACGACACATTAGGCGACACGGACGCACTTACCTTTATTAATGCGGTACAGGGCTAAGCGCTTATTCGAGCCTCCGCTTTGTTTGGTCCTAAAATTTCGTAATACATGGGTCAAAATGTACTTAACAACTTATTTGTCCCATTATTGACCTTTTGGCGATTCTAATCTAAGTTACCGTAAACTATTTCGTTTTGTAAGCAAATAAATTAATGGAGTTTGGGTGTGAATTCGATATTGTATTTTATTTTATTTGTGTAGTTTCGGGATAAAGTATGTGAGGGTAATATGGTCATCTTAAGCTTTGCCGCCCTATAAAAACTAAGCTAAGAGGAAGACAGAGACAAAAACACATAGGCGTATACTATAACTAACATATTAAGAAAAAAAAACAAACAAGCTTTGGCTATAATTAGAACACTTCGAAAAATCAACTTAAAAAAACTAAGTACACTACACAATCCTAAAATCATCTAAAATATTTATCATAATGTCAACTCTCATAATGCTGTCGATAAAGCAGCACCCGTTTGACCTTTTATCATTTGATTGACTGATGAAAAGCTATCGTATCATAGAGCCATCTATGCAAACAAGTCTTTATTTTTTGAGTTATAAGAAAGTGATGACCATATTACCCTCTCGTACTATATTATAACTAGTCTATATAAGTAGTATAATAAAGATGGTAGTAGTATAATGATAGAGCCACGCTGCAGTAACGTGTTAGAGCCGCGCTGAATATACCGAAGAGTCTCACTGCAGCGTGGCTCTACCATTTCCCTCTGGGAACTAGAGACTCTTTTTACTGGAGCGTTATATCGAGCTTGAGTAAATCGGGACAACCAAAGACTAGAGAGAGTCTTTGTATGCGCATTTTATTTGGTATATGTTTGATAACTTTGACGGACAAAGTTTTCTCTGTGGTAAACGTGTTAATATAATAGAATACTGAAATTCTGTGATACAGTTTGAAGGGTTCTCTTATTGGCTTCCTTAACCATTATAAGTATAGGCTACGAGGCCTTTGTACTTCTTTATTGGTGTTAGACCTTAAAGATAACATTGCATCTGTGACTTTGACCATGGGGCGATAAAAGCCGTAATAATAGGCAAAATGGTAGTACGTTACCAATTGGTACAGGAACCAGGCAAAAATTTAGCAGCACTATACCAAATTGAATAATTTTGCACAGGTGTATTCACAGATATAACGTTTCGTATATACGGCCGCGGTGCGCAATATCATTTACGTCCAACCGTCATTATAGGTAGGGAATAGGGTCGAAAAGGCTAAGTGAGAGGAAGAACTATGCGAGTGTCAACTTGTCTGTATGCAAAATATTGCAAATGGTTAGGTTTTTACTGTGCAGTGTATATACTATTATATAAAGTGTATTTATTAGTTAAAGCAGTATTTTACTTTAGATCTCAACAGACGACTACCAGGAAATCCCTTAGTTGTTATATATATATCGTAATGATGATGATGATATTGATAGTCTCCTGGTTTTTTGATCATAGCTACAACTTTTGAATCGTTGGAAGCTACAGCGCTATAGATATTATAGTGTCCTTAATAAAAGCATGAACACAGAGGCTTTCACTCGCCTAGCATAAAACAGTTTGAAGAGTACTAGTGTTCGTGTGTAGTGCTCTTCAGACTTTACACTTTATACACACAATTTCATTTTTCCCGTTTATCTTGTGGAATCAATGTTCATCAACGCGATAGAAGTCACAATTCCTTCAAAGATCATATTTTTGTAAATATATGCATACCTATATATCTATACTTAAAAATAATTAAAATTGAAGTGTCTGTTTATAATGTCAAAATAACCGCTTTTTACTAAATGTATACAAAACAATAACTTTATTTCAGGCATCAAAGACTTAAAAATTAAGAACATGGGTCCATAGCAATATATACCTTAAAATAAAATATAGACATAACACTATTTAGGGAACTTTCTTCTTTGGCGCCTCCCCGTATCGGCGAAACACTACCGCAGAGGGCCAGAAATCGGGAGCGAGGACTGTCTTATTATTTGTGTTTTGCAGCAACCTGGAGTACGTAGGATATGAAGTTAAAATGTATATGAATGTGTATAATATGGTACTTAGAACAAAAACAATGTTAAAAAAATGTCTTTCTGTCTGTCGTCTGTCTGTTTGTTCCGCCTAATCTCTGAAATGGTTTAACCGATTTTGACGAGTTTTTCACTGGCAGATAGCTAATGTTATAAGGAGTAACTTAGGCTATATTTAGGTTTTACTTTAGAAAACTAAGTAGGGTTCTGCGGAAAAAAAAACAAATTCCACGCGGACGACGCAGTGGGGAAGAGCTAGTCTAATATATAATAGTTAATGTTTGTTTGTTCGTATTTTATACACTGCCGTTCATCAGATTGCGGTAAAACTTTGTCAACATATTGTTCGCACTTGCGCGAAGGTTATAGTTATAGTACAGTTAAGTAACAGTAGGTGGCGCGCGTATCGTACCGACAAATTTATTTGAAAGTTGTTATTAAGTGGCGAAGCTTGCGAAGACACTTATTGATTTCACGATCTCTGTCCGTCTGTCCCACGATTATCTCGAGAACGGTTTCGAATTTTCAAATTCTGTTTTCAGCAATCGATTACTGATCACCCAGGCATCTGAACCTCCTATTTTGAAACTGATTGCTCAACGGCAACCGTTAGAAACCGCTACAAAGCTAATTGCTTCGCCATTTTGCTATGCTGTTAGCTTGCTAGGTTTATTTCATAACTAAACAATATATTTTAACAGTGGTAGAGCCACGCGGCAGCTTTTGTTGTCACACGGATGGGCCGGCTCAAACCGGAGTGGTACCACGACCTCACAAAATACCAGCGTGAAGTAGAGGTTTACCTCTGCGTTTCGCTTGGTGAGTGCAGGTGGCCGGAGGCCCTTTTTACTGGAAATGAGGCATTCCATCTTAGTCCTCACGGGTGACAACGCATCTACATTTTGACTTGTAATTGAGGATAGATGTAGATGTCTATGGGCCGCAGCAACCACTTACCATCAGGTGGACTGTGTGCTCGTTTGTCACCCTTACCCTATAAAAAAAAATATAACACTTCCAAATTTAAAACGATATTTCCACAATTTTTTCTTCTGCGGCTGCAATGCACCGGATACCAGCTACTTATTAATAACAACATGTGTCAGTAAAATTACTAAACACATTACATTAGGTACATTGAGATACTTTAAAACATACGTTTCATTATACGTTCTTTTATTTCTGCAAATTAATTATAACTTTCAAAATTTTCATTACAGTATACCAATAACAAAAATGTAGATCATTAGTGAAATATTTTAAATGGCGCACTAGAGCAGTACAAAGCGTTTGCCTATAATTTACAAGACGTTCCCTTATCTTAACGCCGCGTGGAGCTTCTATTTCGCTGATACAATATTCCCCCGGGTTCGCGACCATTTATCAGGCAGCGGCCCACATTGGCTCGACATCTGCCGGCGAACTCCTTGCTTCATTTTCCACCCCCTATATCGGACTGCTATTACTGGAAGCGATTATTGCGGGATTTTATTGCAATGGCCCTACTTGTTTCTAGCGTGGTGTTCCGCCCTCTAAATAAATGGTGATACTTTTTAATATTAGCTACTTGTTATAAATAATATTTTTGTTGGTGATGTGGAAATTAAGAATAAAAATGAATTTTCGACCCTTAGTCTCCAGTTTGTATGAATTTCACAACACTTACAAATGTTATAATTTTACTTGTTAATTTTATTATGTTATGTTTTTTTTATAGGATAGGGTGACAAACGAGCACACAGTCCACCTGATAGTAAGTGGTTGCTGTGGCCCATTGTCATCTACATTTATCCTCGTTTGCGAATCAAAATGCTGAAGCGTTGTCACCCGTGAGGACTAAGATGGAATGCCTCTTTTCCAGTAAAAAGGGTCTCCGGTTCTCTAGACTCACCATACGTAACAAAGCAGCATTAAGCTGCTATTTTACCCTGGCATTCTGTGAGAGCGTGGTACTCCCCCGGTCGAACCGACCCATTCGTGCTACAACTATACTATTAATATAGCTGCAACATGACTCTAACCACGGAAACGGATTTTACGTTTTTATGTCCTGTCACCAATACTCCTTTTACTGTAAAGGAGTCGTTTCCTGGTAGGTATCACCCTTCTAGTTTCTACCGACAAATAGCAGTGCCCGCTGCACTGCTATTTATTATATGTATGTTTATTAGAGGTTGTGAGGCATTCCATGAGTTACCCACGCACCTGCAACCATCTTTGTTTTAAGTTGGGTGCAGATGTCCATAGTTTGCAATAGCCGCGTACCATCAAGACTGTTAGTTCGTTCGTCACTTCCGTTATATAAAAAATACATATTTATCATGAAGATAATTCAAGCATTAGAAAAGTATTAGTAAAAAAGGTAACATTCATCAAATCAAACATGTTTATAGATGCTGGCAAAGGTTAGTTACCACTGCTGGCAAAAGTAAATTCACATAGTAGAGTCACACAGGTTTCCTTATCATCACCATCACCCTTCACAATTTGAATACAATTGGCGTTGCTAGAAGTGACCGATCTCTGGTTTCTTGCTTGCAATGAGATTGTAACTGAGTGCTATGCCCTTTGGCGACGATTATCATGACGCTTGGAATGCTTTAACTGATTGAGTTAGTTTCAGTTAGATCAAAATATCATTAAAATATTATTAAAATATACTTAATTTCATTAGAAGCAAGCATGAAATTAATGTGATAAAAGAGATTTTTAATTAATATTAAGTGAAGTTCAGTCTATGGATATAAGAGTCAGTAAAATCATAAATTATTAGTCATGAATAATTTATTCTAGGGTTTGAGACGTTAGATGTAGAACATGTTGCAAGGTCCTTTTAAAAATACGGTATTTCAGTAAATAATATTTTAATAATACATAATGTTTAATTCCATTTCGTTTTCTTATTTTTATAAAATAAATACACATCTCACAGAATACCTCTGTTTCGTATGGTGGGTGTAGGGAACCGGAGATCCTTCTTTACTGGAAAGGAGGCATTCTATCTTAGTACTCAGGGGTAACAATGCATTTACATTTTGTATCTCACCTGCGATTAATATGACTTCTAATTATTCTTAATTACAATTCAATTTAACACTTTCACTGTTCGGTTTCCAGACACATAGAACATATAGACATAGTAAGATAATAGCATTGATTTATATTATGTAGTACACGGGACAGCGAAAGGGTCAAGAGTGTAAAACACATTTCCAAATAATAGCCTCCTTTCTAAAAAGGGTCTCCGGTTCTCTAGACTCACCATACGTAACACAGCAGCATTAAGCTGCTATTTTACGCTGGTATTCTGTGAGAGCGTGGTACTTCCCCGGCCGAACCGACCCATTCGTGCTACAACTATACTATTAATATAGCTGCAGCATGACTCTACCACGTAAAAAACTTGAATAATAATTTTTGTGATTTTGTTACAGATTGTCATTATTAGGTACTTATTTGCCGTACCTGTTAACTAAAAGCGTCTTGAAGTCTTGCAGTACAATTGAATGCGGCATTTACAGCATATGGTAGTACTCAGCTATCTTCTATAGTAAATCAATAGCGTCACAAATCATTCTTCGGTGTTCTTTTGTAAGAGTTGATGGTCTATTATATATCTATTATATACGGTGGCAATTCTCAACATGTTTACAGACTGGAGAATTTCCGGGACGTTAGTGTTTTACGTCAGCTTTACGTTCATTTACACTGGTTTTACTGATCTTTTTGTTTGCCCCATCTAAGAGAAACCATACTCACAATTCCGCTTGCGTCTTTATTAAAAACATTATTAAAAATAGTATTTTTAAAAAGAGCTAATCTGTTCACATTAACAAAAAACATCACTTGTATGTATTGTTGCTTAAAGCTATATAAAAGGGTTTTCGATACTATGTAAGGATAGCAGAGAAATGTTGGTGTGATCAGTTGAATGAATTATTGAAAATTATTGAATAAAAAATAACACCATTTCTCTGAATGACACCCATACGAAGCAGGGATGAGACGCTTGTATTTTATATGTAGGTCATAAATTTTTCTCGGAAACATTGGAAACTCTTAACTAAATTCTTAATAGAAGTTCCATTACCCGATTATTTTATCGGAGTTGGGGGGCAATATATTGTGATTTCACTATCTGTATTGCCGGAGATTGGCGAAGGAAATTTGATTAACGAACTGTTTCCGCGGCAAGGGTTGGGCCAAACGCGTGGACCGCAGCGCATTAAGGAGGCGCGGGCCAGAAAATCGAATTTTCCGCTCTATGCGTCCGCGTTCACGTACCTTTGTGCCTTTGTCGGGTTTTTCAGAGCGTGACGTATGTACAAACATTGCAACATAATTCTTTTCGCTGTATAAATTTGTTAGTCCCTTAGAATCTATAAGTACCGAAAATATTTACATAGTTTCGTATATAAAGCAAGTTAAAATTTTCATGTTGGCATGTACCACGTTGTAAAATGTTATTTTTTATGAAACTGAGGTGACAAATGAACTTGCAGTACACCTTTTCTGCCTGGAATTCAGTTTGGTTAGGTGTGAGGTTCAATAAAGTTTAAATAAATAAATAACAGTGCTTGCACGACTTTGTTCTGGTCCCAAGGGTACAGGGAGACATTACAATTAGAGTGACGCATTTCAAATTAATCCTCAGAGGAAA
This sequence comes from Parnassius glacialis, assembly GCA_033319125.1. Lineage (NCBI taxonomy): Eukaryota > Metazoa > Arthropoda > Insecta > Lepidoptera > Papilionidae > Parnassius > Parnassius glacialis. Next base: position 23,057,095 of record JAVANC010000001.1, on the reverse strand, counting down.
CAACACATCTGTAGTCTTCATTGTTTGAACTTTTATAGCCATGCTGCAGCTATATTATGGTTGTAGCACGAATGGGTAGGCTCGACCGGGGAATGACCACGCTCTCACAAAATACCAGCGTAAAATAGCAGCGAACGCTGCTGTGTTTCGTATGGTGAGTGCAGAGAACCGGAGACTTTTTTTACTGAAACATTCCATGTTAGTCCTCACGGGTCACAACGCATCTGCATTTTGATTCGTAATCGAAGATAGATGTAGATGTCTATGGGCCACAGCAACCACTTACCATCAGGTGGACTGTGTGCTCGTTTGTCACCCTTATACTATAAAATAGAATGCCTCGTTTCCAGTGTCTCCGGTTCTCTACACTCACTATACGAAATCCAGCATCATTAATGTACTATTTTAGTGGCTACCACGTAAAACAAGTAGTAGTGCTCCGAATAACTGCTGGCATAGGTGTGGCATGGACGTACCTTTTTTACCTACGTTCGTTGTGAGACAATATTGATGTCATTAAGCATAGTCCTGTGGTCCTTTAACGAATTATTGATTATTAATAAAATATGAATAAAATATCTGGATTTAGTTCACGAGGTGACTGACATGTGGGGTGGTCTGCCAACTGAAATTATTCCTGTGGTCGTTTCTGCGAATGGGCTAATCCCGGCCAGCCTCGGGTCATCTGAGGTGATTGCGACTCCGTGACGGAACGCTCCGTGCTCAAGTGCATAAGGCGGTGCTCCTCGGTACCGCCCGCATTGTCCGCCGGTTTCTTTCCTTTTCCCCCTTACCCGCTGCCGTTTGGTCTCCCCTGCCGAGGGTTTCCATCTGGTTTGGTTTTTATTTATTTATGTATTGTTATTTATTTATTGCACTATAGGTATTTAAGGTATGTTTATGTATATTTATCATTTTTTTTATATATTAATACAACCCAATCAGATAAGAATCCAATATAATAATAATATTAATATTAGGTCCTGCGTAGGGGATTATTTCTGACGGATGTCAGAAGTTGTCTGTCACTTTTCCTTGTGGTCGTAATCGGCCAGGATACTATTACCACTACAAATAAATGTTTTATACTTGATGACGTGTTTTAAATTTTTACTCCTTATTTTTAACTGCCGACGCAAACAGAGGGGTGTTATAATATGTTCAACGTGTGTATATGTTTATCTGTGTATCTGTGTGTCTGTCTATGGCATCGTAACTCCCAAACGGATAAACCGATTTAGATTTTGTTTTTTTTTTTCTTTGAAAGGTGACTTGATCGAGAGTGTTCTTAGCTATGGTTCAAGAAAATCTGTTCAGCCGTTTAAAGATCGTCAGCTCATTTGGCTTCGGAGATTTAAAATATTTTCTATTTAATATTATTATTAAATAAAAAAATTCTACACTAAGAATTTCTTTTCTTTTTAAAATGTTACTCCTAGATAGTTATTATTTAGCATGGAGGAATATACAGACATACAAATATTTTGAGAATCGAAGGCGTGGTTGGCGGAGGCGCTGCCAAACGCGTCGCCACTGCGCTAATGCATGATATCATAACTTCATCCTAGATAAACGTTAAACCTTAATCCGTATTGTTTTCGAATAAAAACAAATGGGTAGCACGGGGATTCTTTAATTTTCGATTTCGTAACGGTCGAGACGGGACCAGAAAGGAAGTATTTTTTTTAATCTCAATTCAAATTTTCCATTATATAAAACACAGGTTGTTAAAAATGTCTTTTTCTAGCTCGTTTGATGGCAAATATGCCATTAAAAATTTATCTTTACTTATACTGTTGTGGAAGTAAAAATTCTACATGCATGCATGCCTCAAACTTTCATAAAAATTAAGGTCGTCATTGATGAAATTTGTAGTCTTTAAATGTTTTTTTAGAAATAAACAAAACTCATCGTCTTATTACAAAACGTGTTTTATTGATAGTTTTGGGCACAAACACTATTAATCTCTATACCGAGAAGTCTCGTGCTTCTGTGGTTTAAGACAGAATAGTTTTCACAAAAGGATAGTTTTAAATTTGGAAATTTGTTGTCAAATTCAGTACGAATATTTTTCGCGGGACTTCTCTATGTTGCTTAAGCCACTTAAGCCTAAGACTAAATATAAACATTTTGTAAGAGGAACCTAATATAAGAGTAAACGACGTAAAAACGTTAAATAGTAAGACTAGATGACGAATTTATACAATTTAAAATTTCAGGTGTCCCGGAAACGACGCTGCCATACTCGGTCTTCATCTTCCACAGTTGGCTCTTTCCGGCGGACAGATCTCTAGCAAAGACTTTGGAGCCCTGGTTCCGCTCGATAGCTTCTTCAATACGAGCAGTATTAAAGTTGCGTAAGTCCCGCCGCATGCATTTGGAGATCTGTCTGTTCAGTTGCCTGTATGCTGTCAAATCTACTGAAGACTGCAGCTTCATAGCCCGTCTAACAGCCATGAGATTAAGAGTGAGATCGGAGAGTTTTTGTGTTCTTCTGCGGCGGGTCATGCTAAATTTAGCTCTGACCGCATGGACAGTTTCCACGGGCTTGTCATTCATATCGTCCACTGCATTGCAATCTTCTAGGCACTGAAAACAGTTTCGTAGCTCGAGCTGAAAGGTTTCGGGACTTAGGATTAGATCACGAGGGGGACGGAGCGTTGACTTCATTAGACGTGACCTCTCCAACTTAACGTTTAGGTTCAGTGTGCCTCTCAGCATTCGGTGATCGCTGCCGGTTTTCACCCTCGCGATCACTGAGACATCACTGAACAGGTCTGGTCTGGTCATCATAATGAAGTCAATCTTATTTTTTGTCGAACCGTCGAGGTTCGACCAGGTCCTTTTTCTGTGGGATCGCTTCTGAAAGAAAGAGTTCATCATAAATAGTCCCTCTTTCTCCATGAAGTTGGCCAGCTGCTGGCCTCTCTGGTTCCGTTCCTCTTTTCCGATATTCCCTACTTTCAGCTCACCGTTCTCTCTTGTGCCTAGTTTTGCGTTGAAGTCTCCCACTAACACCGTATAGTGGGTTTTGGAGGAATGCATGTATCTAGAGATATCCTCATACATTTCCTCCACCTCCTCATCAGGGTGTGCCGAGGTTGGTCGTAAACCTGTATGACCTTCAGCGAATACCGTTTGGTCATTTGGAGTATAAGGTACGCAGCCCTCGTCGACACACTCCCATTCTTTACAACGTTGTTAACGAGATACTTGTGGACGATAAATCCGACACCTCTTTGGGACAGATGGTCGCCCTCCCGGTGATAGAACAAGTTGCCGGATTCGAGGATTACCGTGTCCTTCCACTCTCTTCAGACCTCGGATAGTCCTATAATATTCCAGCGCAACTTGTCTATCTCTTCTTCCAGCTCCAGGATCTTCTCGTCAGTCCTCAGGGTGCGTGCGTTATAAGTTGCCAGGTCGAGTCGTCGTAGGTGGCAACCGAACCTCTACCGGAGATTCTTAGCACACTCTACCCCGCCGTTATCATGGTCGCCACCGTAGTCAGGAATAGCAGGGCCACCGGGGACTGGGGGCCGTTTATTAATGTCATTGCTCATGGGGGGTATATTGCCATAGTTGCCACGCTTTGCGAGCGGGTTGGCAACCGCAGTTTTTTATTGTGATATTGCTGTTATCAGGACGATGCTGCTGCCCATCTCCTGACTGTTTTCCAGTGTCGCTTTTTACGACACCCACGGGAATAGTGGATATTCTTAACCGCCACTACACGGCTCTTACTACGGCATTATATTGAATGTTTATAAATAAAAACTCCAGTGACGGACGAGCGAATGAACAACGAAATTATTCTAGAATTTTACACGTTTGCAAATATTGACGCACAACTAAAAACATGCAAAACTTTCTATTACGAAGGGTAGAATGCTAAAAATCTCTTAGCCAGAAGTTGGCTCGATACTTCTCCAGATATTTAGCACTAATAACTGTAAGTCTGCTTCAAGTTCGCAGCGTCTAGCGCTGAGTGATATATCGTCGGTCAGAGTCATTACCGGAACATTAACAAATTTGCATGTTTTTAGCTATGTTCGTACAACGGATAAAAATTGGTGGTTCTACTTAATATGACAAAAAGCGATTGAAATTAGTATGATATTAGTGATTTACAGGCTAGTTCAAATTGATTTAAAACGCACTGCGAAATGTTCCAATAATACTATAATTTTTAAGTTAAAAAGTTATTAGTGTTTGTTTCAGTAGTGCTTTGATCACAGAAGTGGTCGTAATAAAAGTAGGAATATGTTCCAGTTGCAGGGCTCACAAACGTATACTTTAGCACTAATGTGCAAAAGCGTCATAGCCTCGGAGACCAATAATGTAATTGTTAGTATATTCTGTGTTATTTACCTTTAAACAACAATGTTATTCAATGTTTTCTGCACTGATTGCTTATACCTATTGTTTCAAGGGCAAAATAACTTATGGTTTATTCTCTATTATGCAATCGTGTGTTCACTTTTTGTGTATGTAGACTACGAAAAAACCTTTCATTTCGTCGAAATTTGGTGGAAACCACGCTTCCTTCAGAGGTACCAGGTTGACTAACAAAGTATCGAAGCGAGTGTTAAACGGATTTTCTTTTTCTGCCGACTTCCAAAAAGGAGACGGTACTCAATTCGAGTGTATGTTTTTTTTATGTGTGTTACCTCATAACTTTTTACTGGGCGAACCGATTTGGATGATTCTTTTTTTATATGAAAGCTGATAGTTCCGTGTGGTCCCATATGAATTTGATCAAGGTGAGACCAATGGTTATTGAGTTATTCTTAAATAACCTATATTGAAGTCGCTTATATTGAAGTCGGCTGTACAAAATTTTTAATTTTAAATTATTAAATAAATACTGTATTAGCCATGATGCAGAAAACTCGATGTAAAACTGTTTATTGACTTAAATTTTGCGTCAAAATTGATGAAGAAAACCAACGGTGAATAAAAATTATTTCTGTAAAATAAGTGATCTTGAGAAATAGGCTATTCCGTAATAAATGTATGGAAAGTGTAAAAAGTCTAAACATTTATTACACAGTGAGAAGGGCAAATATTCAATAAATATCTGACGATTTTACATTAGATTCAGAAAAATCCTAAAATTACATTCAGAAATATTTCATATTATGTTGTATATTTTTACATGAAAATCTATAGTGATTTCGTTCAGAATGGTAGCAATTATCGACATCGATATACTCGTTTTTGTTTATTTATTTATGTTTATTACTTAATTATACATCTAAAATATAAAGAAAATAGCACTTGTAGAATTATTCAAGTGATCAAGTGAGTTGTTTTGGAAATCAATAACAAAAATTTTTAACAGTGGTAGAGCCACGCGGCAGCTTTTTCTGTCGCACGGATGGGTCGGCTCGAACCGGGGTGGTACCACGACCTCACAGAATACCAGCGTGAAGTAGAGGTTTACCTCTGCGTTTCGCTTGGTGAGTGCAGGTGGCCGGAGGCCCATTTTACTGGAAATGAGGCATTCCATCTTAGTCCTCACGGGTGACAACGCATCTGCATTTTGATTCACAAACGAGGATAGATGTAGATGTCTATGGGCCGCAGCAACCACTTACCATCAGGTGGACTGTGTGCTCGTTTGTCACCCTTATCCTATAAAAAAATCAAGTGATGATAATTATATTACATTGTAATTTGAGACGCAAACTTTAGAAACTAATAACTTAGTAAGGTAGGAATTTTAAGTCTTGACAGTCACACGGTAGGTACATAAGCGAGTTGGAACCTATTTATAATCCCAATTTTATATGGTAACCACTTACATTTCATATTTTTTTTATAGAAGAGGGGGCAAACGAGCATCCGGCTCACCTGATGGTAAGTGACTACCGCCGCCCATGAACAACCGCAACAGAGTTGCCGGCCTTTTAGAAAGGTACAAGCTCTTTTTTGTCGGTCCGGAAGTCTAATAGGTCCGGAAAAATCGCTAGTGGTAATTGATTCCACAAGGAAGTTGTGCGAGGGAGAAAACTTCTTCTGAATCGCACAGTGGTGGACCGCCAATCATCCAGATGGTATGGATCGTAACGCGAGTTTAATTGCGATGTGCGATGGTGAAATTGAGCGGCTGGAATTAGTCCGAACATTCCTCAGAGCACTCCCAGTGATAGATGCGATAAAATACGCAAAGAGATGCAACATCTCTACGCAGTGCCAGTGTATCGAGCCGATCAGAAAGAACTCGGTTGTCGACGATTCGAACCGCTCTGCGCTGGATGCGGACAAGTGGAAGGAGCTGGCACTGGGGTGCCCCGGCCCAGAGATGAGAACAGTATTCCATGTGAGAAAATCATGTCTTATGTCTTAAAATTCGGCATTTTTGAACGTATATACTACAAATCATCAGTCGCAAAGGGGCCGTTAACACCCCTTTTCAACTTACCCATAAATGCCAAAATTATTCGATTTCATTCCATATACTTTCATATTCCATATACTATTGAAAATTTGCATAAAATAACATCACCATCTTAAGCCAACTTGTATGTATATATAAGAAATATTTTGAAGTAGTACATAAATAAAGCTGTTATGTTATTCAATGAATATAAAATACCGATTTCGTGCCATCTAGTATCGAATAGCCGCAAGAAAACAATTCAGAATCAGAATTGTATTAGATGAAATCAAAACTAGAGGGCGGAGAAAATCGTTTTTGACTTTATTACACGACGAAAAATAAATCTACTTTTTATAACAAATAATAATAAATGTATAGAAAAATAGCAATGGCTGTCCGTGGTTATATTATGGCTCAATTTGTCAAAATATAAAAGCCACATAACTCATATTTTTAGCCGTCAATCTAGGGTTTGAATGATAGATCCTAGTGGCATACTACATTTTAGCTCAAAAACTATAAGCACAAGGTACTGCGTAGTTCACAATTCCGGTATTATTTCCATGTTTTTACAGTGGTCGGTGTGGTTATTACTCGGCCAGTGGATTAAGCCGATTAGATAGAATATGGCTGTCAAAATTAGACTACTAACACAGAATAAATAATAGTACAAGAACTACAAGTACTACTAGAATGCCCAGTACATTGAATGCAGCTTCTTGGAACACCAGCATTCATAGATAGGTTTACAGTTCGAGCGTGCACCGCTAAATATGACCTTCCAAGCTGGGCATGGAAAATCAACGAGAAAGACCAGCTGTAGTCTGTTGCGAGCCGAAAAGAAGAATAACAGAAAAACAGAGATCACATCTAAAAAAATATTTTTGTTTAAAAGTTTTACAAAATTATTGATGGCCACTAATACGTTATAGAAATTATGCTAAAGGGGTTTAAGATGTGTAAATAAATAAAAAAAATAAAGACATAAAAACCCAAATTTTTGTATAATGAATAATAATTAAAGAAATACAAATAGAAGTTTAGAATATTTTAATTTTCCTACTACGCTTAACTGCTATGTGGAATTTCCTGTTCTTTTTCACCAATAGTTTTCCGGGCAATACGACTTGGGGACGTTTAAGAGATTAGGAGTAGCAGACAAAGGAATAGCCCGTATAAAAGGCCGATAAACCGACAACGCACCTGCAAAATTGTTCTGCTGGTGCGAGTGGGTGTTCAAAGGCAGCGGTAGTTACACCTTTAGTTGAGCTGCATATCCATTTCCCTCCTCTTTTTAAATTGCATTACATTTAAATAAAACAAATTAAATAGAATAGGCGAAGTCGTCGAGTAAATTCATTAAAGTCATTGTGATTCAGTAAATAAACGTATAAAATGGAGTTACCTTGTCAATGTCACAGGGCACATACTATTTCTGTACTAAGTACCAAAATGTAAACAATATTTGCAAAATTTATTTTCCCGACAACGTAACTGTAGTATCTCGTAGTCCATATCTCGTCGTTCAATGACCATTTGTCGTAATTAACAGGCGAAAGTTAATCTCGCTCCGGCCTCGCTGTATGGCTGCGTCGCGCCGCCCTAAATCACAAGCCAAGCTGCCATTGTGACAACCAGTGTTTCGACCTTTCAGCTGCAATGTACAATGTTATCGCGCTGCGGCATGCAATACGGTATTTTGCTATTTTTCTGCAAGTAAAACGGTTCCTAAACGTAAATAATTTATTAATTAATCTATAACATAACTATTAATTTTGATGTCTATGACCTTTAATCTTCTTCGTCGATGGCAAATCAAAAGTAGTTATTAGATTTGCTTTTGTTGTAGAAATTTAATGTAACTTTCTTTTTTATGTCCATAAACGCCATACTATGAATGCTAAACAAAATTAGTGTTTCGTGCTACCAGCTATGCTTATCCGTAAATAACAGCATTGAATAGCTACTTCCTTTCCTTTATTTCAGGCTATTGAGATAACAAATATAAACCTCTTTTGTAATAAATTTATCACCTTTTCGCAATTCTGATGCAATAACACTGTTTATAATTGTTTATATTTAATAGTAATTTAATAAACATTTCATCTTCCTTGTGTTTTACTCTTAGCTTATTTTAACTTAAATTTAAGCCTTTGTATACTCGTACCCACTGGTTGGGGGAAGGCTGACCTATTATAATAATTACCTATTACGAACGTAAACTCATACACTGCTTTTAAACTATTTAAAACAGTACGATCGGATAGAATCTAGGTAAGTCAGGACAAATCAAAAAAAGAATCCTTCAAATGGGAAATTAGTTAAATTTAAAGCGTAGCTGATAGGGCTCTTCTATTGTCCAGGAGTTTGGCTAGGTTGGTACCACCCTCTCACGTATTTATGTTGCCAATAATGCTGTTAAATTTCAAACTAAACTAGTAGTTACTACTAGTTATAGGCTGCGAAGCATCCAATCCACCTATAACCTCCTTTGTTTAAAAAAGCTGGCTGATGTTCATGGACTATAGCCACGCTAAAAATATAAAAACGTTATGGATAGAGTAATTAATACATCGTAAAATTGTGTTGTTACCACATAATAGAGACATTTTCTGGCGTTATTGAGCATAGTTAGCTAAATATCGCCGGGATGCCGGAAGAACGGCTACAGTATGATAGCGGTATTTCTCGTAAACTACGTCCTGGTAACGTGCGGACGTTGCGGTATGGCCGCTGTTTACTTATATCAAATATATTCATAAATTTATTCGGAGGTTAAAACTCAACATAAACAATTAAAGATTACGGTTGTATGAATAAAATAGTTTAATGGTGTCACTTTCATATTTCATCACTTTTATATTCAGTTGGTTTATAATTTATACGACGAATGACTTTTATCTGACTATTGAAAAATCAGCCCTTATGTGTGTATATATATTACTAGTGAAATCTGATTAAAAGTATAAAGTTGGGTAAATCAAACATTACTAACGAAAAGAAGGGGTGTGGTTCCCAAGAGGAACCGGTGTCATACAATTTCATTAATTACAACCCTATCGAATACTGGGATCTACATCACACTATCGATCTAATATTATAAACATAATACGTTTATAACATTAGGTTTTTAGTTTACTTTTTGGTGTAAATGAGAGGTAAAACTAATTAAATGGATTTGCTGCTTGATGGTGTTACATATATTTAAATTTACCCGAGTTCTAAAACTTGAATAAACAATTTTTATGGGTTTCTATTAATAATGTATTAAATTCACAACATCCAATTTTAAACAGGTTTGTTGAATTCACTATTTTTGACAGAATAACAGTTGAAGCGAAGCTTCAATGGGATCCCCATATATCTCAACTAGCTAGCAAACTTATTTATGCTGCATATTTTATGAAAAAATATTAGAAGGCTAACATGTGTTGAAACAGTCATATTTATTTTAGTTATTTCCATAGCATAGTTTTGTGTGGAATCTTGCTATTTTTATTTTGTTATACTTTTGGACTTTTAAATTCATAATATGGTGGCTTAGTCAATGGGATGTCCCGCCATAAGTCTGGTGACAAGTAGGCATATATCTTAGCTATTGCAGCATAGGTTGCTTTAGCAAAATCGCCCAATGTACCAGTTGCTTCGCGAGCAGAAGTGTAACAATCTTTAACACCAGCCGTCTGGTGTAGCTTTTTTAGGAACTGGATAACGGGGTGATGATACCTGCACTGGTTACTAGTTACTGATCCACATTTTCCAGGGACCGTGCACGGCACAGTGTGAGGTTTTCCAATTTTATTACCCCAGTATCCTCTACGGACAAGGAGCACTGATAATTTAGGAAGTATACTATCCTCTGATGGCAGTGGCTACTTCCTTGCTACATTTAACACAACTCCCAATATGTCCATTGTTTTCTCTAATGGCTACAAACGCTTTAAGGCACGTGCGTTGTCTAGCACGCGTTTGTTTCTGTACAGGCATAATCTTAAGAACTTCATCGTTCGAAGAAGCTCCAAGGAAGTAATCAATTATTTCAAATTCTCTAATGGGTTAGTTAAAGTTAAAGTTGCAGCCTATTTACGTTCCACTGCTGGGCACAGGCCTCCTCTCATTTCTGAGAGGGTTTTAGGACAAGGAAGTGTCCGCCGCGCTGCCCCAATGCGTGTTGGCGAACTTCACATGTCTTCGAAATATTTTTTTTCTTATTTCTCAGACATGCAGGTTTCCTCACGATGTTTTCCTTAACCGCCGAGGACGTGGTAAATCAGCACTTAAAATTGCAATTAACAATTTCATTGGTGCCGGCGGGGATCGAACCCGGGTTGCTCGAGTACTATGAAGCTTACAGCGAGCGCTTACCATCTGAGCTACCACGGCTCTTCTTTAATGGGTAAAGCGATCAGATACATGCTCTTAAGCTTGTAAATTTTTCCTTCTCGCACCAAGTGTCCTAGTTTATTGACTGGCACCTACTCTTTCTGGTCTTTTTCGGCGCGACCGCGTCCACGACCACGTCTACGGCCACGCGAGCCTCCACGATCCCTATCGCCACCACGAGAACCAAAGCCTTCACCGCCACGTCCACCGGCTGGAGCTGCGTCCGCCATTATAAAACTGTGCACACAGTGAGACGTTCAATGTGGTAATTGCAACTGACATTGAAAACTTCTTTGTTTGCAGAAGACCATAAGAGCAATTTATAACAAAATCCGAAGAAGTCTCTTAGAGAAAAATTTAAATAAATTAATATTAAGTATTTTATTTTATAAATTTATATTAACTTTCGAAAATTTTATGTATGCAAGTAAACAAAAGCAAAAATAGTTTTACTTAAAATAGTGTTAAACATTCTGTAAATACTGTAAACAAACACAAGCTATAGTATGTGCCATATCGATTGAGAAAAACGGACAATGACCTCAGATATGAGCCGAGTGTCAAAAGGCGTAACTTACAAAATCTCAATTTAGATGTGATAACAATATTTAAATATTGATATTATTCCCACTTCTAGGTCAGCACATATGTTTTGTTTTTTTGTTTCTTAAATAATATTGTCTGTGGTTCCTATAAACATAGTAAAATCTTACGGTACATCGCGAAAAATGTGTTATATTTTATATTTCAATTTATGGTAAGTAACGCAGCAATTCATTTAATAACAGTTTCATATTAAAAAAATATTTGAAGCAATATAATCACCATATTGAGCTTTTGCAAATTCATCCCTTTAAAATAAACAAAACGCGCGTTACGTCAGTTCGTTCTAAAAGAAACGTGACAATGGCAGCCAGAGATGCGTCACCTTTTTTGGGCCGGTCCGCCATTTTGTTTTCATTCGTGTTCGGATAGCGCTTGCGTGTGTACGTCTCGGGTAATTCATAGCATTCATTGCATTGTTTTAGTTGAGTTTTTACTGTTAAATTTGTTATATCGTTAAGTTTTTGTTTTTTGAATCTGTTATATTAGTTTTACTGTGACGGTCGTTACTAAATCGACATGAGTTCAGGAGAATTTGGTGAAGGACCCGGTCCTTCAACATCAAGTGGAAAGAGACGTCGCCGACCCATAATAAACGTAGCAGGTACGTACAAATAGGTACAAATGCGACGACGTAGCCTTTCTATTTCTTAAAGCGCTCTTTTTATGTGACCATGTGGTATTTATTTTCTAAAACAATATGTATTTATGTGATGTAGTACTATGGTAGTATATTTTTGTCATTTATTTACAGGCCCATCTTCTGGAGCACCTTTAACGTCACCAGTAAAAAAGAGAAAACCTACCACTTTGTCGGTCGGGGAACAAGAGATTATCATTAATGTATACAAATATGTCAAAAACACCTGGCCCGAAGACGTGTATCCTTCAAACGTTAATATGGTAGAAAAGGTTTCGGAGATCTCAGGAGTCAGCAAGAGCACTATATATCGCGTATTAAGCGTGTATAGAGATTCCCATAAAATACCAGAAAAGGGAATAATTAATAAAAGAAAAAAGTCTGTAATTGACAAGTTGGACGATTTTGATAAATCGGCTATAAGAGCGAAAGTGCATCAGTTCTTTCTTGCAGGAGAATTACCGACTTTAGACAAAATTTTGCTCAGTATAAATCAAGATGACCAGTTGCCAAACTTGAGCAAAACTTCCCTGCGACGTGTGTTGCGCCATTTAAAATTCAAATATATAAAGAGAAACAGAAAAAGTGGTCTAATAGATCGCCCAGAGATAGTTCTGTGGCGTACCAGATATTTGAGAGAAATACAAATATTAAGAAACGAGGGACGTAACATTTTTTACCTTGACGAAACATGGATTAACGCAGGTCATACTATGGGAAAGGTATGGGAAGACACCACAATTGAATCTTCTCGTCAATCACGGTTAGAAGGCTACTCTACTGGCGCGAAAGCCCCTTCGGGTAAAGGAAAGCGATTAATAGTTGTACACGTTGGCAATGAAAATGGCTTTTTGGAGGGATGTGATTGGGTATTTGAATCATCATCTACTGGTGACTACCATGAGAGTATGGACGCTCTCCATTTCGAGGACTGGTTTAGAAAAGTAATAGAAAAACTGCAAAGCGGCGATGTCATAGTTATGGATAACGCTAGTTACCACTCCAGACGTTTAGAAAAAACCCCAACAATGTCTTGGCGGAAACAAAATATGCAGGAATGGCTAGAATCTAAACAGATCGCATACGTGCCCTCGGACACAAAGACCCACTTAATGGAAAAAATAAAGGCAGTTAAAGATAACTATCGAAGTTACGTCACCGACGAGATGGCAAAAGAAAAAAGCATCACAGTGGTAAGGTTACCTCCTTATCACTGTGAGCTTAACCCCATTGAACTTGTGTGGGCAGATGTGAAAGGGTACGTTGCACGAAAAAATACAACTTTCAAGTTAAAAGATGTTAAAAATTTACTTAAAGATGGTTTAACTCAAATCACGCCAGATAAATGGAAAAACTGTGTTCAGCATGTCCTTAAGGTTGAACAAAAAATGCGTGGCATGGATGATAGAATTGACCAAACTGCAGATCGCTTTATAATTAATGTTACAGATAGTTCATCAAGTGAAGATACGAGTGATGATTGCACCGAATAAAAATAAAGTTCTTATATAATATTAAAAATAAAGTTTTATCTTTTGCATAAGTACGTACTTATTCGGTGTCGTTATCACTCGAATCTTTATATGTGTTATAAATTAATGTTTTTTGTTGTTAAATGAATAAAGTACTTTATAACAATAGATGATTTTTCTTCTACAGCGATCTTTCACATAACTTTTTAATAATAGTTAATAAATATATATTATATCAATCATTATAAAAAAATCATTATAAATAAAGAAAGTACTACATATAAAATGTGCCTATATATTGAAGGTTTGTAACCCCTGGTTAAACGACCGAAAGGTCATTGTCCGTTTTTCTCAATCGATTTGGCACATACTATAGTAATACTAGTTACTCCACTCGAAGCTTTACAAAGAGTCGGTAAATTCTTCATAGGGTAGGTAATGCGTTTACAACAAAGTACCAGAAAATATGCAGGACCTATCTATCAAAAACTAAATTTTTTATTAAGCATAAATTGTTTATTACTGGTTATTATACTATTAAAGAGTACATGATTGATTAAAACCTCTGGGAATGTGATGATCGCTATCACGCTGTTTCCTAATGTTTCATAGTTAATTGTACAAAATATTATAGTGTAAATTAATATTTAATAAGTCCCGTTGGGTTCATTCCTGGTATTTCCCAGGACAGAAAAATTATTCCGAACTAGTGGTAAAAGCTAGATAAGATATATTAACCTATACCCTGTGTTATGACCCACATATGGTTCATTGCTATTGTCTTACGGAGGGGAAAACTGAAATGATCGGGAATAGAATATTTCAGATTGAGTTACAATAAAACCTTTTTTAAAATTTGAATACGGGCCTCTTAGAATCTTAATGACATTCAAAGAATAAAAAAATGTTTAAAAACATAAACTATGTTCGTTTAAAGTTGACACGTCGTTAACAGAAATGGAGCTCACGCGTGAACATTTCCGTGCCATAATTTATCACAATTTTCGTCGCGGCTTATCTCAAGATAAATGTCTCAGCGAACTTGTTTCGATTTATGATGTTGAAGCACCAAGTCAAACGACAATATACCGCTGGTATGCCGAGTTCCGACGCGGTCGTGTCTCGCTCAGCACTGTTTCTTCTGCAGGTCAACGAAGAACAGCGGTCACGCCTGAAAACATCGCAGCTGTGTGAAATATTATATTAGATGACCGTCATGTGACATACGAGCAGATTCGGACAGTTATCAATATCGGAATGACTGCAATTCAGTCGATATTACCTAATGAGCTGTGTGTAAGAAAGCTAGTTTCCCGCTGGGTCCCCACAATTTGTCCGAAGACCAAAAGGCGGCTCGTGTGGATTGGTGCCGGAATACTCTGCAACGCTTCAATAGAGGGAAGTCAAATGCCATTTATAATATCGTCTCTGGTGACTCATTATGGATTTATTGATACGAACCTGAGAGAAAACATCAGTCAGCAGTTTGGGTCTTCGAAGACGAGGTCAAACCAACGAAAGGGGTTCGCTCCGGCAGCATGTCAAAGAAAATGGTCGCTACGTTTGTCTCGAAAAAGGGGCATGTTGCTACAATTCCTTTACAGGAACGCATAACGTTTACCGCTGAGTGGTATATCACAGTTTGTTTGCCAGAAATGTTAGCCGAACTCCGAAAAAATAACTCGAAACGTCGCATCATCTTACATCAGGATAATGCGAGCTCCCATACAGCTCGGAAGACAAATTAATTTTTGAAGCAGGAAAACGTTGAGGTGATGAGTCATTCTCCGTTCAGTCCTGACCTGAGCCCAAACGATTTCTTTACATTCCCTAGAATGAAAGATTTACTATGCAGTCAACGGTTTGAAGACCCTGAAGCAGCTGTGGAAGCGTACAAATCAGCGATTTTGTCAACATCAAGTTCAGACTGGAATTACTGTTTTAATGATTCGTTTGCACGAATGGAAAATTGCATTAAGTTGAACGGAGAATACTTCGAAAAACAATAAAATACAATTTAGCTATACCATGCATGTGGTTTTTCTTAATCCCAATCATTTCAGTGTTGTGTCTGTAAATCAAACAGTGAAAGTGTTAAATATTCTATTCAATGACGTGATGCGTACTAAGTACAATGTGCGGTAATAGCATACAAGAATCCACCACACAATTTTCATATTGTGAGCGTACTATGAAGCAACTACGGGATATGCTAGAAATATAAACATGGTTTCCGAAAGATGGCGGAATAAACATTTTACGCCAGGCGTTAAATAGTCGAACCGTCGGCTGGTATAGCAATCGTCAATTCGCCTACAAGTCGCGGCATGTAAGTTTAGCGCTGAACGAAACGTGGAGGGGACGCGCACGAATTGAATTGCACAAATGCGACTGGAGAGCCAATCAGCGCGTGCGTAGGATACGCAAGAGCCAATCAGCGCGACTTATGCGCAATAACGGTCACCGCTAGATTTTCGTGCCGCTACTTATACCAAGCAAGATGATTAAGGCAAATACTTTTCATATCAGAGGATGCCCATGGCCAGCATTGAACTTTTACGGGTTCATGAAAAACTACCTAAAAGTTCAATTCTGAGGCAAAGCCTCCCCCATACATGGCCTCTTAGTGGGTAAAATATTAAAATTATAAAAAAAAATATATATAAAAAATTAATGGATTTAAATAAATGAATGCTTTTTATCAGAATTCAGAATGATCCACGACTTTTTCTGCCACCAGGGCGGCGCCACTTTAGAGTGAGGTAAATATTTGAGAGATTTCATAGCGGGGACGATAATTTCCTAGGAAAATGTAATCTTTAAGGTTTATTTCTGTATTATTAGTTATATTTTATATTCATTACATTAGAAATGAATAAACCAAACTATAAATATAACTAAAAGACGACTTTAAAAAAAAAGAGTTATAATGTGCAAAAAATTAAAAATCAAACCACTGACGCCTTGTGTTGTGTATTAATATAACACTCTAGATAATAATAAACTGTTATTTAAAACTAATTTCTCAATTAAATGACACTGTGTAGCAAAAAATTTTACCTCAGTCACAACAAGCGACATCTGGTGAGTGGAAGATTATTAGCCCTCAATTAACATATTTGTTCTACGTATTGAGTGAGATACTTGGTAATTACATATTGTCCAAGATATTTTCACAAACATTCTACAAAGAAGCATTGTTTTTTTTTATTTTGCTGTACATTTAATATTTTTGCGTAAAGCGGTGTCTTATTTGTTATATTTTCTCGAAAACGCATTTTATAAAGCAATATTTTGAAGAAGTAGGTGGGAAACTGAGGTGACGTCATCTTGTGCCCTCGGGAGTTCCCGAATTCTTTCATCAAATCCCGACAAAGCTTACTGCGATTATTCACACGATATATCAGGTGTTCTCAAACTTTGAACATCTTACAAGCATCACGGATTATGTATATTTCATATATTTTAAGTTAAAAAGAACGTATATATTTATGTGTCTAAAAATTGTATTTATATCGATGTGGGTGTTACGTATCACACTTCACATATCACCGAAATATTTTTATAACGATTTTAAGTTAAATTTATTACTAATTACGCGTATTTAATTCTTTCTTTATTACCAATTTAATGTGAGGTGAATATAATATCTACCTTGTAGTTTTGATGTAAGAATATCCACTACCCAATATCGTCCCGAAAGAGGTGTCATCTACATCTATTCTCGATTACGAATCAAAATGGAGATGTGTTGTCACCCGTGAGGACTAAGATGGAATGCCTCGTTTCCAGTGAAAAGGGGTCTCCGGTTCTCTACACTCACCATACGAAACACAGCAGCGTTAAGCTGCAATTTTACGCTGGTATTCTGTGAGAACGTGGTTCCTCCCCGATCGAGCCGACCCATTCGTGCTACAACTATACTAGTAATAAAGCTGCAGCATGGCTCTACCACGTACAAGATATATTTCTGATAACAACTAAAAATAATAAAATATTGCAGTTACCAATTCGCCTGCCACCTGCCTGGCAACTTTGGTATAACTCTGAAC
Organism: Parnassius glacialis; assembly: GCA_033319125.1. Lineage (NCBI taxonomy): Eukaryota > Metazoa > Arthropoda > Insecta > Lepidoptera > Papilionidae > Parnassius > Parnassius glacialis. Next base: position 23,039,560 of record JAVANC010000001.1, on the reverse strand, counting down.
CCTCCTCTCTCTATGAGCCTAAGTTCAGCAGCGGCGTTTTATAGGAGTCAGCAGGCTATAATGGATGGATTACCATTCCAGGTAATGGAAAATAATATATAAAATATGTTTTAAATTTTAACAATTTGTTTCCAGTTTTGGTTATTAAGAGGAAAATTTAAAAAGCATAAGCGTAGTGCTAGAAAAGTTTGGGAGCCGTGCGAAAGAAAAGAAATAAATGATCCCTCTTTACAAAAGTAATCCGGAAAGTAGATGGCAATGCGGTATCGTTTACAGGGTGCTACTATTATTTTGATGTTACGTAGATTATAACTGAATCCTATGCTTAGAAAAATTAAGGTTTAAAAATCTATAAAACTTGAAGTGTCTGTTTGTAATTTCAACATACCTAACACCTTTTTACTAAATGTTTTTAGAATAGAATAGAATAATTTTTATTCAATATACATTACATGTGTAATTCTTATAGAATGTAATTTTTTACTTTACCACTGGTTCGAAAAAAAAACCCTCTGTCCTGGGAAGAACCAGCAAGAAGCCCAGCGAGACTTTTTTTTAAAATAAATTTTACAATATAAATGATTACGAACTATTTACAAAATTCATTTTAGAAACTGCTTGGAAGCGACCACCTCATTCCCAGGGGTTATTATCAACAATGTATTCATTTATACTATAATAACCATTTTTATACAGTTTCAGCTTAATAAACCATTTAAACTTGGTAATAGAGAGAACCTGTACACTTTCCGGGACCTTGTTGTAATAGCGTATACATTGTCCAATGAATGAATTACTAAGTTTATGAAAGTATATATGGTATTTATTTAAAAAAAAAAACAATTGTAAATTTTTAGTCTGTCTGTCTGTCTGTTTGTTCCAGCTAATCTATCAAACAGCTGGATCGATTTTGACAGCAGATAGCGGATATTATAAGGAGTAACTTAGGCTATTTTTATTTTAGAAAAATAATTAGGATTCTGCGCAATAAAATTAAAACCCCATAAAACCCTATCGTTATAAATTCCACGTGAGCGAAGTCGCGGAGAGCAGCTAGTGTAAAATAAAATTACAGCTCGTTAAGTAGCATGTGTTCAAATATGAAAATATTTTATTAATAATAAATAAAATATATAGAAAGTTCATTATTCGACTTATTAAAACTAAAAAGCAAAATCCACTTTATGTAATATTTTCTACCCTAGCACTAGTACCAGTTTGTTACTGTCTTTATATCGACGAACCAAGAAACTAAAATCTACGCAATAGTGTAACCGATTTCAAAAATGAGAAGATTGCTACAAAATTCGAATGCTTTTTTAGGGATCGATTCTGCCCAAATATGTCGAATTGTCAGTTTTTGAGATAAAAATGATATGGATATAAATATTTTAAGGCTATAATATATAGAGTATGTTTGGTATACTTTTACGACGATCTGTATATATTTTCATCAAATCTGATAATAGATTAAGTTAGTTTATATTTTTTTTAAACTTTAAGTATTATACGTTATAAAAATTTAAACTTACTTAATAAATTTTCTGGCGACAGACGGACAGGTATAATTAAGTTCTCATATAATTTCCATTTCTTCATTTAAAGTTAAAAAAGTTACAGTCTATATACGTCCCACTGCTGGGCACAGGCCTTCTCTCATTTCTGAGAGGGTTTCAGGGCAAGGAAATGTCCACCGCGCTGCCCTAATGCGTGTTGGCGAACTTCACATGTCTTTGCATTATTTTTTTCTTATTTGTCGGACATGCAAGTTTCCTTCACCGCCAAGCACGTCGTAAATCAGCACTTAAAATTGCAATTAACAATTTCATTGATGCCGGCGAGGACTGAACACGGGTTGCTCGCGTACTGTGAAATTTACAGCGAGCGCTTACCATCTGAGCTATCATGGCTCTCTCATTTGGTAAGTAATAAATATTATTTTTTGTACAAATTTAAGTAAAAAAAAAAACAATTTTGTATCTTAGACACAGCCTTTATATTTGGATGCACCGGTGCAATAGTAGAGGGCGAATGTTCCATGGAGTCCAGTGCAAGCCTCGCGCCGCCTTAATCAAACCGAAGCAATTTATGATCGCACGACGCGACTGTTCCAATACGAGTCTATTCTGCAACAATACGTTTAATTCTTTTCGATCTTTATTTGTATCCTTTTAACACGCTTTATTAGCTTGTTATGTATCTATGTAACGGAATTTTTGAATGTGATTTTCATCCATTTCACACTTCGCACACTTATCAAGGATCGATGACTATGCAATAGTTAGTTTCTCCCATTATCCTAGCCAGGATCCTGTTTTTTTATAGAAATAGGATGACAAATGAGCACACAGTCCACCTGATGATAAGTGGTTGCTGAGACCTATAGACATTTACATCTCTCCTCGTTTGCGAATCAAAATGCAGATGCGTTGTAAGCCGTTACGACTAAGATGGAATGCCTCGTTTCCAGTAAAAAAAGGTCTTCGATTCTCTACACTCACCATACGAAACACAGCAGCATTAAGCTGCTATTTTACGCTGGTATTCTGTGAGAACGTGGTCCTTCCCCGCTCGAGCCGACCCATTCGTGCTACAACTATGCTATAAATATAGCTGCAGCTTGTCTCTACCACGTAAGGATCCTCAGGATTTGCGAATAATTCATAAAACAACGACGAATTCTGCCAGTTCAATCTACTGTAAGCCGCGTAAAAGAGCTTGGTTCCAAAAAAGCACGCTTTTCTAGCCTCAAGCTAGCCGCACTCAAAAATAGAAACTATATAATAGGTTAAAAAAACTAAAAAAAACACGGTTTTGAAGATAACCGAACTAAAAGTAGAAAACAATTTACAATAAGTTTAAAATATGAAAATACCGATTAACATAAAAAATCATTTTATTGTAAAAAAGCGTCATTATAAATATATTTGAAAAAGCACCCCATGCTTTTTACAATCAAACGATTTTTATGTAGTTTTGTTTTAACTAGTATTTATTTGAATTATGAAGTAAATACAATAGTAACAGCTATTTGAATTAAACAATTTTATTTTATTTAGAGGTCACCACACGGTGATTTATGACTTGTCGCATAGAACATGAGCGTAACGTAACATAGCAGCACAAAACTTTCTTGTATAGCAAGTGATGAGAACCGTAACCCCTTCGTACTGGTGACGAGGGATTGCATCTAAATGCTCAGGCAGTAGCAACGCAGCTGCATTTTAATTTTCAATTGAGAGAAGATGTATAATCTATGGACCACAGCACCTTATTAGCAGGTAGACTTTGTAACCGTTAGTTACGATAAAAAATTGTAGAAAAAATCTCATAATGATTAATTTTAAATAAAATATAGAAAAGTATGGATTCTATTAAATTTTTTTCTATTTACACGAAAATGTTTTGGTTTAAGTTTAAATGATAAAATTAAAATCATCTTGCATAAAAGTGTAAGTAGATGGATACTTGTTACAGAATGGAACGCCAATATGTGCGTATTGTATCTTAACTCTGAGGGCGGCGCGGTGTGGCCCCTATCGAACGCGCTTACATTACAACTTACACTTTCCAAAACGATATTTCCCGTTCCGTTTATTGATGTAATCCCCGCTATTGGGAAATAGTCACAAGTTTTCTCACTGACTTGAATATAAAACCACACTATTTTCTTTTGAGCAGCTCTTTTCATTTTTCTTTAGGGCCAGTAGCTAAAATTTTGTTCTGGAAAAGAGAGATTTTAGACAAAGTTTGAAATGCAGCACGAAAACAAAAATTATTGAATTTAGGTTGTGGAAGTGTTGTGTTTGCCTTCATTTTTTTTTTCATTTTTTTTGTGGTATTGAACTCAAAGCCTTCAGATAAAAAAAGGCATGAAAGGCTTTAATATATTATACAAAACACAATAGTACTAGGCAATAGATTTTTGGCGGCAGCTTAGCTTAGTCGGTAACGAGATTATTTTAAAGCATTTAAGCGGACAAGATACTTGATCTCTCTTGGCTTATACCACCATCGGGGCACTTGTTTCAACGTTTACTCTAATAATTCACATTTGCAGACAGTGTATTAAACACAAGATCGCAACACTTTTACGTGTTAAAAATCACTTCAAACAATTCCTTAAACTAATATAAGAGCAGTAATCCACTGTTAGTTAGTTAAAATCTGAGTGCGCACAGGAATTACATTCCTCTTCCTTCCACCGTCAAACAACCACATGCTCAGCTAGTCGCTTTGTTGACGACACACCACACATTCGAATCAAACGGTTTGCGTTATCGCTAATATATGGACGTCTTCAAAGCAACAGTGACTTTAGTTAAGCTAAGTCAGTTACTTCCCCATCTTCGGCTGCATCAACACTTAAGACCAGGTGGGAAACCTTAATGAATATATAGAATATATTAAAACCGCTAAAATCCTCCTGACCCTCGTGTCTCCAACATTTCATCTTTGCCAACCTCCGATCTTGAAGTATAACTTGATGAGCGCAACTGACGCACGCGATACGCGGCGCCTAGCAGTCTATGCGCAGTCTATCAGCATAGGAGGAATCCAAGTCTTATATCAGTCACGAGTAAGTAGGAGTGATGTTATAATACCCATGTAATACTAGCTCTAGAATATTCGAAAGTTGTCGCCGTGATCGGATATCTGGGTAGGTGGACAATGATTTGCTCAAAATCTTTCATGTATGCAATAAATCAAAAACGTTATTATTTTTAACATTTGGTTTATAGAATTATTTGTCGTATATGCGCTGTTCAAATATTTATTAAAACCTATGCTAGATATTACAAAAGTAATGATGAAAACAATAACAAGGCAACCCCTTGTAAATTCAAATAAGTACAATTATGGTACTAACCAACGACGTTCAAAGAAGAGAACAAACCCATTAAAATGTGCATTCAAAGTGCAAGTCATCTGGGGTGAGTGGCTTGTTTAAGTCGGGTGACTGGCACACTGCACTTTGTAGTAATTTAGTAAAGCGCCGATGCATAAAATGGATTAGCGTTTCGGTAACTATTCTCATTTACGTTTTGAAAAATTTGAGTAATTTCTTTTTCTATACAGTACTTTGTAAATCAGAATGACGATGTAACCTACTTTTTCTAAGAATTATGTTAAGGAGCGAGACTACTCGTATAAAATTTATATATAACTTTTGTACGTGGTAGAGCCATGCTGCAGCGATGTTATGGTTGTAGCACGAATGGGTCGGCTCGACCGCGGAAGGACCACGCTCTCACAGAATACCAGCGTAAAATAGCAGCTTAACACTGCTGTGTTTTGTATGATGAGTGCAGAGAATCGGAAACCCTTTTTACTGGAAAAGAGACATTCCATCTTAGTCCTCACGGGTGACAACGCATCTGCATTTTGATTCTATATTGAGGATAGATGTAGGTGTCTATGGGTCACAGCAACCATTTACCCCATCAGGTGGACTGTGGGCTCGTTTGTCACCTTATCCTATAAAACATATAGAAAACAAATCAGTTATAAAGAAATATAAATTTATTTGAAAATATAGAAACAGTTCGTAGAACCAACGTAATTCGAAATTTTCAATTTCAAGAAAGTTTCTTTAGTGGCCTTAGAGGATCGACGAGGGTCCGAAACATGCAGCCGCAGCAGCTGCCTCCGAAAGTTTATCACTTCACACTTGTTCACTATAAATACTATTGAATTAGGAATTTGGACTTTGAGTTTCATAGAGAAAAATTTTAACAAAATATCGGATATCATTCTTATAGACTTCAAATAATTTTCTATTTGGATTTTTCACATAATATGTATATCATTAAATATTATAGATATCTTTTAGACTTTTTATTATATATTTTTTTCATTCGACCAAAGACAATTGGAGGATAAAAAAGATTAAATAACATCTATTTAAAAATTATTAAAATTTAGTATGTGTACACCGAATTTAAAATATGCGCAAATTGATTATATATTAAAGTTTATCATCATCATCATTATCATTACACGCTTTTACTAGTCTATTGCTGAACAATACTGAACATAAGCCTCTCTCAAGTGAAACCACAAAGCATGATCCTGAGCTTGCTGCTTCCGTCAACTTCCTGCATGTCTTACCAATAATATTATTTCTGTGTGTCCTTACAATATATAAATAAAAGGGAAGATAATAAACAATAAAGTTATAAACTCTAAAAGGACAGTACATATGATATTTACAACATTATAATGCGTTGTCACCACTAAGAACTAATCTGCCGACTTCCAAAAAGGAGACGGTACTCAATTCGAGTGTATGTTTTTTTTTTTTCGTTTTTTTTTTATGTGTGTTACCTCATAACTTTGTACTGGGCGAACCGATTTCGATGATTCTTTTTTTATATGAAAGCTGATAGTTCTCGTGTGGTCCCATATGAATTTGATCAAGGTCAGACCAATGGTTATTGAGTTATTCTCAAATAACCTATATTGAAGTCGGCTGTACAAAATTTTTAATTTTAAATTATTTTAAATATCTTTTCGCTAGTGATAAGGATCTCAGGTTTTCGACGCTATACGAAACAAAGCAAAATTATGCTATTACATTATGCTACATGCTATTAGGGCAGCGCGGCGGACATTGCCTTGTCCTGCTGCTAGCCTGCGCCCAGGAGTGGGATGTGTATTTAACTTTACTATTAAGCTAGTATGCTGTAAGAGTGTGGTGGCGCACACTTGTAATTCCTGACCATAACAAGTATTGTTAAAACGCTTCTGAAAGTCAAATTTAGATAGAGAAAACTTCGTACTGCCTTCACATAGAAATACGTCATAGAATGTAGGCAAGGTCAGATATTTTAACGGTATTTATATATTAAATTTTTTATAGGTTAAGGGTGACAAACGAGCACATAGTCCACCTGATGGTAAGTTGTTGCTGCGGCCCATAGATATCTACATCTTTACTCGATTACGCTTAACACAGCAGTGTTAAGCTGCTATTTTACGCTGGTATTCTGTAAGAGCGTGGTCCTTCCCCGGTTGAGCCGACCCATTCGTGCTACAACCTATACCTACTACTAATATAGCTGCAGCGTGGCTCTACCACGTATTTATCATTAAATCTTCTGAAGTGGTTAATCTAGTTCGTTTGCTTTTTAATGGCAGCCGGTAAAGTCCACAGTTAGACATGGGCCTCCCCCATGGGTTTGCCTTAATCGTCACGCTTGGCAGGCAGATAGAAGATCCTAGATCGCGGTTGTTTTCATAGAATCTAAATTTGATTATTTAGTAAACTATAATACTGAGAAGTGAATTTACAGCAATTACGAAAGTAAAGCCGAATCAAAAAAAAATAATGAGAAAAGACATATCTTATAATTTTTTTCTTTGAACTACTGTCATAATTTTCCCGTTTTCTTATTTTTGTGAATAAGCGATTTTTCTTGAACATAGAACTGTCAATTTAAGTTTAATTAGGGTTTCTTGATGAAGTCTATTTTTTCAGATATTCAGATTTCAGGATTGATAATTGACTTTAGTCTCATGTTATTTCTACAATGTCAAAATAACAGCTTTTTACTAATTGCATATGAAAGTATATACGGTACTTATAACATTAACACAATTTTTAACATTTTTGTCTGTCTGTCTGTTTGTTCCGGCTAATCTCCAAAACGGCTAGACCGATTTTGATGGAACTTTCACTGGTAGGTAGCTCATGCTATAAGGATTAATTTAGGCTTAATTATATTTAACTTAATTAAGTTTTAGAAAAAATATTAGGGTTCCACGCAAAAAAATTAAAACCATAAATTACACGCGGGTGCAGTCGTGGGGTAAATTATATATACTAGTGTAAGAGAACCTATTGAATTGGCTCTGTTGCCTACTAACCCGCCTCCCTAGCGTTCAATATTCTACAAATTGTCGAGGCAATTTTTTTGTTTTCAAATGGCAGAGCCATGCTGCAGCTATATTAGTAGTATAGTTGTAGCACGAATGCGTCGGCTTGACCGGGTGGCCCATTACAGGTTTTATTTACTTTATGCGATATTTGGCCCTTTTTGGGCCGAATTTACCTTTTTAAATCAAATATAAGATATACCATATCACCTGAATGTGTATAAGAGTTGAGAGAAGAAAATGAAACAGGAGATGTACACCAGCTGAAGTGGCAATGGGCCGGCCATATAGCTCTAAGAACCGATAACCGATGCTGACGAAAGGTTCTAGAGTGGCGGCCTCGTACCGGCAGGCGAAGTGTAAGGCAAACCCTCCCCCCCCCCACTAGATGGAGTAACGACCTGGTAAAAGATGCAGGTGGCTCGGGACCGTGCTTTGACGCATTCCTTGGTGGAGTACTATGTTCAGCCGTGGACTTGTGAAGGGCTGTAATGATGATGATGATGATAAACCCGTCAGCAAGTGAGGCAACTATGGCAAATATGTATAAATGTATATAATTATGGCCATATGAGGTTGTCTATGCGGCCTATGTTTTAGCAGGAGACTTTTAATAGGCTGGTGTGAGTGGATGAGTTACATACATTGGATTTAAAAAGGAGTAACATATTTGTTAACAATAAAGGCAAAATAAAATAGCAATAATCTTGAGGAAACAGCGATTTTGCAATTGGTGTTGACCGACGTAGAATCTTTTTAAAAATGGTGACTCTCTAAATTTTGTAGAACAATCTGTGTGCCACTGGCACCTTTCATTTGTATTATACTAGAGCCCAATGACTTCGTCAATCTTACTTAGCGGTACCATGTAGCGACATCTATGGAAATGTATTAAATAAAGAACGATGTATTTAGCGCGTCAAATTTTCATATCGATATACATCGCAACCGCTTCCGTAGATAGATAATAGATGGCGCTAGAGTAGTCAAGTGAGCTCGGCCACGGTCCTTATTGCTTTGTAAGAGAGATTCATAAAGTCGAATAACTCGTTAAATCGACGTTAAAACAGAAAACCTATAAAAGTATTTCTTTTTTATAAAATAACGGCAAAACATCGGTAAATACGTGTGCTAGATCAAGATAACTTTTTCTAGCACACGTATTAAATAAAGTACTGTTACTTATCGATTTAAAATGGTTAATGGTACATATAACTTCCATTAAACAAGAACCGCACCATCACAAAGTATGACGTTATTTCTATTTGTAGGTTTAAAAAAGTACATGATTTTTTTATCAGGGTAATGTTTTTATATGGCTGAGTTATTTCGTAGTGAAGTGATTAGATTTATAAATTTCTTCAGATGTAACTGAGGGACTTGATAAAATAGAACACAGGCGCAAAGTAACCAGCCTTTTGGTTTTCTACAGGATGCATTTCGGAGAGTGTGCGCAGGAATTGCATAATTTAATTCCTCCCTCTCCCTTCCACCATCGCACAACCGAACGTTCGGCCAGTCGCCAACCTTTCGTTGTTCACTTACCACGCATTCGAACCAAACGGTTCGCTACGTCGTTCATCATGCGTACAGCAAAGGAGGGGAACAAGTTCCCAGCATCTGTCTTTCCATCCGATTACAATGTGGGTGTCTTCAAGGCAAGAGTGAATAGGCTTTTGTTAAGTCAGTGCGCTTCACCATCTTAGGCTACAGCACCACTTACCATCAGGTGGGATCGTAGATAAGCACTGGGTTAGTAGAATATAAAAAAATGTAATAGGATAACTTTTACTCAATATAAATTATCACATATTAGTTATTGATTTACTCTCTTACCACTGATTCGGAAAATACCTCCGTCCTGGAAAGAACCAGTAAGAAACCCTTAGAAATTATATTTCTTTTTAATGATAGAAAGTTATGATGTGTTAGAGCCCGTAATTCAAACTATGCTGTTATTTATACTTTACTTACCTTTTAATAAATGACTGAATTGGCATTTTCGGATATAAATATATAATCAATAAATATAATGTATGTATGTATGTAATGTATGCATGTAACGTATAAGACAGTGCACAATCTTATATATCTTCATGCCAGGGTAAGACTCCAGCAGCGCGTTAACGGCACCCTGCCAAAGTGGAAAAGCTTCCTGCAGCGTAGTCTAAATTTTCTCAGAAAATAGGAAGCATTAGTATTTTTGGGGCTTAAGCTTATCTTTCTTATGACACAATATTGGGGAACTTTTTAATATAGCTTTTTTCTCCATTTGTATTGAATATTACGTTAATTATTGGCAAGAAATGTCGTCAGTGTTTATAATGTTTTTTTTAATTGATTAACACGTAAAGTAACCTTTAACATACGTTGTTGTACATTTATATTAAAATTATTTAAGAATAAAAAATAAATACCTACTTTTATAATTAAACTTATCTTTTTAGATATAATAAAAATACAAAAGAAAATTATATACTTAGATAACTTTTTTTATAATATGGACCTAATTACAGACGTTTTCACACAAATTTAAAAGTGAAATGCTCAATCATTCTATAAAAGAAGTGTCAAAACTTTCTACTTTCAAGTTCTTCGTAAACTCATAAATGTAGGAATAAAAAAATGTCGGTCTTTGCCCGCGAATGTATAAGGTAAAAGAATTGCAAGTGCGCATCCGTAGCGTCGGGTGGCAGGGGCGGTGGAGGCTGTACGGAAACTGCTTTTCCAACATAGGGCGGCAGTGTGCCGCGCGCTCTCGTCAACGATAACGTTTCGCGCTCGCTTTTCCGCGGGAAACACGTGACATTTGTTTATACATATGTGGCTACACATTTACGCAGTTTTAAAATGACAGAAATCGCACTTATTTCTTCAAGCGTCCTGATTTCTTTTGTGTTATAGGTATATAGTGAGAAAAGTATGTGTTATGTGTAAAGTTTTAAATGAGAAAACGTGTGCAACGTGTTTGTAACGGTAATAAATTCAGGATTTATCAGATTTATCTGTACGACTGTTGGAACATCGTCAGAAGGCGGGAATATTTATACGTGTCATATTTCCTTAAAGGAGTTTTTTTCACGTTTTCCTTTTCTTGGACTTAAATGGCTTGGCAAAACTCATTTTGGGATCCGGTGGTTGTGTTTTATGATATTACATTTGGAATTTATACACTCTGCCTTGTTTTATACGAAACAAACAGATAAAGAGATTTAAGTTCCATTTGTTTTTATTATAACACGTGGTCACGTAATGGATTATGTTACATTGCTTATTGTTAGTCGCTTATTTATGGTTGGTTTCAGATTACTAATCATGATTTAACTTGAGATTATTTCTAGAAATTTAAGAATTTGTAACATTTTCGAACTTCAATTGAAGTTATTATAAAAAAAGAAAATACGCAATCGAATCAAATGGTAAAATAAAAGAAAAACAGTTCGAAAATTGCTAAATACGTAATTTAAGAATAGTGTAATACGTTATAAAGAGGCACATAAAGTCAACGTGCAGTAAAATACAATGTAGCAGATCTATAGGTGTTAATTAACTCTTAGTTTTTTAAGTGGTCTTTTCTTGTTTCTGTGGAGAAAATATTGTGAAATATCATAGAATCCTAAAATTCTATGATATTTGTGGTAGAACCATGCTGCAGCTATATTATAATTGTAGCACGGATGGTTCGTTTTAAAAGGGGAAGAACCACGTACAGAATACTAGCGTGAGGTAGCAGTTTAATGATGTTGTATTTCGTAAGGTGAGAGAACCGGAGAGAAATGAGGTATTCCATCTTAAACCTCAGGGGTTTAATAACATTTTGATTCTTAACGGAGAATAGATGAAAATGTCTATGAGCCACTTACCATCAGGTTGACGATGTGCTTGTTTGTAACCCGTACTCTATAAAACAATATCTAAAAAAATGTTTTATATTCATCAGCACAAAAATGTCATTTATATAAACATATTATTATATAAAAATATCATAATTTGAGTTTTTCTTATGTTAAAATGACGAATATGATGCTAGATTTTTAAGAATATCTAGTAATTATTTTTCTCATAACAGTCGCACATGTAAAAAATATGATAATTTGATGCGGCTTATTTGAAATTCTCAAGTGAAAATTTTAGCGGGAACGAGATGAGTCGGTGCAGAATTATTGGATGGAGACGTGACCGGTTCGCCGTGGACCGAATAACAATAGACTTGCGACAATATTTGCGCATGTCCCGGGAACCGGTGTAGTCGGATGTAATATATTTATATGGATATTATGTTCGAAACTAAATCCGCTTAAAACAGTCCTTCAAGCCAACAAAATACTACAATTGTGGAAGGGCTTCAAGTCAAATAGGATAATAATACTGACACATTTAAGCATGTTTATGAATTATCGAAACAACATGATTTGCTGAAGACAAAATTTGGTCATTTATATAGAATGAAAATAGCTTTTGTTTAAGGTTTACGTACGGGTTACGTTAATAAGTGGATAAGAGTTTGACTGCAATGAATTAGCTCGAGGCATCGGATTTTTAACCAAAAACGATTTGTATGGCTTACAAATTGAGTAATTTATGTATGTAAAAACACCTACATGATACAGGAAAAATTCTTAATGTGTGAGTTATTACGCGTTATTTATAAAATAAACTGAAAAAAACCGGCTGTTACACTTAGCTATTTAGCATATCCTGTCTTTCATCATCAGGTATACTGTAAGCTCATTGGTTACTGAAGCCCATATACACTTGTAACTGACTTTAGACAAAAAATGCTATAGATTTTCTCACATTAGAGGACTAAAATTTACTGGCTTTAATGTATAGTTATACTGGTTTTGCATACCATTTAGACTGGATTCACTGTAGTTTGGTGGCAGGAATAAATAATAGTGTGATACCTACTTAGACGGACCTCAAGGCAGCAAAAGGACATTATATCAAATAGTATCTTGAATAATTTACATGTCCGCAAAATATTGCATGCCGAGCGCAAAGCGCGTGGTTATTGCATGCCGAGCGCAAAGCGCGTGGTTATGTTCTACTAACGCCTAAAAATCAAAATTCCAACGTTTTGTCGCATGAAATCGTATCCAGCAATCATATTATACATATAAATGATATAAAAAGCACATTATTAGAAAGATAAATGATTGTTGAACTTATTAATATTTTTTTTAATCGATTAATTGCTATTTTTAAATAAAAAAGGGGTTTTAGAGGCTTATGGTGTGGATTTATCATGTCCCCAAGGCTTGTAAACACTTATAGTGTTTGAAAATATCAATTGTTTAACTCAATCTATTTTTCAATCTCTTCATCTATCATGTGGGAAGCCACTGAATGTAAATGGCAGTGTAATTTTGTTTTGTTTAGCTATAATTATTTTGAAAGCACAGAATAAATAATAGTAGTACGTACTAAAAGTAAGTAGTATCAATTATTTTGTCATGGGTGAAATTTTCATGGTTTTCGAGGGTGTTGAAACCGATAGGGTTGTCGAAATGTAAATCCAACATGGCGGCCCCAATAAGTATCAATTTGTTCATAATGGGTGTCATTTTCATGGTTTTCGAGGGTGTTGAAGCCGACAGTGCTGTCGAAATGTAAATCCAAGATGGCGGCTGAAGTAGGTACCAATTTTTTCATCATGGATGTCATTTTCATGGTTTTCGAGGGTGTCGAAGCCGATAGTGAGTCGAAATGTAAATCTAAGGTGGCGGCTGCAAGGGTTATCAATTTTTTCATCATGGGTGTCATTTTCATGGGTTTCGAGGGTGTTGAAGCCGATAGTACTGTAGAAATATAAATCCAAGATGGCGGCTGAAGTAGGTACCAATTTTTTCATCATGGGTGTCATTTTCATGGTATTCAAGGGTGTTGAAGCCGATAGTGCTGTTGAAATGTAAATCCAAGATGGCGGCTGCAATAGATATCAATTTTTTCATCATGGGTGTCATTTTCATGCGCTTCGAGGGTGTTGAAGCCGATAGTGCTGTGGAAATATAAATCCAAGATGGCGGCTGAAGTAGGTACCAATTTTTTTCATCATGGATATCATTTTCATGGTTTTCGAGGGTGTTGAAGCCGATAGTGCTGTCGAAATGTAAATCCAACATGGCGGCTGCAATAGATATCAATTTTTTCATCATGGGTGTCATTTTCATGGTTTTCGAGGGTGCTGAAGCCGATAGAGCTGTCGAAATGTAAATCCAAGATGGGGGCTGCAATAGATATCAATTTTTCATCATGGGTGTCATTTTCATGGTTTTCGAGGCTGCTGAAGCCGATAGTGCTGTGAAAATGTAAATCCAAAGTGGCGGCTGCAATAGGTATAAATTTTTTCATCATGGGTGTCATTTTCATGGGTTTCGAGAGTGTTGAAGCCGATAGTGCTGTCGAAATGTAAATCCAAGATGGCGGCTGAAGTAGGTACCAATTTTTTCATCATAGGTGTCATTTTCATGGTTTTTGAGGGTGTTGAAGCCGATAGTGCTGTCGAAATGTATTTAAAATACTTTAAAAAAATCGGTATAATTATGCTATACGTTATTTTTAATGCGAAGGCATGCTCAATTGGATTTACCAATATATTTTTAGTTTGCAGTCATGTATTTCTTCTGACATTGTTCTTTACCATCGAGTACGTGGTAAATTAGCACAAAAACTTTATAATATCATGAATTTTAATGGTACCAGTAGCCGTTATCTTGTAGTGATGGCGTTTGAGAATCTACTACCACATGTTATCTCGTGGGTTCCGTAGTAGGCGACGGAGGGAAATGAAACAAACGAAATATGCTGCTACCCATCCGCGTAGCAGCATCTTTCTAATAACAACTCATGATTATAAACCGTGTTTGCCAATCCATTTGCCAAGCGTGACAACTATGGCAAATACCTCCGATGAGGCAATCTATGTGGGAGTCCTTTGTTAATGTAGTGTAGTGGATTAATATATGTTTACTCGTATATTAGAAAAGATACGAGTCGTACAAAAGTATCGGAGAAAGCTCGTATTAAAAGATATCAGAGACGAAGTAGTGGAGTGTATTGTCAACATTACGGTCTAAATATACCGATATAATGACTTTCAAAGATCGTCTGTTATAAGAATGAGTTGAATATCTATTTGTGATTCGATTCTAAGGTAGTTATTAATGGAAAATGAGTTTTAATGATGAAAAATACCGTGTTTGTTTAGAGTGTGTGCAAACATGTTTTGTATAAAACAAATAGATTATTTGTAATATTTATAATGAAAATATAACAAATAATAAAATAAATAATACTTCATCCGATCATCGCGTGACTTAGCGATTATAGAGTTCTTGACCTAGATTCGAGTGCGTATTTCTTTTGAGTTTTTTTGAAGTTATACTTTTTTTGGGGCGATTGGGAAAAACGATGAGAGTGAATTTTTACGATGCGCGCACACCGACACTTAAAAACGACACCATGAAGTTGTTACGATGCGCGCGCACACTGACACCTAAAAGCGACAACTTCAGTGGGTAATTGTCTCTCAAGTTTTTTTTGTTACGCTAAAGAGGTATAGCTTCCTACGTGTGTACATAAATACACACACACTTTTTTATTGAATTTTGTTATGTAGCGTTATAACATTTAATGCGTTATATTTAAATGTTGCCAATAATTAACTAGGCGAACTTTATATTACTATATACATAGATATTTAAAATTAATATTGTAATTACAAGCTATGAAGCCCTCCGTTTTGTTCTTCAGAGGTTGCAAAGCGTCCAAAACAAGGTGTCCATGATCTACAGAAGCCACTTACCGAGTACCATCAGGTGGACGAACGTTCTTTTATCACTTTAGCTTTTTATTATAAAAATATTTATGTCAATAAATTATCTGTCATCTCAATTATTCTACTTTAAGTCGAGTGGTGATAGAAAGTCCAAGGTGGCTATTATTATTGCTTTTAAACGCAATGCATCCACTGGTGTGGATCAGTCGGTGAGAGCTGGCATGATTACAAGCTATGAACTATTTTATTTTAATCCTAAGCGCATCTGCAGAAATCTTAGTTTAATATGACGATAACCATTGACCATCATTAGATTATTATTATCTCGCTGGTCGCTTAAATATTTTAAAATAATATTAAGACAGTAGATATAAAATGAAATATATCTTCAAGTTTTGCCGTTGCTGTATGGTGGCTGAGTAAGAGAATCCATTCCCGAAACGAAACGTCTGGTACTGCCACAAAGGCAAAGACGACTCCGTGGCGCAGTGGCTTAGCAATGAGTTACTGCGCTGGGGGGCGTGGGTTCGAATCCCGCACGGAGCAAGTATTTGTACGACCTACAAATAATTCTTCCGGGTCTGGATGTTTGTCCTTATGCAATTTGTGTTTGTAAACTGCCTCCACGATACAGGAGAAAATCCTAGTGTGGGGGTAACGTTATTTATAAGAAAAAAAAGGCATCCGCTTGCCAAGCAAGGCGATTAATGTAAATAGAGAAGTACGGAGTTTCACGGGCTGGTGAAGGAGATGAATAAAATATTTATCAAATTTTATTGTAATAAACGTATTTATTGAGAGCCGTGGTAGCTCAGATAGTTGGCACTCGCGGTAAATTTCAAAGTACGCAAGCAACCCGGGTTTGATTCCCGCCGTCACCAATGAAATTGTTAATTGCAATTTTAAGTGCTGATTTACCACGTGCTCGGCGTTGAAGGAAAACATCGCGAGGAAACCTGCATATCTGAGAAATAAGAAAAAAGTATTACGAAGACATGTGAAGTTCGCCGACACGCATTGGGGCAGCCCGGCGGACACTTCCTTGCCCTAAAACCCTCTCAGAAATGAGAGGAGGCCTGTGACCAGCAGTAGGACGTATATAGACTGTAACTTTAACTTTAACTAAATGTATTTATTATATTTTAATTAATTATTAGTAGTTTCCATATTGACCTGTGACTTATAGGTCCCATACTTATGTGGGACTTATGACAAAAATAATGTGCCAACAGTGTTACTTGCTTAGCTTATCGTAAAAGGCGACTAATGGTATTTTGGGCTTGTTATTGTTTAGGTGATGAGCTAGCATCATCTATCACTTACTTCACATTTTTTTTTCTTTGAACTCTGCCTACCCCTCGTTGATTTCACGGATGATACCATGTATACTCGTATGTATCAGTATATCAATATGTTTATTGCGTACTGGCTGCCCCCCGCGCGACTACGCCCGCGTGGAATTTACTACAATTTCATGGATTTTACTTTTTTTGCGCGGTACCCTAATTATTTTTTTACAATAAAACTATCCTATGCCTATGCAGTGAAAGCCCCGTCAAAATAGGTCCAGCCGTTTCGGAGATTAGCCGGAACAAACAGACAGACAGACAGGCGGACAGACAAACATATTCAAAATTGTTTTTTTGTTATTAGTACCATATGTACTTTCATATGCATTTAGTAAAAAGCTGTTATTTTAACATTACAAACAGACACTTCAATTTTATTTATTTGTATAGATACGTAAAAAGGTTCATTTAACACCAGGCAAGCAAGTTGTATGATGGTGATTTAGGTAAAATCACACGTACACGCATTTTAATTTTTGCGGTTTCCCAGCCAATCAAGATACCGTAAATAATGTATCTGATCTTGTTACGTTGTCCCCAACAAAACAAATCTCGTTCAAGACTTTGATGAAACAAAAACAAGAGTGCCATGTAACAAGAGTTAATATCGCCGGGGGCTGGTGGGGAGGCCTACATTTGTTTTTGATTAAACAAATTGTCCGCGCACTTTATCGCTCCCCGGTGAACGCTCCATGACTTGCTTCAGCTGTGACTTTTATTGTTTTTTATGCTCTTTTACTATTTATGTTTTTAACCTATCCTGAAATTGTTACTCATCTTTGATGAAGTTTCAATTAAAAAATACTATTCATCTACTTATAGAATTTATTTTTTAATCATACAAAAGTATTTGTAAACTTCAAATTTGTGCTAAAAGATCGTCTGGGAAGGAACCAACCCCTTTTGTCTATTTCTGCCGTAAAATATCAGTGCCAACAATATTGTATTCCGACTTGAAGGGTATAAACGCGCCTTTAACTGGGCTTTGCATTGCAGTACCCACTTAACTACTAACCTACTTCGCCGCTATTAATGTATATATAACTAATTTTTTCAAGTAAGTATTAGTGTTAGTATTATTAATAAGTACTTTAGAACAGAAAAAGCCGCTTTCTTAGCATTTCAATAAAAACAGACACCGAATCGGAAAAACACACATGCGCGCGTATCTCGCACTTTCGACTCTGTTGTCCATCAAAGGTTCGGTATTTTATGTCATGCGTAAACGAAAAGGAATTTCCTATGTGGATGTCCTCTTATGGAAGAGTTCGGGACAAAACGGAATACAATTTTTCGAAACTAAAGCTAGCAAATGACTTATAATATGCGAATGAGATATAAGGAAGAATATTTAATTTTAGTTTCATAAGTAACCTGGTTGTGGTGCACTCTGTGGACTACTAGGTTGAAAATCCAACCAATCAAGCTGAAAACAGCTTGCTGGTTATGGAAAGCAGCATCTTTGTATGAGAGTATCGACTCTGCGCTCACTAACCCACCTACCCAGCGTGCTAAGTATTTGCAACTCTTCCAGAAAATGCATGTCACTGGCGCATTTTAGGAAAAGCCTATGACCTGTTTTCGAGTGGTAAACAGTATAAAATATTTATACATTTATCATTCAAATTAAAACATTAGTTTCGTAAACAAACTTTACATGCGAAACAGTGTTCAAATTCTAAAACAAATTGCTTTCAAATTGAACACTTTTTTTTGTTTCACATGTGCACGATTCTTCGTCATTGTATCTGCTTTCATCGTATCGATCAGTTATTTTAACGGATAAATAAAGGCCTGTGTTTTCGTTTACGAAACGTATTGTATGTAATTGACAGTTTTGGGTACTTGCAGAAACGCGTCAAATTACAGCCCATAACAGTCCCTCGGCTGGTTACAGACCTCCTCTAATTTCTGCGAGGGTTTTGACAAGGCAATATCCCTCGTGCTGCCCCAATTCGTGTTTGTGAAATACTTTTTTTATTTCTCAGACATGCAGGTATTTTCAAGATGAAAACAGATGGTAAATTAGCACTTTGGTTACTGCTACTTAAGTTACTGTTGCAATAAGCTACGTTCCAATTTAATTAAACTGTATCAGCATTAATTTAATAATATGTTATTTTCATAACCTAGTTCATACGAAGGGTTATTTAGAACGAAGTTAATTAAAACACTAGCTCTTCCCCGCGACTTCGTTCGCGTGGAATTTATTATGATTGGATTTTATGGGTTTTAATTTTTTTGCGCAGAACCCAATTATTTTCAAGAATTTTTAAAAGTAGCCTAAGTTACGCCTTATAATATCAGCTAGGTGCCAGTGAAAGTTCCGCCAAAATCGGTCGAGCCATTCAGACAAACAGACAAAAAATTAAAAAAAACCGGCCAAGTGCGAGTCGGACTCGCGCACCGAGGGTTCCGAACAAATCCATAGGTATATGAGTTTAAAATTATTAAAAATATTTTTATTATATGATGTAACTAAAAATTTATGCTTTTCGCAATTTTTCCTTTATCTGTGCTATAATACGTTGCTTCGTGCCAAATTTTAAGATTCTCAGTTCACGGGAAGTACCCTGTAGGTTTTGACTTTTGATTCCCTTGCGAATATCGAAAATTTGCGGCATAAACGGCTGTATCTTTTGATTGCGTTGGCTTAGAAGTTTGATTTTTTCACAGCCCCAAGAGACAGTAGACTTGAGTATTTGATATAAATTTCAGCTTGATACCTCTACGCGTTCCTGAGAAAAAGGGTCGTGACAGACAGACAGACAGACAGACAGACGGACAACAAAGTGATCCTATAAGGGTTCCGTTTTTTCCTTGTGAGGTACGGAACCCTAAAAATTGTTATTTTGTTGTAAGTACCGTATATATTTTCATATGCGTTTAGTAAAAAGCTGTTATTTTGACATTACAAACAGACACTTCAATTTTATTTATTTGTATAGATAACATAAAAGAGATATGCATACATTTTGTATGAGGACAAGTGACAAAAGAGGAGGGACAGGTGATGAATGGTTAAAGGGCATTTATTATTAAATAATTTTGATGTATCATTGGGTGGATAGTTCAAACATTACAATTTTAGTAAGCAGTAAACCCTGCTTAATCTATGATAGTATCATAAGTACCGGAAACCTTTTTGTTTACAAATTCACGCGAATGACAAGAATTGTGATTTATATCTATATAATTAGCTTCTGGATTAATAGAATTTAAAATTTGTTTAATGTTATATGTACACCCGAAATCGGTTATAATTGCAACAAAAATGCCCACTTCATTTTTCGTTATGGATGGGAAACCTGTAACAGAGGCTGGAGCAATAAAATAAGAAATAGTCCGACCAACCGTTTCGGAAACGGGTCGACTGTCTGGAACCCCGCCGGGTGAGCAGTGAGCTGTGCCCTCACCCGAGTTAAATTGCTCTTGCACCTGACAAGCATACGAAAGCATCCAGTTCGTTAATACGTCAAAGAAGTTGCTTTAACTTTACAAAGATGCTTTTACTTTAACATGTATTACTCGTAGTTTCGTCGTCTTAAGTTAAAACTTTGATAAGTTCAATCTTCATTTCTGTCCCAAAACTTTAATAGAAAATAAATACTAATATGACTTTCCTATGTTAGCTTTTGATATATATTTGTGTGTTTTATATAAATAACATATTGTATATACCTTTGTAAAATGAACTTTATTTAAAATAATTTAAATCTTATAAAATAAATAAATAACCTAACTATTCTAGATTATATTCTTAGCCAAAATTAATTAAAATTGTAACATTTAAGGCTTTGCACAAAGCGTTTCTTTCGAAGCTTCTCTCTTATGGGTTTCCTGAGAGATTATGCAAGTGAGTCACCGGTTCTCTCGCAGATCGGAGCATTAATGTCGTAGTCGACGGTGCATGCGCCGACTGTCTATCTCCTGTGAATGCCAGTGTTCCACAAGGATTCATGCTTTCGCTTACCCTGTTTCTTATGTATATCAATTATATGTTGCTAACTAGTAACATTGATTGTTATGCAAACGACATCACTAGCGATTCTGTATACTATGTATATATTGAAAAAAGCTTGTGTCGGGAGAAGAACCTTTGTTATAAAGTCTCAGACAGGGACTGAATAAATCTAGCCCATTTCAACCTTCAAAAGACACAGATTTGCGCGTTTACCGCTAGAAAGGAACCCTTCGTCGTATCTCCTCAATTTCAGGGCGAGTGCCCGTATAGTGTGAGAGAGTTCTCTCACCTCTTGCTACCTCAGCTAACATCAGAATTCTTAGCGTTGACATTTTGAGAGAAGTAAAGTCCCGCAGTCACTTGAAAGGGAAATCTAAACTGCTATCTAAAAAGCTTGGTGTGCTCAATAGTTCAAGACGGTATTTCTTGCCAGCCCACAGCTTGCAATTTTACGAAGCACCAGTTTGGCCTTATATGTATATAATATTGTACTCATCTCTGGGCCGGAGCACGCCAGTATCAGCTCCTTTCACTTGACTGCATTACATCGGAAAGTGGCCGGAATCGTTGACGACCAAGTTCTGTCCGATTGCCTTGATACCAGCACAGAGAGGTTACATCTCTTTGCATCTTCGCTTTTACCATGGTGAGTTTCTACTTAGAGGAATCGGATTAATTCAAGCTGCTGAATTTCACCATTGTATACTCCGACAGAACTTAAACTTACATCCTCATCATCTTGGTGTTTGGTGGTCCACTGCTGTGAGATTCACAGCGGGATTTTTTTGTTTGTATTCCGCCACTGACACTGGTCAGAGACATTGTATAGCGAAACATTTTTGGAATAGTTTTTTTATTCCAGGTTTTTTCTATTGGACGGGCTCAGTGCATACATTTGCATACACCGGTGACCCTGATGCATATACTCATATACTACATTAAGACTACTTAACATATTTTCTTATAATTTTACAGTTTTTCTCTGTACACTTTTTGTATGTAGTATAATTTTTTTCTGTATGTTTTTTCTTTGTTTTTTTTGCATTTTTTTCTTTCTTTTGCAATATTCTTTTTGCTGGTAGTATATATACAACATATATAATCTCACAAAATCTTCTTATTCTATGTTCCTATATCTACCTTACTTATTTCTTCAGTTAACTATACAGACTTATTTCATGCTATAGTTTCTATGGATATCTTAACTAAATAGTCTATAAATATATTTTTTATTAGATTTCATTATTTCCCACAAATTGTATTTTCGAACTCTTTCTTTTATTTTTATTTCAATTTCATTTCTGGCTTAACTGTATTTTGGACAATCTACTACCAAATGGATTATCCCCCCCTTCGACATCACTGCGGGATTTACTGTTGCCGGCGGTTTCTCTGGACCGATATGACTTAGAGACCTTACAAGAAAAGAGCCTACTTTTTCTAACATGCCGGCGGATGTTGCCGATGTTCATGGGCGACAGTAATCACTTCGTTATGTGAGCTGTATGCTCGTTTGCTTAATCTTACATAAAAAAACGTAAAATCAGTGGCGGATACAGTACGAGACATCTAGACCGTTACAGACTAATTTAATCAACTTTATGCTTCTCATTGACGATGCAAAGAAATAAAATAGTATTTAAAATAAAAACTTTTAGATGTACCTCTAAGTCTAAAATTAACTAAGCCAATAAGACGCATCGGTATCGATCCATTAGCACTGACGTCTTCCGAGCCCGTGTAAAGTGATACTTCCAGTATTAAAGTTGCATTAGGCCAACAACTTTCTCGGTACAAAAAGATAAAAAGGTTTTTATTGAAGATTGTTGTAAGTGTGTTTGTTGTCGTTTGTATTTTGGATGACAAGTAGTTTTCTTAAATATTACGCCTAATTGGAATTATAGAGATAGTTAAATAGAAGAAAATATTCTGTTTAATGTATTCTTTTCTTTATATTCATTTATTTGTTTATTTATTTACACTATTGTTTACACTTAGCAAAAGGGCTACAAATTGCGGAATTAATGCTTTTTGGCATGTTCTCCTCGGGGTGTATTGAGATAATGTGTTAGGTGCATGTTGTGTAGTACCTAATTAAAATTAGTTTGTAAATAATATATTTAAAACAATTGAGGTATAACAAAATATTGCTTAAAAACCAATAGAAATACATAAATAACATAAAACATTACGATTACTTATTAATGGAATATATATATATATATATATATATATATATATATATATATATATATATATGTATGTATTAATAAATATACATATAAAATATATACATAATATGAAAAATATAACATACATATGCATAAAATAGAACGGCTGCAGCATACTCCGAAATCCAAATTAATTTATCCCGATGTCTTTAAAAAGTGATCGCCAACCAACTTTTTAAATACTAAGTTTTAAGAAGCTTATTTAATGGAAAATGTTGGGCAAAGAGTTCCAGAAAATTTAGCCTGAATAGTGAAAGATTTCCCTACCAAATTGGTGAAGTGTTTAGGAATTCTCAACACGTAATTGGATGAGAAACAAACTGTTGTCAATTTGGAAGCGAATATGAATTTAGGTTTTCTGATTTACTCAAATCTTCTTATATTGCATTATTGCATTCTGTATCTGAAAAATAGCTGTTACATTAAAGTCCTAAACTTTAAAAAGCTTTTGAAAGATATCCCAGAGAGCATAAACTGTCCTAGAAAATCCTACCTTACGCTATAAGGTAGGTAAAAAGGAACTTTACGGGTCTAGCTATAAACGCTTGACCATTTTTTATTACTTCGTTAATATAAAATGGTATTTTGTAGTTTATCTGCGATAGCAGTTTCTATTAATTTTTTTTTGTTGGGCTTAGTTTGCATCGTCATCGGCTTCTCTGCTCACAAAACATTTCATTCATTAATTTATTATAGTTAATCAAAAGTTCCACTACGCGATATCCCGTGAGTGCCATAAGACGCAACAGAGGGAAAGAAATTAAGAGATAAGACATCAGCGTCAACCTATGGGGGAGGCCTTAGTTCAGCAGTGAACTTTAATAGGCTGCAGCGGTGACGGTAATTTAAAGTTAACCTTTGAAAAAAGGCCAGGCTTAGTTTTACTTCTTCTTCTTTACGTTTGAAGTTGCAGGTATCCGTAGGTTTAAGTAGGCTCTTACCATAAGGTTGCGGATCGATTATTAGTTTATTAGCATTCTAAAATTATGTAATACATATTCTTAAAACCGTGATTGTTAGGGTGACCTTTGGTAGTCAGCGAAGCTGGTCTAGATTTTCGTCTGGGTCTCTTAGTCTAGTAGAACAAAGGGCACTCACCTTCAACCGTCCTTGTCGAGCCGCCGCCGTTGCTTTCACCATTGAGGAAATCAGCACTGCCGAATGTCTATCCGTGCACTATAAACTCACTGGGACCGCCGCAATTAACTTTCAAGGACATATATAGAGATATTCAGAAACTAGTTCAAACATCAACCGATGAATAGAATGGTGGGGGCGAATGAAATTAAGCCGGGAATGTATGACAGTTCTTGTCGATCAATTTGAATATCCGAATGAGGCGTACGTCCACAAGATCGTAAAATCAGCCGAAATAATGTTCGACGGGCTAGCTTTATCGCGGTCTTAGTGGCTCGCCGGCAACGAGTAAATCCGCAGTAATATTTGCTGCAAGCTTATGTCTCGTCCATCGATCTTATATGATATATATTTTCTTATGATTTATTAAAAAATATTACTATCGACATAATATGGCGTTGAGAGAATGGCGGTCTGTATTTACAGGAAATATTTATTTCGCTTCTGTGGTATCAGCATTGCAGACACACTTTTTCCTTTTCATGTTGCAACTGGTAACAGAGATTTTTTCCTCAGTTTTTAAAATATCAAACATACATTTCTGATATTGTCTAGTACATATTTTAGTAGTATTAAAAGTTAAGATGCGCATATTATATATGTTAGCGTCTTGACGAATGTCCCTTTTGATTAATGTTTTATTAGCCTTTATTGAGCCATTATTTCAACGAAACGAGACATTCTACGCTTTGTAACATTATAGATAAACTATGGCATGCATTTCGAAAATTTAACTCTATGGCAAATAAAAAATAATAACATAATATTGTTTCACCACAAACGTCTTGAATTATTTATATGAAGAGTTCCTTGCAGTGTGATATTCAAAAACTTACTATGTCCAAGTATTCAAGTATACTTATATATTTGCTTATTGTACAATAAGGTTACAACTCATATCACTTAGTATCCTTTTACATGCGTCGATGATATAAAAGATTTAATTTATCAACGTAACAATTAAAGTCCATCACAAGTTTTCTGTTGAATATAGGCCTCCCTGAAGGAATGCCGCAATGTAATTAATAATATGAGTCTCTGAGAGATGACTACATATTTGTGCCATTTGCTGTAGAGACTATCGGTCCGTGGGGTCCACGTGCGGTGAAGTTCCTAAAGGAACTCCATCCGCGGCTGGTCGTTGCTGCTGGTGATAAGAGGGCTGGTTCTTTCCTTGCTCAAAGGCTAAGTATAGCCATTCAGCGGGGAAACGCAGCCAGCGTTCTTGGCACAATACCGCGGGGAGTAGGACTATATGATATTTAAGTTTCTAGTTTTAGTTTTTTTTTAATTATTATTATAGTTATTAATAATTACTTTCAAAAAATATTGACATCGCCCACCTCATGGATACCTTAAAAAAAGTAAACTTCTCCGATGTACTCCAGCTCACTGTCCCAAACCTAGCAACTAACCTGTTTATTAGTAAACTTCAGGTTGCGATAAATCAACACTCAAGTCCAAGCTCTTGCCCGACGAAGGTTTTACATACCCTGAATTACTCCTGGGTTATTAAGATGTATCCGAAATAGAGACGACATGCACAAGAAACTTAAAAAACACCCTCAAAATGACATACTTCGATAAACTTGTTGACGCTACTGTAACTTCTGCAATTCCCTTCTTAAGAAGATTAGGCTAACATATGATAGAGAGCGGATAAATAAGCCTGGAAATAATAACAAAAAATTATGACACGCTATCAGAGATGTTACGAACATGAATAAACAGCGCTCCGACTGCAATGACCTCCTCACTTTTATGTCCACCACCTCGCAATCGCTTGATAGTACAAATCCTTTTTTTTTGCCAATTTTGGTAAATCTATCGCTGAGAATATACTTCATGCCTCCACTCCCCCCCCCCCCCCCGAAAAATTTCCAATACAGACATTTTACATAATAATGATAATTTTTACGCGGTAGAGCCAGGCTGCAGCGATGTTATGGATGTAGCATGAATGGGCCGGCTCGATCGGGGTAGGACCACGCTCTCACAGAATACCAACGTAAAATAGCAGCTTAATGCTGCTGTTTCGTATGATGAGTGTAGAGAACCGGAGACCCTTTTTACTGGAAACGAGGCATTCCATCTTAGTCCTCACGGGTGACAACGCTTTCGCATCATGATTCGTAATCGAGGATAAATGTAGATGTCTATGGCCACTTACCTTCAGGTGGACTGTGTGCTCGCTTGTCACGTTTATTCTATAAAAAATGCGTTCTCTACCAGTCGGCCATACTCTGTCCCGATGAAATTTAAAAAATATAACTTACCGCTGAAATTAGTCTCCGAAGCCGTCCCACTTGGCTTATCAGAGCGGAGGAAGTCTGTACTTTGTCTGTCATCGCCAAAATCTAAAACGAGGATTCCTTCAGATATGTTCATATTTTCTTCCTGGTTCCGAGATTCACCGGTCTCGTTAGAGGGCAGAGAACGCTTCTTCCTGCCCCATGATTCCAAGGTTTCTCTAACCTATTCGTACACAGCCTGAAAAGGTAATATGTAATGCCTCGTGTCCAGTAAAAAAGTGTTGCGTGTACATAAATAAATAAGCTCAAGTGGTTACCGATTCGCCTTCGCAGGAATACTCACATTCTTCATCTTCTTTACTGCATTCTGTTCAATCCGACCACTCCTTCTTATTTGAAAGATCGATTTATATATTTAAGTAGTTTACACTCCTTACCTCTACGATCTCAAAATAATCTCCTTCTAAGTACTCCTAGACATTCCTCTTCCTTCTATTCTAATTCTTTTACGGTTACCGCTATACGACTATGGAATTCTCTCCCCTTACATATTAAAGAATCTAAATCTCTTCCTATATTTAAAAATAAATTAAAACTTTATTACCTTTCCTCTTAAGTTACTACCTGTCGTCATTCACTTTTTTTCTTTTTTTTTATGTTCTTCTATTTATCTTTCTATATTATATTCTGTACACCCCTTCCGCTATCTTTTAAAAATAGTATCCTCTGCCCTAAGGTTGTCTGGAAGAGATCGCTGTTTTAGCGATAAGGCCGCCTGTTGTACGAATGTCCCTTTAACTATATAAATTTTGTTATATGTTCCTTGGTGTACAATAAAGTATATTTTACTTTACTTTTACTTTAACCGGAGACCATTTTTACTGGAAACGAGGCATTCCATATTACCATAATTGAGTATTAATGTAGATATCTATGGACAACAATATCCACTTACGATCAGGTGGACGGTATGCTCGTTTGTCACACTTATTCTATAAAAAAATATTAAGCACATCAATGCATTTTATTTATGTTACGTTCGTAAATTGAGCCTCATTTATTTTACACATAGTAGTTTTAAAGTTGCAAGACGAATTTTAGTCCAAATGGTGAATTTCCATCACTTTAAAGTTTGAATCTCAATTTATTTTTATCCAATAAAAGTCGTAGTAATGTAATAAAATAAAAGCTTACGAGAAAATTTACTAGCACTGGGGTTTTTGGATATTGATTGGTTTTCTCAGTGGCTACCCTACTCCGCAGCGTGTGTCTGGCGCCACACGTGACTTGGATCACTTCATCTCACGAATATCTTTCTTAAACGGAAGTTAAATAAACAAATGAAATAGTAAATAATAATACGCATACGTTTTCATTCTCACTATCCCTGATCTGGTTGAATGTTCAGTTCCAAAGAAGGATATACTATTGCAGAAATATTGTAATGAACCTTCGTTTTAAAACATCAACTATATATACTTTTACTGCGTGTTACAAAGAAGCTTTGGACCATCCTAAAGTTGGGCGCATCGGCGTTTCTTAGATTAATGTCCTACAAAGATAGTATTTAACATTTTCCTCAATACAATTTTATCAAACATTTTCCTGGTAAGGAACTTAGAATTTTTTGCCTTTAGTTAAAACAAAATACTACTATCTACTAACTAATATAAACTATCATAAATTGCTTAATTAATTAATGTTTACACCAACGTGATACCGCCATGACTTAGGGACTTATAAATTCACGTTGGTATAAGAAAATAGTCTAATGTTTTCTCAAAGGACGGCAAGCGGCAACGCACATTATAATAAACCCGGTGCGGTGTTGCGGATGTTCACGAGCGTCGATGGTCGCTTACATAAGTATGTAAAGATTGCATAAAGGTTCGGTACAGTGGTAGAGCCACGCGGCAGCTTTTGCTGTCGCATGGATGGGCCGACTCGAACCGGGGTGGTACCACGACCTCACAGAATACCAGCGTGAAGTAGAGGTTTACCTCTGCGTTTCGCTTGGTGAGTGCAGGTGGCCGGAGGCCCTTTTTACTGGAAATGAGGCATTCCATCTTAGTCCTCACGGGTGACAACGCATCTACATTATGATTTGTAATAGAGGATTGATGTAGATGTCTATGGGCCGCAGCAACCACTTACCATCAGGTGGACTGTGTGCTCGTTTGTCACCCTTATCCTATAAAAAAAAGCGTTTGGCTAAGGCGTTGTGGTGCCGCGGGTTTGAATCCTGCAACAAATAATTGTTCCATATCGCGATTTTTGTCCAAATTCTATTTTTGTATATAAAACGTTACTACGATACAAGAGAAAATCTTAGTAACTGCTAACTATAGTATATTATTATAATATGTTGGCTATTTAATATCTCACTCCAAAATGTAATATGTTATAATAGAATAATATTTTAAATGTTTGATAAGTAATTTAAAAGTAATTTTACATAATATATTTTCCTTCAGTGCCATCTTCACAAGTATACAGACAAATTCCGTCTTGAATATTTATTTATTTTTATCAGTAATAGAATACGTTTAGCGTAGAGAGTTTTGTCAAGCGGTCGCGTGAGCCGGTGACATTAGACGCCACAAACCCTTTGGTGTTATTTATTAAGGAGCACAGCCAGTCGCGCAGTCAACTCGGGTACGAAGTTAGTTTCCAAATCTATATAGTACGTTAAAGATTACGTAAGTTTATAGAACGTACGCGAAGTAAATACCGCTATTATATTTCTATGATATAGCTGTGATTGAATTTAAAATATTTGAAAAAATATAAGATGAAAGCATAGTAGTACCTTAGGGTTCGTAATAAATGCATTTACGCGGTAGAGCCATGCTGCAGCTATATTAGTAGTATAGTTGTAGCACGAATGGGTCGGCTCGACCGGGGAAGGACCACGCTCCCAAAGAATACCAGCGTAAAATAGCAGTTTAATGCTGCTGTGTTTCGTATGGTGAGTGTAGAGAACCGGAGACCCTTTTTACTGGAAAAGTGGCATTCCATCTAATCCTCGCGGGTGACAACGCATCTGCATTTTGATTCGCAAACGAGCATAGATGTAGATATCTATGGGCCACAGCAACTACTTACCATCAGGTGGACTGTGTGCTCGTTAGTCACCCTATCCTATCAAATAAAAAAAATACGTGAGCAATTTTCTCCTGTTTTGTTTTCCAGTTGTCATAGTCGTGAGAAACTGCCACTGCTACTTAAGCCAACAATCAGGAAGATATCATCCGAGTATCCTATTTTATACGTGGTAGAGACACTTTACAGTTTTTTTTTAAATTGTAATGCTTTTTTAAAGAATATAGGTGAATACGACTATTGTCTGCATCGCATTTCGTTCTGCAGCCATAATACTACTGCAGTGGGGTTTCAAAAACCATATACCTACTACGTCTAACTATAGGAATAAACTATGAATTGAATGTAATGATTATTGAAACACAACTTTCGACCAGCCAGAAATAATTAATCGTTTTTTTTAACACCATCGCCTGACATAGGAGTTTTAAAAAGATGTTGCATTGTGATGAAAATAAGTCTATTAAATACAGTTTGTTTTACTATTTACAAAGCTTTTACATTTTTATAATACATCGATGACGAATAATATGAATTACTTTTATTATTATCGCAAAACAAGATATGATTTAAATAATAATACGCAACCTAAGCTCATTTCTATTCAAAGAAGTCCAACGACTGTGTTAATCAAAGTAATAAAATGAAACTCCTCCCAGCCCCAAAGATAAAATGAAAAATCATAATATTATTTTCCACGACGCGACGCGTTGAATAATTTAAGTAAAACCATGTTCTAAGTTGAGTTATGGAAACAAACAAACAAATCGATTGGCTAACGTAGATATAATCTTTGGGAATTAGGAAGTTGGGCAATTATAGTTAAAAATTAACGCTACGCTTCCGAATGGTAAATCGATATAATTTGTTTGTGAACATCGGGCTTGTTCTAGAATAAAGATGGGTTCAATATTTTATTTCATACTTCATACTATGTTACCGGTGACGCAAAAAAATAATCACCGCATTAGTGTTAATTATACCGGAAGATGCGAACAGAATCTCAATACAAATAAGTAAATGGTTATACAAAACTATGAAACCGGCAGTAGAGGTGATCTATGACAAATGAGCATACAATATACCTCATAATAAGTGGATGTTGTGGCCCAGCCACCTTGAAATTCTAACGCTTCTTCTAAGCTGTGAAGTTTGACTCTTGAGGATATGATTGAGTACGATCTGTTGACAAAAATTATAATAATTATAAAACAGATAGCATCTATATATGTATAAAACCGCGGGTAACCTTGTGTGCCTGTGTGGGTGTATCTGTTAACGCCATAATTTTTTTTATAGGATAGAGTGACAAACGAGCACACAGTCCACCTGATGGTAAGTGGTTGCTGTAGCCCATAGACATCTACATTTATCCTCGTTTGCGAAGTAAGGACTAAGATAAAATGTCTCTTTTCCTGTAAAAACAGTCTCCGGTTCTCTACACTCACTATACGAAACACAGCAGTGTTAAGCTGTCATTTTACGCTGGTATTCTGTGAGAGCGTGGTCCTACCCAGGTCGAGCCGACTCATTCGTGCTACAACTATAGTGCTAATATAGCTGCAGCATGGCTCTACCACGTATATATATTATAAATACCTATTTATGGCGTTAATGTCCTGTGTTTAAATCTTGTTATTATATGTCATAATTTTATGTTTCTTGCCCTTGCCCTCTGGCGTAGACATTACAATGTCCTGAGTGCGGGCTGCTCAAATATGCCCATCGCGCTGCTACGCCATACCCCCAATAAACGTTCACCACTTAGGCTTTGGCCTTAGTTTTTCCGTTGTGTTGCGTACATTTGTGGTTTTATAATATTTTTCGTGCTTGGATAATTTCAAGCTTCAAAAGACGTTACTAACTCGACTGGTTTTTAATAATGTAGTGTATGATATCTTCGAGACTTTTTAACTGGTTTGTTTCTTATTTAACTGGTGATTTTTATTTCCGTTTCGCAGTGGACAAATTTCAACTAAATTCGATGATAAATTAATGATAATTTGTTTTTTTTTAAATTATTTGAATAAAACAAGTTTTAACAATGAAGTCAATTGTGGGTTAAAATGCACTCACTCAGTAAGTCTTATCTTTAAAACCGACAACTTTTGTTATAAGACTTTTTTGAAAATTAATACTTTTCGAAACTATCATAGGAAATTCTGCATTTTCACTCCTCTACAACTTGATGTACTTGCGCAGTGTTATATTATTTCAACATTATTCTTATTGCAATTACTTTACAGAGTACTATCAAATATAGATAAATAAAAATTACATTTTTGTTTTGTATGGCAAATTTAATAAAAAAAAAATTAAAAGTCGCGGAACAAATGTTAGGACCAAATGTATAGGATAGGAATAGAGAGCTTTTTGGTGTATTACAATTAACCCTGTATACTAACGATCAGCACCCCCTTAACTAAACATTGGGAACCGTTATAAATAATTGTAATTCGGTCACATATTCGAACAAAACTACGGAAGTTTAGTCAGTTTAGTGAGTAGAACGGGGTTAAAATCAAGGACGACAATATATTACTGCTCACCCTCGGCGCCATATTGTTTTAACGATCATTAATTTATCCTGTTTTAATTACCCTGCACCTTTAATTTGTATTACTCACGCAGCGTTAAGATTACGCGTTTTCATAAATACGTGTTATCCATGTTATCCGTGGGTTTATATATTTTTTTATGTTTCAAATTGTTATCTAAATACTTACTAATTATTTGTGTTTTAACCGAATTTGACCATACCGGCAACTTGAGAATACTAACGAAAGTTATCTATTGCCATAACTTTACACTGTCGCAAGTGTACGACAAAACTTTGAGGCACTAACTCGTCTCCACTTCTATTATTTAGCGCTTAAAGCGGGGCCAAACGATGCATTGCAGCATTGGCGCAACGCTAGAGCGATGGCGTTGCGGAGTTCTTCATAAAACTCTCTGGAAAATCACGACAGAGTGGTGTGACCACAGAACACTGGACGCAGTAGTATTCTGCTACTCTGAGAGTGCGACATATATAGCATTTCGTCGTATGTAGACACGATGCGGCGCTGAAGTAGCAACTCAAAATCTCATGCTTCCGTAATTTTTACGTAGAAGACGCTAATGTTGCCACAGTGAAAACAAGATTATGACGTTTACCACAGATTACAACAACATCAAATGTTAAATATATTGATTTAATGAGTCAATGGTTAAATAGCAACATTAGTTAATAAAAATGATGAATAATCAGATTTTTAAATAAATAAAAATGTGAAAAAAAATTCATTAGTTAAAATAAATTATACTAATTATAGCGTCAGCAAATTACTACAAATATTTTCGGAGAGAGCTAAAGAACTTCTAGACCCAATTCGCTCTCAAAAGTTGATTACTTTGACTGTAACTGTTAATAAAAAAAATATAATGATATAGACAGAATAGAATAGAATAGAATAAGAATAGAATAATGTTTTATTTAATATTGATTATTACATAATTCTTATTGAAAGTCATTTTTTATTTACCACTGGTTCGGAAAATACCTCTGCCCTGGGAAAAACCAGCAAGAAACCCAGCGGGACTTTTTTTTTCAAACATATTTCACTTAACAATAATTTCATTTATACAATTCTTAAATGATTTTTAATAGAACCAACATGGTGGCGATCACCTTATTCCCAGGAGTTATTTTCATTCATGTATTCCTTGATATTATAATAACCCTTTTTGTACACTTTTTCTTTAATAAAACTTTTAAACTTGTTTATTGATAAACTTTGAATATGTTCTGGGATTTTGTTGTAAAAGCGTATACATTGCCCCATAAATGAATTACTGATTCTGTGGAGTCTAGTAACTGGTATTACAAGTTTATGTTTGTTCCTAGTGTTTAAAGTATGCACATCCTTATTCTTATTAAAGCTATTTATGTTCTTATGTACATACATTAGATTTTCATAAATATATTGCGATGCCAAAGTTAATATGTTTATTTCTTTAAATTTTTCTGTGAGGGACTCTTTACAATTTAGGTTATAAATCGCCCGAACGGCTCCCTTATATGCAAAAAATTAATAGCTTCAATATCAGTCGCATTACCCCATAGCAAAATTCCATAAGACATTACGCTATGAAAGTAACTAAAATACACTAATCTAGCTGTCTCAACATCTGTGAGACTATTAATATTTCTTACAGCATATGCTGTAGAACTAAGTCTGCTTGCTTTTTTAGATATATGGGGGCCCCATTGAAGTTTCGCGTCAATAGTAATACCGAGAAAAACAGTGGTATCCACAAGACTCAATTCCTCCCCATTTAATAGCACATTGGTATTCCAATGTTTTACATTAGGTATAGTAAATTTAATACACTTTGTCTTATTGCCGTTTAAGAGCATATTGTTGACGTTAAACCAATGTACTAATTTCGATAGAGCATTATTTACATCGTCATAATTAATTAACTGCCGTTTGAGTTTGTAAATTAAAGAGGTATCGTCAGCTAATAATACTATATCGTGATTGTCCCCTACAAGATAGGATAAAAACAGGATATAGATGAAAAACAGGAATGGGCCAAGAATCGAGCCCTGAGGAACACCCATTGATACTACCGATCCGGATGAACCTTTACCATCGATCACGACTTTTTGAGTTCTGTTACTTAAATATGAAGTAATAAGTCTAAAGACAGTAAGGAAGGTACCAGATAGTTAATATTCTATAGTCTACATTTTAGAAAAAAATCTTTAATTCTGTTCGCCCGGCTTCATGTGACTGAAACACTATTCGCACAGAAAACATTTACAATAATAATTATAAAAATTAAAATTACATTTACTTTTTAAGGTTAATTAGTTAAAAAGCTATGTAATTACAAACATTAGTATTCTTTATGTGGTTTTCGAGCGGAGAAAGAAATAGGCGCATAATTTTTTCTTTAATTTCCACAATTATAAGTGCATTCGTGCAAAAAAGTACGTAATTTTAAAAGCCTTGGCCAGTTGGAAAATACGACCGCTAATATTCAGTTCTTATGAAAAAGCATATTGCAGGCTTGTGTCATATAATTGAATAATATGCTAATGACATAAAAGCTTTTGTTAATACCCTCGCAGACGTGTTTTATATTAATGATCATTATTATACGAAGTAAAATTTTGGAATCGCAATAATTTCAGCTGTTTGAATATGGTTTATATTTCATTAATCTTTTATATCCTAGACTGATGACAGCGGCCACAGCCCAACTGTTATATATTAATGAGACGATGATGATGATGACCGAGCCGATATATGAAAAATCAATGTAGTGTTTCCTATGTGTTCCAAAAATTAAACAAATTCAAAATGTTTTGCGCTTAATACAACTTTGTATAACAAAGTATGTTTCCTTCTTAAGTAATAGTGTATCTTACCTAGTACCTTCGATTCCGTCGGAGTTGGTAACAATGTTACCTATTTATGTCTGCGAACAGTAGTGCAAACGCTGTTGTTCTATCCATTTAAAAGTATAAGACTATAAGAGCACCAGTATAATAACGGGTTGTGAGGCATTTCATCGTAGTCATAGTTTTAAGGATTGACTACGCATAGATCTTCTTTGCTGGAATTGGTTGCAGGGTCCATGGGCTGCCGTAGCCACTTCAACTGAACGTCAAATGAACTGTTAGATGGTATCATTACCATTATAGCCTATCATAAGCTCACTGCTGAATATAGGCCGCCCCCAAGGAATGCCACATATCACGGTCCTGAGCCACCACCATTCTGAGTCAACGAATGGACTTCCTGCATCATTACTCGTCGCCTCCTCTAGTGGGCGGCCGCCTTCCACTTCGCTTACTGGTACGAGGATTTCACTAGAGAACTTTTATTACCCGCAGGTTGTCAGTTCTTCAAGCTATATGGCTAGTCCATTGCCACTTCAGCTTTCTATTCCGTTGGGATATAGCGGTTATAAAATTTCATCTTCTTCCCTTGTCTACTGCGGATATCTTCATTATGAAGTCTATCATGCAGAGAAACTCCGAGCATAGCTTTCTCCATAGCTCACTAAGAGACCTTATGCTTCATTGTACGGCCAGCTGTGAAGGACCTATGCGTTTAGCTTGCATGTGACTAATATTTAAAAAATATTATATATTCATTTTTAAACGCTATAAATCTACTTACAGTTTAAGTTGATACAGACATAAATAAGCCGGCCGATAAATTGCCACTATTTGTTTGAAAGTCCGTGAACTGGCGGCGCGGGATCGAATGTTATGATAATTTATTACCTGACGGACAGCGGTCGTTCGGGATCACCGTAATACCTGTTGAGTTACAGCGGGCTTACGATGACCTGTCCGGTCTTTAACCCTTTGCATGACACTATTAAGAAATTAACATTATTTAGTGCTCGGGGTGAAACTTTGAACAGTCGAGGCCACCGCACCGTTAAGATAAGAATAATGTACGAAGTTGAAGCTTATGTAAGATAATCGTTTATTTGTGTTCATATTCACGTTTAAGTTTGCGTGTTTTCTATGTTGGTACTTACTTAGTAATGGTAACTGTATACATGTGAAACATTTTTTTAAATTAGCACTCTTACTTTATACATTTGTTACAAAAAAATAAAACTAAAGGCAATGTTGACCACGCCTTTGAGAATATCGTGTGCATTTACAACATAACATTGTGATTACTCTGCATTGTTGTAGGTTTATAATTTCATGCAATTAGTACTAAAGACGAAAGTTACTCGGAGGACATTAGTTTGTTTATCATATTTTTAAACAAAGAACACATTGTGATATAAGTATTGTAATCTTTCATCATTTATGAAAGATAAAAAGATAAAAATCTAGGTACGTTTTTATAAGAATTTTTTACTTAAAATACACTAATTAGCAATAAAATAATATAAAACAACTTGTAAACTAATTAGCCAAAAAAAGGTGGAAGTTCTCAAATCGACTGTATGTTCTTTTTTGTATAAGTATGCCACTCGATATTTTCGTCAACTGTAAACTGTTTTAATTAGTGGCGAAGCTTGCGAAGTCACTTATTGATTTCACGATGTCTGTCCGTCTGTCCGTCTGTCCGTCTGTCCGTCTGTCCGTCCGTCTGTCCGTCTGTCCGTCTGTCCCACGATTATCTCGAGAACGGTTTCGAATTTTCAAATTCTGTTTTCAGCAATCGATTACTGATCACCCAGGCATCTGAAACTCCTATTTTGAAAAAAATTTTTTCCGTTAGAAACCGCTACAAAGCTCATTGCTTCCCCACTTTGCTATGCTGTTAGCTTGCTAGGTTTATTCATTTTTTACTTCTGCTCTAGGGTCATTTCATATAAATTTAATTAAAAGATTCCACCGTTAAGTGTTGTGTGTTAAAAATAGGTTGGTGGTTAAAAATAGGGGTTCAAAGTTTTAATGTATTTATTTAGATGACATTCGAGCTTGTGATAATCCTTACCGTTACTTTTACCGTTGCCGTTACAGCCTTATAAAGTTCACTGCTGAACCCCCATATCATCATTCCCCATAGATTGCCTCATAGGGGGGATATTTGCCATAGTTGCCAATCTTGGCAAGTGGTTTTAGTCGTTATTAGGACGCTGTTACCTATCTCCTGATTTGTTTCTCTCTGTCACCTCTTAAGACACCCACGGGATGATATGGTGCAACCGTGTAACGGATATTCTTACACCGCCTCCACACGGTTATTAAGTGGCGAAGCTTGCGAAGACACTTATTGATTTTTTGATTTTCATTGATTGATTGTCTGTCCGTCTGTCCGTTTGTCCCACGATTATCTCGAGAACGGTTTCGAATTTTCAAATTCTGTTTTCAGCAATCGATTACTGATCACCCAGGCATCTGAACCTCCTATTTTGAAACTGATTGCTCAACGGCAACCATTAGAAACCGCTACAAAGCTGATTGCTTCGCCACTTTGCTATGCTGTTAGCTTGCTAGGTTTATTTATTCCTTAGTCCACTCAAAAGGATCAAACATTAAACTTGTAACTAAAATAAAGCCGACTTGAAGGACTAAAAATAATAAATTCCACATTATAGCTTCCCAAGTCAGGACATTAAATTTTCTATAAAGTATAGCTCACTTTAACTCGACTTTTGAAGCTATTATACATATGTATTTCAAATTTAAAATTCATTGAAGTCGGCTTTATTGTCGTAAATTTTATTAAAAGTCTATTTTTTATACTTGCAGAAATGAACAAGATTATGTAATTCGAGTAAAATATGTCTGATTATTTCTATTGGAAACTTTTTGTTAACTTGAGATTAAATAGAAAACCCATGATAACACAATTTAACTAAAATTTTTGTATATTCATAAAAATCAAATTCAAGCTTTTTATCGTTTTTAATTTGCCGCTAATCCCCGTTTCATCGGTTATTTATCGCGGCAGATGTCCGATTGATCGATGGTGAGCAACTTTTTGCATGGTTCAAATGTCACGCAAACAGTGTAGTTTTTATCAGTTTTTAAAATACAGTACTGCATTGCACTAGTCTTACGATTTCATTTTAATCATAATGTTTCATAATTTACTAAATAAACCTTGTTAAAGCCTTTATGAATTTTTACAGGGGATGATTATAATCTGAATAAATCAGAGCTTGTCCTTTAAGCTAGAGACACTCACTCTTATTCACTTTCGTTATTGAATAACGGGCCAAGTGCGAGTCGGACTCGCGTATGAAAGGTTCCATCGTAATACAAATTTCCAGTAAGAGCCCATTTTAATTTTTTTATTTATTGTAATTTTTATTATTTTTTGTTATAGCGGCAACAGAAATACACATTCTGTGAAAAGAATCATGCCCACTTTCCATACATTGATTGACCTGTCACTTGATTCTTTTTATAGGCCGCGTCTTCCTACAACTAGTGTTGTATAATAACAATTATTATTTATAATAACATAATAACTTATCATCTTTTTATTTAGAGGCCAGGGAAAAATGCTATTAAGTAAATAAGTTTTTGTGGTTATGACAGCTGTCAGACCTTATCTGACAGCTGTCATAAGCTCAAAAACTACACGATAATTATAATGAAATTGTTTCTTAATCGCCGATAGACTTACAACCACTCAGAAATAAATCTCTCTTCAATGAAATA
The DNA here is from genome assembly GCA_033319125.1 of Parnassius glacialis. Classification (NCBI taxonomy): domain Eukaryota; kingdom Metazoa; phylum Arthropoda; class Insecta; order Lepidoptera; family Papilionidae; genus Parnassius; species Parnassius glacialis. The sequence goes on along the minus strand of JAVANC010000001.1, from coordinate 23,000,725 downwards.
TCATCAAATCGTATAATTCATTAAATTATCGCTTAAAATCTCGTACATATGGACTACACACCAGGAGTCGGCTTGACAGTTGACGCTTTTAACCATTGAGTTATAATTATGTACTACGTACGTAGTACATATAACTCAATGCTTTTAACCATCGAACTCTAGGTCTGATAAACAGACAAGAACGAGTAACTAAAACCTAATACCAGCATAATACTGCCCCACTGCTATGCAAAGGCCTCTTGTCATATAGCAGAAGGCAGGAGCATTAATCACCATGCTTGGTCAAGATGGGTTGGCGATTTCAGACTTTTATTGATTATACCTACGCATTGAAAAACACACATTGGTAGTTGCCTGGACTTGAACTCACAGAGGTGTAACTTCTGGGCCATCACGACATAAATAGATGACGAAAGGAACTACCTACCTACATGTTTCTTGGGAAGGACAGGGAAATTAAATAAAAAACAGGATTTGATTTATAATTATTTATTTAATGTCTTCGCGTACAACCACTTCATTTAAAAATGTCGCTGGAGGCATAATGTTGATTTCATGCCTGGCCCAACCTAAAAACCACACTAACGTCATAAGAAGCGCACAACAACCTACAATGCGACGGCCTATAATGCAGTTGCAGCAATACTCTATAATGCCTTCTCGTCCATTGAGTATGACCACGGCAAAATGAAAGCAGATGGATCACACTATTTTTTCCATAAATCTGAGCATTAATAGTCAGCATGGATACATCAAAGCACGCTTTACAAATGTAATCTTCTTCTGTTATCTGAAAAACAAATCAATTATGAGATTTTAAACCATAAAATAGAAATAAATATATTTATTTATATTTTTACATGTTTTAATTTAGACAGCTATCTAAAAGAACACTAGCTAAAAATGGGGAAAATCACTAACACATTCATCTATTTCTACCACCTGTCAGTTTATTCCACTCCTAGAGTCTGATGTCAATGTACTGGCCAACCTACTCTTGGAGTGTGATGTGCATCGACATACTATGATTTAATTTGAAAAAATGTAACACACTTCTGTGAATATTAATCCTTTTTATAAAATAATCATCTGTTCGTCTGTTGACTGGGTAGGTGGATAGATTTTTTTATAGTATAGTGTAACAAATGAGCACACAGTCCACATGATGGTAAGTGGTTGAGGTGGCCCATAGACATTTACATCTCTCTTCAATAAAGAATCAAAATGCAGATGCATTGTCAACCGTGAGGACTAAGATGGAATGCCTCTTTTCCAGTAAAAAGGATCTCCGGTTCTGTACACTCACCATAAGAAACAGAACCGTGTTAAGCTGCTATTTTATGCTGGTATTCTGTGAGAGCGTGGTCCTTTCCCAGTCAAATCGAACAATTTGTGCTACAACTATACTACTAATCTAGCTGCAGCATGGCTCCATCACGTAAATCCACGTATAAAAAGGTAGATTTTTACATATAGGTCTGTTAACTAGATACTAAATCGTTAGGTACTTTATAATACTTACTATTACTGGAGATATCCAAGTGCTAATTAGCGAGATGACTCTGCTATCAAGCTGAAAGGCCCGATAACGCTGGAGCGTATTTAACATATATGTTGCAGTTTGTACACAGCAATCTCGTAGACGGCTCCATATCTCTTTCCAACAAGAGCGATAACGTCTTTGATCCTAATCAAAAAGTACTAAACCGGTATCCGTATAACACATGCCAAAGTAATCGTAAGTAAAAGGTATCAAAGTCCGTGGAAAATGCAAAAGTTGTAAGGTTATCAGAAAATCCAAAACAGCACAGTACAATACGTATTACGTAGCGACAGCAAACGAATGACTACAAAACGTCAAATAAATGAATGCCTGTCATTCATTTTTCATTTTTTATTTTTATATTTTTGGAATGGCTTCTGAGCCTTTCGCCATTGTTCTGTCTCCAAAAGTCTATTGAGAATGATAAACATATTAACATTACTTTTTTTCCTAGCTTTATTTGAGAACTCAATTATGCGATACGAAATAAGCAAAAAAAATACAATTTTATAAGATATTTTGCATCACTAGACGCTTCAGAAAATTTTCAGGTCAAAACTGGACATGCTTCTTTCAACCGTTTAACTATTACGGATCATAAGATACAGCCCGCTGACAGACAGACAGACGGACGGACGGACGGACATCGGAGGCTTAGTGATAGGGTCCCGTTTGTTACCCTTTGGGTACGGAACCCTAAAAAAGACTCGGATGACAGAAACACAGGACAAACCACCACACATTTTTGTATGACACTTTAGGGAATTCTTCAATTAGGTGCCAGGACTTGCAAGCAAAATATATGTTAGCAAGTAAGTTCATGGTACAAATGTTACAGTATAGTTGTGTTATAACTCATAAAAAGTAAAGTTACAGCATATATGAGTCTCACAGCTGGGCATAGATCCTCTTCATTTCTAAGAGGTATATGGAGCAATTAGGCCTTCGCGCTGTGTAGACCCATGCTGCAGCTATATTATGGTAGTAGAACGAATGGGTTGACTCGACCGGGGAAGAACCACGCTCTCACAGACTACCAGCGTAAAATAGCCGCTCAACGCTGTTGTATTTCGTATTATGAGTGTAGAGAACTGGATACCCCTTTTTACTGGAAACGAGGCATTCCCGATTCTTAATCGAGGATAGATGTAGATGTCTATGAGCCACAGCATCCACTTACCATTATGTGGAATGTGTGCTCGTTTGTTACCTTTATTCTGTAAAAAAAACTTACGTGTCCCCACCTAACCGTATGAGTTTTAATATCGCTATGCGATCATGTCGGAAGCAGTTTCGGGTGAAATGTCTGACAACAAATAACCATTGTAAAAGAAAAAACTATAAAAATACACGTTAGAAAACATTTAGATTCCTAAATGTATTCTACCGCCAATTTGTGTTCATGCCTAAATGAGAGCTCTAGCTGCAATTCGAATTAAAGCCTGCTATGTACTTATACCACTATGCGTCGGAATCAAAATGATACCTATAGTTAATCTATCTAAATAAATAAAATGATAGAGGTTTGCAGTTGTGCATGCATCACGCGAAAACTACTGGATAAATTTCTCATAATCTTCATATACTATAAAGTTAATAAAGTTTTAAGAAAAAACTATTTTTATAAGCACTACGTGTTCAGTGATGTGTGTTTTCTTGATTTATCAAGCAACGCGGACGAAGTCGCGGGTATTAGCTAGTTACCAATAATTTTATTCGCTTCGGGTGATCTTTAATTATAACTCCCACATTTGATCTTAAACTAAAATAAGACTGTAGTTATATTTATGTTTATAATTTATGAATATACTAAAATCGATTTTAATGTGATTTGAATAATGCCATAGCTCATAAAATTTTGTTAACGTGAACATCTTGCTATTCTTTGCAGCAATATTTTAATTATTTCCCGCGAAATCTCCCCCCGTTTTAATATCGCTTAATTTAATCAGATTTTGCCGACTACCAGAACAATTCTCAACAGTATTTTCTGCGCAAGAATTTGTAATTATCTGCTTTAAGTGGCGAAATTGTTTAATTATATAAGTATTATAGAAGTACGATAGTAGAAGCGTCAAAAATTGAATTTTGTACTCGAATTCCCTATCATGTTTTTCGTTGAAATCATTTTATTAGGTAAGAAAATTGTCAGTAATGTGAACGGGATATGTTTTGAAATATGCTGTGTAGTAACAGCGTAAAAGAATCCATCACTTCTTTTCTTCCTGTGAGTCTATTAGAAATGCCAGAAAAATCTTATTGCGGTCGATAGATAGCGGTATACAATATCGCCATATATGCTGGACATAGGCCACCCAGATAGGGAGTATTTGCTATAGTTACCCCGCTTGGCAGGCGGGTTCGCAACCGCAGATTTTTATTTTTAGTTAAATTAATTTTTATAGGCGTTTTCCACTACTACATGACGTTTGAAATTTTTCACCAGTATAAATTGTCCAAATTTCGAAAAATGATAATCGGTTACTACAGCACGGTATCATGTACGGTGAACAACAGAGTATCCTGTCTAAAATACTATAAGTTTGAGACAGATGAATATTATTGTGGAGAAGTAAAGGACAGCAATTGACAAGTCTTCATTGCGTGTTTATGTGCATTGTCGTTCACGATAGGACAGAATACATCTGCTATATTTCTTGCGTCAGATCTCAACAATATCTCAAGAATAACGACACAAATCTATCATTCAGTCAAAAAAGGTTCTTTTGACTTAATTTGCGTTTGGGTCATCGGAATCCCTGCCTACATTAGGATCAATCATCGCATCAACCGTTTCTGAGTATCATACTGTGTGCATTTTTAATTACAAGTAAAAATTTGATTCCGATTTTCCCCATTGCATTCTGCATTATAGATATATTAGTTTTAGCTTCTACCTCCAGCTGGCTCGTTGTTGAGGTCGAAATCTTCAGGACAATAATCAAACGCACTGTATAAGTTAATTTGTGCCCTTTGCCACAGAAATCTTTGTACAAGTTGGTGCAATTTATGTGTAGTATGTTTGTAGGCATTATTATTGTGTGTAGTTAGTGCCACACTGGTGTCAAAATAGAACTGATATTCAAAAATGACGTGATTTTTTTATAGCAGCAGATGCAGCATTATTTGAAAAAAAAAGCCAACACCCATAAACAAATGTATTTTTTTAAGTTGTCATATTTTCAAACTACTGATCACATTGAAGTATTAGTTTTTAAAAACGGCTATTCACAGTTAAGGATCTAATATTAGAAGCTTGCTGGTGAGATAAAGTTCTCCAATACTCTAAGTCACTCAAGAAAATTAAATTTATCTATATAGAACTTTTGTATGTAGAACGCCTTCACGTACAGGAATTTTTTTTAGTGTGCGAGTAACTTTTTTTTAAAGAATGAAAGTGTAGCAAGTTTAGTGTGTTAAGAAAGAAATAAAGAAAGAAAGAAAGAAAGAAATGAGATAAGACACCATATCCCGACAGATGCCTGTATTTAAGAATTTTAATAAGAATTGCCAACGAGCGCAAACACCAAAAAATGATGATGATGTTAGTGATAATGATTATGATGATTTTCACTGCTGTTTTTACACTGGCTATGAGACTGCTACTTTTGCTTTGTTACGTGTACTCTAACCAAAACAACGAAACTAGAGTTTTGCTACATTTTACTTTTTTGTCATTCTAATGACGGTACTAGAAAAAAACAATATCACTAAGACATTATACAATTCTTACCAATATACTAATGCTATTTATTTGTGTAAATAAAAGGTATGTATGTATGTGTGAAATTAGTTACGACAATATTAATATAGCTAATTCCCTTGACCAATATCAATGAAGCAACATGTTCAACATAAATTAATTCCGCACCGCTGATTGCACTCAACGTGATAGCTTATTACGACAAAGTTCTAATACAGTGTAAATGCACCCTTCCCAAGTACTTTTTCCCTACAAGCGGGCGTCATTAAGGGAATGATCCGGTAGCTTGAACGGATAACTTATGGTCGGCCATGGAATCTGCATATAAATAGGAACGAGGTTTATATCAGAGGGATTACGGAAGCGGCGCTTCGTAGGGTCCTTTCAGTTCTGCCGCAAACTCAATGTAAAGAAATATAACGACAAAATTTTGAATATAAAAACATTTTTTTAAAGATAATATAATAATTTGTTTACAAGTCATAGCTGGTCGTATATTAATCATTATTGTCACATAAGTTCACTGTTGATTATAAGTCAAGGAATGTCACAAAGCACGGTCCTGAGCCCCTGCATCCATGGACTTCCTGCATCTATTTCTGGTCGTCACTCCATCTATTGCTCTACGCTTACCGGCGCGAGGCTGCCACTCCAGGACCTTTTTCCCTATCGCTTTTCGATTAATTTAGCTATATGGGCACCTATTACCATTTCGGATTACTGTGCTGTTAGGCTATGTTGATCACACTGGTTGTACTGCAGGTATATTCATTTTAAATTAAGAATCGTATGTAGTTACATAGTTCATATTACATAATTTCCTATTCAAATTATGCAATTGCAACTGGTTTTTGTGCCTTTACGAGAAACATCAAACCGATTTTAAATCAAAAAATATTATTAAATGTAATTATAACAAGTGGGATGCGGGAATTAAAGACTGTGTAAGAACCTCCGAAGGAGGCGGCGTTATAGCCGAAATAAGAATTTTCAATTTCTTGGTTTTTGGCCATTTTGACCCCCTAGGAGTGTAATGAGAACTTTTTGCCACTATTCAACCATGACCCCCCAGACATCCTCTACATGGTAGGCTATTCAAACTGACTATGTCTAAAAATCGAGCCACTCTCCAATTTTTTGGTTTTTGGCTATTTTGACCCCCTAGGAGTGTAATAAGAACCCTTTGCTACTACTCAACCATTACCCCCATGGCATCCTCTACATGATAGACTATTCAAACTGACTATGTTTAAAGTTCGAGCCACCCTTCAATTCTTTTGTTTTTGGCTATTTTGACCCCCTAGAAGTGTAATAAGAACTTTTTGCCACTATTCAACCATAGTCTTTACTTCCAATGATGTATCGCTTGATCTCGACTTCAACAACAGTAAACCCTGACAATTTTCCATATTATTGTTATTAGACATAAGCCTTGGCGAAAATAAACCCCATGGCTATGATCACAACGTAGTACTCGTAATATGCGGGTCACCGCGACGCTAATATAGTACTTTTTATACCGTAGCAGACTAGCAGAGTTCGCAGACCGGTAATACACAGAAAATAGATGCATGCAGGTGGATCAGGATCGTGTTTTTTTGCATTCATTGGATAAAGCCTATGTCCAGCAGTAGACTTCTGAAGGATTATAGTGATGATGATAATGATAACATTTCAGTTATTATTTATTAATTATTTTTTTATTAGCTCACACCGTATTCTTAAAAATTTCGGGAATCAAGGAAGTGACACAACATTACCATTTAAAAATGTATTTATTGCTTTTCGAAGTATTCTCCGCAAAATTTGACACATTTTTCCATACGATGGAACCAATCATTGAAGCAACCATTCCATTCGGAAGTTGGGGTCTCCAAAATGGCCGTTTTGTAGGCGTCCACAGCTTCTTCAGGTGATGAAAATATCTGTCCACGCAATTTATTCTTTATTTTAGGGAAAGTATAGAAATCATTAGGGCTTAGGTCGGGGCTATACGGCGGATGGTCTAATAATTCTATATTTTCTTGCTCTAAAAACTCTTTTGTTCTGTGTGCGTTGGTGAGAACTCGCATTGTCGTGATGGACGATGATGTGTCGGTTGCATTTCTCTTTACGGAGTTCAGAAACGACCTGTGGCAAACAAATGCTAGCATACCATTCTGCATTAACCGTTCTTTGTCCCTCAAGAGGAATAGTCGTAGCATGGCCGGTTTTGCAACACTAGTAGCAGTAGTAGCGTGGCCACCATTTTTTTTGCAACACTCCGTGAACGAACAATTTTTGTTGGTTTTAACTCATTTTCGAACATCCAAACTCGTGACTGGTTTTTTGTTTCGGGTTCGTACGCGTATATCCAGGATTCGTCATCTGATATGATGTTGTGTACAGCATTTGAGGATCCTGCGTGGAATCTTTCGAGAGTTCTGACACACCAAGTAACTAACAAACTATATAAATATATTCGTAACATCACAATTTTGGTCGGTTCGTTAAAAAAAAACATCATACATCTGTTATTTATTAACTTATGGTAGATCTTATACAAAGCTATCACTTCGTAGCTTTTAGGTTTAAAAATTTAACTTCTTAGACATGCCAACGTATCTTTCAATGAAGCCACACTGGCAACAATGGAAGTAATGAAATTATTAAATCCATATAACGATTAAAATTTTGTTTTGATATTAAATTATTTGTCCCGTACAATGGAATGCGGATGCAACTCTATTGAGAGACTAGCTGTTCCCCGCGACTTCGCCCGCGTGTAATTGAGGGTGTTAATTATGTTGCGCGGAAACCTAATTCATTTTCTAAAATATACGTAGCTTAACTTCGTAAAGATACGTTACTTCTTATAACATCAACTATGTGCCAGTTAAAGTCCCGTCGAAATCGGTCCAGCCGTTTCGGAGATTTGCCGGAACAAACAAACAGACAGACAGACAGACAAATATTTAAAAAGTTGTGTTGTTGTTATAAGTACCATACATACTTTCATATGCATTTAGTAAAAAGCTGTTATTTTGACAAACAGACGCTTCAATTTTATTTATTTGTATAGATTAGCAATCACCTATTAAGGATTGAGACATTTGATTATTTTTTATAAAAATTAAAAAATAATAATTGATGTCACAATCATTACCAAGTAAAACGCAAAAAGCAAGTTCGTGACTTTTAAAGGCTAAATTTAGAACTTGCTACAAAATTTATAACTAAACTAGAGTTATCTGAGGAAACAATCAAAATCAAATTCATTGTGACCTGGGTAACGATTCTACTTCCTTCGTATCAATATTTTAAATAAAGCTACGGTTTAGGCGTAGGCGTTTACGAGAGTGCACAATATTTTTTTATAGGATAGGGTTACAGACGAGCACACAGTCCACCTTATGGTAAGTGGTTGCTGTGACCCATAGACATCTACATCTATCCTCAATAAAGAATCAAAATGCAGATTCGTTATTAACCGTGAGGACTGAGATGGAATGCCTCTTTTCCCGTAAAAAGGGTCTACGGTTCTCTACACTCACCATAAGAAACACAGCAATGTTAAGCTGCTATTTTACGCTGGTATTGTGTGAGAGTGTGGTCCTTCCCCGGTGGAGCCGTTACCCATTCATGCTACAACTATAGTACTAATATAGCTGCAGCATGGCTCTACCACGTATAATCTACTACGTATAGCGACGGAATTTTAAAATAAGTTCATTTAGTTTTATGTGTTTGCACTCAAATAATAATGATACCAGAGCGCACGTTTGAGGGAGCAATACTACCTATCATGCGAGCATACAATGTACAAGCTGGTATATTGTTACTTTGTAAAAGAATCCGCTAAATATAAAATATTGTTATGCCGTGTTCAGCAAAACAAGCGAAAACAATATGAAATTGTACACATAACGCGTATTCGCTTTACGAGGCGACTAGATTCCCTTACAGCGTAGATCCCTCGGTAATAGAACGGTGGACGGGAGAAAAAATAATTATAGGGCGTTCTAATACAAATCTGATTTTAACGCTTCGTGACTTCGGTTTAGGATCCTTTTATTGTTTTTAATTTTAAACATATTAAATCAGAAGTAGACATTACTTTTCTTTTGCCAATGAATTTTAATAACAGTAACCAATGAGGGCTAATAATTTCCTGCTCACCAGACGTCGGTAGTTGACACTGAAGTATAGTTTTTTGTTACACAATGTAACTTAACTAAGAACTAACTTGTTTTTTAATAAAAGTTTATCAGTTTCTAGAGTATTATATTAATACACAAAACAATGCGTCAGTGGTTTGCTCTTTAATTTTTTTGCACTTTTTCTTTTCTTAATTTTTCTACTTTTATGAATATCTGTGGTTTGTTTTATTTATTTTTAATGTTATTAATATAAAATATAGCTAAACGTACAAAAATAATCAATAACTTTTACATTTTCCGAACAAATTAACTTCCCCACAATGAAATTTGTCAAATATTATACCTCACTTTCTAGTGGCGCCGCCCTGCTGGCAGAAAAAGTCGTGGATGCCCATCGTCACGAAATATATATAATATTTTTAAATTTAATGTGTTAATCGTCATCATTATCATTGCAGTCCATCACAAGCCCACACAATAACAGTTTCCCCACAGCTTGCTACAAATCATAGTCATAGTTTATGAATTTTTTTTATAGGATAATGGTGACAAACGAGCACACAGTCCACCTGGTGGTAAGTGGTTGTTGCGGCCCATAGACATCTACATCTATCCTCTATTACAAATCAAAATGCAGATGCGTTGTCACCCGTGAGGACTAAGATGGAATGCCTCATTTCTAGTAAAAAGGGCCTCCGGCCACCTGCACTCACCATATATAATGTTAAACTTTACATTTGTAATGTAACGATTTCGTTTCATTTAATCCTTTTTGTGTGAAGCAATAAATAAAAGCCTTAGCTCAATATTTTATATAAACTGTTATTTAATAAATATATCTTTGTCGGGGCGATGATTATCAGTAGTAAATAATTTTCGATGTGAATATGAGAGTACTATAAAAATTTTGTTTTTATCTCCTTTGAATGTTTCAGATAGCGCGGTATTATGAAAAAAATATGTGTTCGTTTTTTTTTATAAATACACTATCCTTATTTTGAAATACCTTATTGTCATACTTTTTGAAACACATATTGCAACGTTGAAATATAAAAATGAAACAAGCTTAAATTTTAGTAGATGTTAACAGTTTCAAAGTAAAGTACCCAGCTTTTCTTTTGTTACAACTTTAAATTTTATTCTATTCATATGTAGGAACACAAAGTTCCTATTCTCTAGGGTGGTAGATATACTTGTACATACTAAGACGAGGAACGTAAAGCTTTCTTATTACATTATCATATCAAAGGATTATCAAATCTTCGAGAAGACTGCGCACTATTTTCATCAGCGTGAACGTCGACCCTACACAATTAGACCGTGATTAATGGATCACGAAAAATCTAATCTAAATATTTAATGGAAAATTCCCCCACAAGGTTGCATACTGCAGAAGCATGCATTTTGCATTTGTGTGCGTTGCGAACAAATGCATTCTGACACACATGTTAAATTCCTGCTTATTATATTGTTTTTTTTTAATTAATAATGTTATTTTGTTTAACTATTCATTCACAGATTTTGTATTTCGCATAGAACATTAATTTATGTTAATAAATTAACATAATTTATGGGTTGCAAGCAGAAGTATATGTGCTACGAAACCTAATGGTCTGAAAACCGAAATTAATATGTTATTCATCTTATATAAGAAACAAAATATTTGTTAATGTATCTATTATTAGCACATACACGTGAGATACAGGTATATCCTAGTTCAGGTACCTGTTATTGCAGAATATTTTAAATTCAGACATTGTTTGAATTAATTGTACAATTTTCGAAATAAAAGTTATTATTATTAAAAATGCTAAGAAATTTCACCCATAGATCAAAAACTAAGCCGTATGTAGTGGCTGCTTCCGGATTTGCTTCTAAAGACTTAAATAAAGACTGCAAAATATACTTAGCTATACAAACAGACGCCATAGAGAATAGACAATGCCATTTCCAGTTCGAATATGTGTGTTATAAATTATAAAATAATCCAGACGGTAATTGCAGCAAGGAATCAAAAATAATTAGTCCTCCAGCTTAGCCGAAGTACACGCAAATACAGAGCTAATACTTGAATGCTACCGGTGCCTATATGAGGTTTATACATTTAATGGCATAGACCTTCAATTTATAAAGTTGATGTTCATACCTTAAACACTAGGAACAAACATAAGCTTGTAATGCCAATTACTAGACTCCACAGAATTAGTATTTCATTTATGGTGCAATGTATACGCTTTTACAACAAAATCCCAGAACATGTTCAAAGCTTGTCAATAAACAAATATAAAAATTTTATTAAAGAAAAACTGTACGAAAAGAGTTATAATATCAAGGAATACATTAATGAAAATAACCCCTGGGAATAAGGTGATCGCCACCATGCTGGTGTTATGAAAATTCATTTAAAATTGTATAAACAAAATTAATGTTAAGTGAAATTATGTTTAAAAAAAAAGTCCCGCTGGGTTTCTTGCTGGTTCTTCCCAGGACAGAGGTATTTTCCGAACCAGTGGTAAATATAAAATGAGTTTCAATAAGTATTATGTAATAATCAATATTGAATAAAAAGCATTCTATTCTATTCTATTCTATTATATGTAAAAATCATCATGGGTGACTTGGGTTACATTTTTAAGGTTTTTGGATCGTAAATAACGTAAATGATATTGATAAATATTTTAAACTTAATATATATATATATATATATATATATATATATATATATATATATATATATATATATATATATATATATAATACGAGAACGTGGAATGAGAAATAAAAAAAATCTGTGCCGCAGTATAAGATCGAGAAATGCATCGGTTTCAGCGACAATAGCGCTGTTTTGCAGACCGTTGCACACCTTCTAAGCAACTCTGACGTGTCTGAATCGTTCTAAGAAGCGCAATACACAGCTCTGGATTTACCACAGAATGTTGGCAGGCAGACAAGGTTACCCTACATAGGTAGGGTAACCTACCTATACCTATATCTATAAAGTCCACTCGAGAAGCATTTGCTGACTCTAACAATATATTACTTACCATATGTGCAATACACTCTCAATAGTTTAGTTATTGAAACCAGTCCAGGACAATCAATCAATCGAAGGATGTGTATGACAATATTTTTCCAATTGAGATTGACGGGCGCGGTTTCAGTGAATGACCGATGACGCAAAATTCAAACTAAAACGGTGAGCACAAAGAAAAAGGAGGGACAAAGTTCCCTAATTAAATAATATTTAAATGGATATAATTAGCAAACCTATAAGTTAAGTTTATGTATTAAAGTATTTTCTCTAAATTTTACTCTATGCACACACACACACACACACACACACACACACACACACACACACACACATATATATATATATATATATATATATACTGTATGTGTATTGTAAGGAGTATAGTTACTGTTTTAGTAGAAAATATATAAAGGACGTAAAACACAAAAAATTATATAACATAGAAACAATGATCTCATGAAATTTTATTGTTTTATTATAGTGTCTTAATTTCAGCAACATGATATGCACATTACGATCGTTTTAATTCTAACATTGTTTAATTTATAACATTTTCATGACACTAATAAATTTTCTTTAACATCTTAAGCTTCTCAGTTTAAACATGCATGTGTGCGTGCCACTAAGTGAAGACAAGTGCATAAGTGCAGGAATGCGGGCCCCGGCATCTAGAACTAGGGAGCAGCCCCGGCATAACAAATGCAAATAATATTTCTTTCCGACAAAACGTAGCGGTGTTAATATCGCGCTAAAATGCCGCATGGACGCCCCACTATTGTGTACATTGCATATTGAGTTTTATTAGTCATCTTTATTGGTCGCGAAAGGGCATAGTTTGTTTTGTCTCTTCTTTATTAATTTCGTTACGGTAGTGTTATTTTTATTTTACATAACAGTAGCTGGTAAGTACTTGTTTGTAAGCTGAGAGGCTATGATAAAAGATAACACCTTAGTACATTATAAGTACTTTACTTATCCTTAAAAGTAAAACGAACGATAGTCTTTTTGTGTCAGTTCGCAGCGATAACTATAAATAATTTAGTACAAACTTATGCCAAATCTTTTAAAGCATGTTTTTAATAAATTGACAAAACAATAATATGACATTTTATCTTTGAGAAGTGCCGAGAAGTAATACCTAAAGGCTTGTGATAGATAGCAGTCTATCATCTCGTTTACGACTTAAAATACCCAGACGGGCGACGAATAGCAGCACCAAATTGCCAAGACACATTGCAATCGGTGTTTCTTTTACTAAGCATGGTGTACAGGGCAAATGCTCCTTATAACAAGAGAGGCCCAGGTCCTGCAGTGCAACTTTACGGGTGATGATGACGAACAAGAGCAGAGCTATGCAAGTCTTGACAGTATAATCAGTGTTTACTGCTAAGCCCTCCACATTTAATTAATTGCAGTTGCTTAGATGTGAGGGCTTTCACTTTCACTATGTATTCCTCACATGGGTCCTACTTTTGCGATCTACTGTAACGTTCTTAAGTAACCCCAATGGGACGGTTACAATGTTTTTTTTTTTGCTACGAAGTTCCTCGTCGCGCGGTACAAATTTAGCGGATGGGGGCTAGGCGAGAAAAAGTGTAAGATTTCGTCACGATCGTTTCTGACGTAGTGTCTCTCGTACTTTTTCTTATCTTGCCATAAAAGAGATATTAATTTATTTTAAATGACGCTTCATTTTAATAGATGCTAGTAAGTTGATTATTTGTATTTGTTAATCAATAATACAATACGTTTATCAATAATAATATACTACGAAAGTAACTACGTTCCAACCGAGTTTTCACGACACTAACGCAAGTTTTTGGACCGAAGTTCGTTATCGGACGGTACGGGTTTGGCGGATGGGAGCTAAGCGACAAAAAGAGTAAGATTTTTTCGTCACTACCCCTTGTGTCATAGTGTAGACGGCCTTGGAATAAAATAAAATAAGGAAGTGAGATGGAATAATATCCATCTTCCTCGCACTTTTTCTTATCTTGCCATGAAAGAAATATTATTTTATTTTAAATGACGCTTCATTTTAATAGATGCCAGTTATTAGATAATTTGTATATGCTAATCAATAATATAATACGTTTATCAATAATAATATACTACGAAAGGAACTTCGTTCCAACCGAACGAAACGATACTCATGCATGTTTTTTTTTAACATTATACAATTTGCAGGCCAAAACTACATACTCGTACAAATTAAGTTACCATTACATACGCCTATTAAAAGTCCATTGCTGAATACAGACCTCCCCATAGATTGCCACATTAGTGGATATTTTTTACAGTTGCTACACTTAGCTGGCAGGTTGGCCACCGTTTTTATTTTTTATTTTTTACAAGTAGTTGTTTTTACGAGGACGCCGCTGTCTATTGGTTTGTTTCCCTTTGTCGCCTCTTACGACACCCGCGGGACGATGAGGGGTAGTGCATATTCTTACACCGCCACTACATGCTACAACACGTGTGCTTTTAAATTGCTACATAAATATGCTTTTACAAACTTGGTTCGTGGGCATCTGTCAAAGACAACGCTTGTTACATGAAAAATCCAAATATATCATATGTATTGATAAACAGACAAATATTTTAATAGTTAAGTATCTGTATGTAGTGCTGTATAGTAGTAGTGTGTGTTTGTGTGTGTGTTTGTGTGAAGGGAAGTGTTTACGAAGGTAGCCACGCTGCACCTATATTATGGGTTAAGTACGATTGGATCGGCTCGACCGGGGAAGGACTGTGCTCTCACGGAATACCAGCATAAAATAGACGCTTAATGCTGCTGTTTTTCATATGTTAAGTGTAGAGGACCGTAGACCCTTTTTATTGGAAACGAGGCATTTTATCTAAGTTCTCAGATGCTGTCATCTGCACATTGATTCTTAATGAAAGATAAATGTAGATGTCTATGGGCCACAGAATTGACTTACCATGAGTTGAACTGTGTGTGCTCGTTTGTCACCCTATAAAAAAAGAAGTTATATTTGGGTTGTTTATTTATTTCTTTATCTGTAAAATGTATATATTAATGAGTTATAAATATCAACATAATTTTGTGTAATTGTTTTCAAATGTACTACTCTATATGCACCTACGTCAAATTCGCACCTCTCCATGGGTTGACTGGTAGAGAATGCCTCATGGCATTAAGTCTGCCTTTTTATGATTTTGTAATAGGGAATGCAATAAAGAATAAGTAAATAAATAAATGCGGCACATGTACAGTTATATTTTAGAAATTGCGCGGAACCAATGCTATTAAAAGTAATTTGT
This sequence comes from Parnassius glacialis, assembly GCA_033319125.1. Lineage (NCBI taxonomy): Eukaryota > Metazoa > Arthropoda > Insecta > Lepidoptera > Papilionidae > Parnassius > Parnassius glacialis. The sequence continues at coordinate 22,985,021 of JAVANC010000001.1, read as the reverse complement.
AAGAAAAAAATTAAAAAAAAAAACTAAAACTAGAAACTTAATTATCGTATAGTCCTACTCCCCGCGGTATCGTGCCAAGAACGCTGGCTGCGTTTCTCTCTTATCACCACGCTCTTATCACTAGCAGGAGTATATTATTTTCACTTCAGTAATTATACTTTCAACCAGGTGAAGTTTAAGTTACTAATAAACGTGTGCTGAGAGGATTAAAATTAAATAATTACCCTAATTTTAAACATCCTTTTCTTATTTAATCTGCATCGACTATAATTGGCCATAAAATTTAACGACCTTCCGAGAGGCCCCAGTAAAGTAACTCCTGAATAATTTCCTTACTCTGCCCTTATTCCATGGATTTTATTGCTCTTCGGTTTCCCTAATGCCGAATTGCGACGTAAACTTCGCCTTCCTGACCTATTTAGTCGGATATTTCCGGGGTGGTAGGTGCCTGTTTCAAATTTGGATTTTAAGCTGCAAATAATCCATTTCTTTCCCCCGCTTAAGGAGTAACAGAGACAGGTGAATTTAGAAACTTGCGTGAAAGTTGAGAAACTGAATAACCCTGTTAAGGCTCTTCGCCCTTTTTGGAAGGTTATATTCGCGAATGGGTCACAAAGCGCTAGTAAATCACTTAAGACGGACGGGTATGGGGTCCCTAGCAGTTAAAGTTCTGTTTTTACTCCTGAGGGACTGGCGACGTGACGATAACAAAAATCAAAAGGGGAAAAGGTTATATTTTGACTCCTAAAACTATTATTGTATTAATATTTGCTTGAGGCTTGAAGATATACGTTGCGTTGAAAAACCTTTTTACTTACGTAATATATATATACGTAATATATATATAATAAATATAAGATTATTTTTTATAAGATATGGTGACAAACGAGCACACAGTCTACCTGATGGTAAGTGGTGGTAAAATTTAACATAATGGCTAATTCGACAAACTGGTGAAAACCTAGTCGACATAGAGGTTGCAGAAAGTCCCATTTTTCTGCAGCGTCGTACGTGGTAGAGCCATGCTGCAGCTATATTAGTAGTATAGTTGTAGCACGAATGGGTTGGCACGACTGGGGAAGGACCACGCTGTCAAAGAATACCAGAGTAAAATAGCAGCTTAACACTGCTGTGTTTCGTATGGTAAGTGTAGAGAACCGGTGACCCTTTTTACTGGAAAAGATGCATTCCATCTTAGTCCTCACGGGTGACAACGCATCTACATTTTGATTCGCAAACGAGGATATATGTAGATGTCTATGGGTCACAGCAACCACTTAAGCAAGTTTTAAAATTATTTATTTGTTAGTTATATATTTACCGTGTAATGGCGGTGTAAGAACAACCACTACCCCATACCATTCCGTGGGTGTCATAAGAGGCGACAGAGGGAAACAAATCAGGAGATGGACAGCAGCATCTTCCTAATAACGACTCAAAATAAAAAAAAACCTGTGGTTGCTAACCCGCTTGCCAAGCGTAACAACTATGGCAAATATCCCCATTATTAGGTCATATATGGGGAATGCCTATATTCAACAGTGGACTTAATAAGCTGTAATGGTAACGGTAACAGTAATTATGAAGATATTCCACAGATCGATTTTATACGGTGCAGTTATATTATGGCCATGCTGCAGTTATATATTTTACGTAGAGAATTGTAAAATAATAGGTTTTAAACATTTTAAATGACACAGAGTAAAGTTATACTAAACGTAACATAATATGTTGACATATTATGTCAATGAGTTTCTAAATTAATTTACTAACTAGTAGAAAAAATTCAATAAATAAAAAATATTAATGTCGTACGTATTATGTCAACAAACTAAATCTTTTATGCACAAAATAGGAACATTATTGAATATAGAAAGTTTTTATCAATATTTTTTTAATAAATAGTTTAAAATATTGTTAATTAATAGTAATTTATTAAATATTCTGATGCCACGTAAAATAGTATGTTAATGAGCATGTTCTCGTATAGGATATATAAGTACATGCTCTGAAATCTGGATGCAAATAAAGCCTATTTTTATGACGTGTGCTTAAACTATGGTTGTCTTTAACTTTGGTCTATTATTTTGAAAAATGATTATTTATATGCTTTGTACATAAATAGCAGGCAGCATATAATAATATACTTAAATAATAGTACTTTTAAGCTAGGTTAAGGTGTTCAAAGTGTTAGCCGCAACACATACTTTTTAAATGCAATAAATATAAGTATATATCGTACAGTACCCACCTTACTAGAAATGATTAATCGTCCTAGCCTACTTATAAATAAAAGAAAACAACTTGCGAGGAGTGTTATATTCAAACAAATAGTATATAATAAGTATAGTATGTACTGATATCTTAAACTTTCCTTGAGCTCGGTTCAAATATGAAAGAAGCAAGGAACATAAATGTTACCTCTAACCTCTTACAATATCCTAAGCCACGATGCTTTAAGTCAGGCTAAGAAAAATCGACGTTTTATTAATCCAACAAATTTTATCCGTGAAATTACCTCTAGAGTTTTGTGTTTCATCGCACAACAAAGTAAGGTTTTAGATGGAAGGCAACATTGCATATATTAAGTTTCTAGTTTTTTATTTTATTTTATAGGACATGGGTGATAAACGAGCACACAGTCCACCTGTAAGGTAAGTGGTTGCTACGGCCCATAGACATCTACATCTATCCTCGTTTGCGAATCAAAATGTAGATGCGTTGTCACCCGTGAGGACTAAGATGGAATGCATCTTTTCCAGTAAAAAGGGTCACCGGTTCTCTACACTTACCATATGAAACACAGCAGTGTTAAGCTGCTATTTTACACTGGTATTCTGTGACAGCGTGGTCCTTCCCCGGTCGAGCCGACCCATTCGTGCTACAACTATGCTACTAATATAGCTGCAGCATGGCTTTACCACGTATAAAAAACTTTAAGATGAAAGCTAAGTTCTTTTTACATAGTTTAAGTGTGTGACTACTATCTCATGAGATGACACGCCGTGATGTAGCCGAGGATAGTTAAGCACACAAGCGTAACAATTGTTGATTAATCAATTCATGAGTCAAGTAAGATATTAAGAATTGAAATGTACTTAAAATCCCGACTGCGTCATCCCGATATTGACGTTTGTTATTAGAGAAATAAAATTGATTTTCCATGTATGTAGTACCGTATGGCATGGGCATAAGAGAATCTATTACCCCATTTCGTGTAGTAGATGCTGTAAAAGGCAACCGAATGTGGCTTCCGATAGCATATAACATACATAACATCAACACTGATGCCTGTCACCCAGAGTTAGGCGGATTAAAGAGAAAAGAGTTGGCACCCTGATATCTTCGACACCCTGATAATGCTACTCCCCATTCAGCAGTCAAGAATATTTTCAAAACTTCTCACGGAATCATTGCTGGATGACGCATCTTTTGAAGGCAGACTTAGAAACGTTCATGTGATGACGAGTAAAACTATATTTTTATTATATACATATAACTGGTACTGACAACTTATAATATATTTTTATATCATATATTATCAATACCAGTTTATCTATAATGGGCTTATACAATTTTTTCGTAAAAAAAATAAAGGCAAAAAGAACTTAAATGTTGTAAAAAAAACTATTATTTGATAGTACAATATTTTGTCCGGAAAATTAGATACAGGTTCGGTTTGGTTTTAAGCTATTTCTTTTAAATATTTAACGTGTAAATATAGACATTTAAAAACTATTGTGGTATAATGGGTATTTACGGTAAGGTACAGGCAGGACAACAATAAAGATTTATAATAAAAAAATATTGAGTAGCAATGTTTATATCACCTTAAGAACTTATTCACCTGACTCTTAGTTAATATAGCTTAAATAATAGTGACAATTCACCGCCTTCCTCCGCGAGATATTTATTGCTCCAACTTTTCCGTAATTAGGTTTCCAACAGCAGGGACAGTTAGGGTGTAGTTTATCAAAAGCTGCTGTCTGATGCTTTTTTATGCACAAAATATTACCCGTTCTTGCTGCAGCCATAAAAATACTTCTTTACGGGTGTGTTAAAGGGTTTTACGTGGTGCATGCTGCAGCTATCTTATGACTGTAGCACGAATGGGTCGACTCGACCTGGGAAGGACCATTTCTCACAGAATAACAGCGTAAAATATTAGCTAAATGCCTGTGTTTCGTATGGTGAGTGTAGAGAAGCGGAGACCCTTTTTACTGGATACGAGGCATAGGGTCACCTCCGGGGTGACAACGCATCTGTATTTTGATTCTTAATCGAGGATAGACGTATATGTCTATGGGTCACAGCATCCACTTACCATCAGATGGGCTGTGTGCTCGCTTATCGTTCTAATTTTTAAAAAATGTATCAATTTCTTCCTCAAGTCAGTGCCGAAGAAAAGCTACTCTTTGTTTTAAATTTAAAAATATATTATTTAAAAAAACCATACTATTTTTTTATACTTATTTACTTTATGCTCTTGGGAAGTATATTATGTATTTCCATTTTATATTCTTGGCAAGTGTGTATGCGGATACCATTTTTATTTTCATAACTTTCAATGCCACAGCGTTCGTTATTTTTTAAACCAAAGGTTAAAAGGTTTCCATAGGGTTTTCCCTTTTCTTTGGCATTTATACTAGCATTTTTATTTTATTTGTAACACCATCAGCAACTATTTACTTTTTTTAACCATCAGCAATAACAACTAAGACAGAAAGTCAATAAACTAAAAAGGTATAAAGGCTTTTCCTTAAAGCCCACTTTTCTTTCAAGAATGCAACTGCGTTCACCAGTAATAAGAGTAATATTTTGTAAACCCTCTGCTGGTGGCATATCAATGGCATATTTATGAAGAATGCCTATTTTGGCGCTTTTTTGAAAAGCCTATATATAGGCTATAATATAGTAATGGATTCTATAGGCGGATAAAGAAGAATACTTTTTCAACAACTCGGTGACGCAGTGGCTTATCGTTGAGTTGCGACGCTGATGGCTGCGGGTTCGAATCCCGCACGGAACAAGTATTTGTATTGCCTACAAATGAGTCTGAATGCTTGTCCATGTGCAATTTATGTAGGTATGTTAACTGCCTTCACAATACCGAAGAAAATTTCAGTGGTTACGTTCATTTTAAGAAGAATTTAAGAGGCAAATATTTTAGGTTCAATTTCGGTCAAAAATATACGACTTTCATTATAGTGCGTTTGCATAATATAATACTTTTAAACAGTGGTAGAGCCAAGTGGCGGCATTTGCTGTCGCACGGATGGGCCGGCTCGAACCGGGGAGGTACCACGACCTCACAGAAAAGCAGCGTGAAGTAGAGGTTTGCCTCTGCGTTTCGCTTGGTGAGTGCAGGTGGCCAGAGGCCCTTTTTACTGGAAATGAGGCATTCCATCTTAGTCCTCACGGGTGACAACGCATCTGCATTTTGATTCGCAAACGAGGATAGATGTAGATGTCTATGGGCCGCAGCAACCACTTACCATCAGGTGGACTGTGTGCTCGTTTGTCACCCTTATCCTATAAAAAAAATATAATAGTAAATATTTCAGCAGTGTAGTGGCATTGTAAGAGAATCCACTACCACATATACCGTGGGTATCAGAGGAAGTGACACGACAGAGCGAATAAGTTTTTTATAATTTTGAGTCGTAATAATATTACGACTCAAAATTATAAAAAACTGCGGTTTCCAAAACGCCTACAAAGTTTAGCAACTTAACAAACACATGAAGCAGTCTATGGGGTAAGCCTACTTCACCAATGGATTTTGATGTGCTGCAATGATGAATGGTGTACATTTATCTTAGTGACGGTTAGTACTACTACGGTATTAATAGTTAGATTTATTAATTTTATTCCTTTATTTTAACCGACTTTAAAAAAGGAGGAGGTACTCAATTCGACCGTATGTTTTTTATGTGTGTAACTTCAGAACTTTTTTCTAGGAGAACCGATATTGATGATTATTTTTATTTGAAAAATGGTGCTTTTCACGTCGTCCCATATAAATGTAATCAAGATCTGAGCAGTAATTTTTGAGTTATCCATAATAACGCGTGTTTGTGACTTCGACTACATGATGATATTCTCATTTCATTTATATTGAAGTCGGTTGTACAAAATTTTTAATTTAACCACTTGTTAAATCTTATAGTTAACAAATACTTTCTTGCAAGTGCATTCTACCATTTGTTGCAGATAAAAAATTTTGTACCATTTTTTTAAAATAAAAGGAATGCCTTACCAATCCGTCAAGCTTTTTGCATGTCGATAATATAGTAATTTGGGAAGAAATAGGTGGAATGTGTATATGTTCCCTTGTATATTTTCCGTTAACGTTCTTTAGAACCTTCAAAAAAGATCTTGATGGTAATGCGAAATTTCTTCTCTTAATAAACCTAGCAAGCTAACAGCATAGCAAAGTGGCGAAGCAATCAGCTTTTTTTTGAGCAATCAGTTTCAAAATAGGAGGTTCAGATGCTTGGGTGATTAGTAATCGATTGCTGAAAACAGAATTTGAAAATTCGAAACCGTTCTCGAGATAATCGTGGGACAGACAGACGGACAGACATCGTGAAATCAATAACTGTCTTCGCAAGCTTCGCCACTTAATAACTGGCTTAACGGCTCTGGGATCTAGCCCTTCTGAGCCTGAAGTTACAATATATTATAATAATTATCCTTCATGGTATACTGCATCACAAAATGTTGATGCGTCACATTGTGCAGTCCTTGGGAGGTTTTGACGGCAACTTGTGCCAGCAGACAGCTGACGATTGGTGATGGTATCTCAAGGCGCTTAAGCAGACAGATACGTTATTTTGATAATCACATCACCATAAGAGCACTTATTTCACAGTTTCCACTAATAGTTCACATGCGCAGACACTTAATACACAAAATCGCACCACTTTTACATATCAAAGTCCACTTCAAACCATTATTTAAACAATAATACAGGAGCAGCAAACCGCCGCCGATCAAGCTCCCGCCAAATCCCCCGGTAATGCGAAAGTATGCTCGTAACCTTAGAGTATATAAGCAAGCTGTGCTTATATATACTCTAAGTATGTAGTACTGTTAAGACAATAATTATTTATAATTATAAAGAATATTGAATTTATTTCTTTCTTCTAAATATTTTTTTTGCAATAGTCTAAAAGCCTTTTGTGATTTTGTATATAATAATTATATTTATGTAGTAAAATCTACTATGTACAAATTACTTCATCCATATAATTCGTGATCCCATATGGGGTTTGCGTTGAGATCGTAATTAGATAACATTCTACATGTTCGTGTTCGATTACACTAATGACCAACTTACGTAACTGTAACATTGTTATCTGTCGTCTACTACAAATTTGCCAACCACTGAACGATTTTCCAACAGTACCCAGCGAGTGATTATGTGTATTGCTTGTTAACGAGAAACAGTTCATGTTGTAACAATCTAAGAATGTAATAATGACTAGCCCAAGACGATCAAAAAAAGGTGGTCAGTGTTTAACACCGAGCTTGGACTGGGATTCACCGTCAGATGATACCGGAACAGTAAAAAGGAGAAGATCATCGTGTCCAGAAAGTTCCTCAAAACAAAATATTCAATTTCATGAAGCAATATTTGAAGCAGAGACACCTTCAGACTCTGGTAGTGGGACTTCACATAGTATTGGCGAAAGCGATAAGACTGATTCCCTCATAGACGTAGAACAAAGAATATCAGTTATTATAAATGAAAACAGATCATCTAAAAGTACGTCTGAATCTAGCGACATAGATATAATAATCGATAGTGTTTTAGACAATCCTGTTGATGATGATGCTGGAAATAATGTGTTCCTGTGTGACCGTAGCAAAACTTTTATTAGGTTGCAAGAAAAACCTTGTCCTAAGAAAGCTGAAAAAAATGTTGATAATTTACCTCCAACAAAAAAGATTAAAGACAAAAAACTTAGGACACCTACGCCTATGATTAAGCTTAATAAACCTTTAGATACTGTTAAACACAATAGAAAAGTAAACAAAGAGATACCAAAATTGGATACTAAGTCCAGCGTTTTGCCAGTTTACAAAAGTACCGTACAAAATGCTGATGTAGACGTAAATACAATTACACAGAGGAAGAAGGTTGTTCCTAAATTAAAACTGCCATTTTCTCCTGCTAAAACAATGGATAAGCCAAAACTAAATCTTTTTCCAAACAAGAGTAATCTACAAGATACTAAACCGTCGCCTTTACTTTCGTCACCTGTACGCAGAACAATTTCAAATGAATATGTACGACTGAAGTTTGCTAATGATACTGTTGTCCGGCGCACTATAGACGGTAAGTCTGTGCCAAAAATTACTCCAAAAATACAGTCCATAATACCAGAAAGCCCAGTAGACAGTGAAGATCCTTTTTTAAATCTAAGCCCTAACAAAAAATATACCGTTACTGTAAATAATAAAGTGAGATGCGATAAAGATAACTATGTGATGTTCGATCCAAATACTGGATTTAAGCCTGAAGAAGCGTCGAAGCAATCGAGAATATCTTCAAAAGCTATTAACGAAAAATCAAAAATACCACTTAAGTCGCCAGTTGGTGAAAATTCAGTTCTTGCGAGAAAGTCAGTGAGTGTTAGTGATACCGACAGTGGTATTTTATCTCCTAATTCACCAATAGACACAAGTGATAAAACACCAGCATATTATGTGAATGCAGCAGCATTTAGCGAAACGGCAAGGAAATGCGCAGCGGACTTAGATATAACAATACTCAACCCTGAATTGGCGAGGAAAGCTACGGAGCAAGTAAAGGTAAGCTATTTTACTTTGTATCTAGATAAAATAGTCGTAGATATGTTATGTACTAGTTTATAAAAATTAATATTTTCATACGTTTTTTCAACCTACTTATAATTTTTTTTTATAGGATAAGGGTGACAAACGAGCACACAGTCCACCTGATGGTAAGTGGTTGCTGCGGCCCATAGACATCTACATCTATCCTCGTTTGCGAATCAAAATGCAGATGCGTTGTCACCCGTGAGGACTAAGATGGAATGCCTCATTTCCAGTAAAAAGGGCCTCCGACCACCTGCACTCACCAAGCGAAACGCAGAGCTAAACGTCTACTTCACGCTGGTATTCTGTGAGGTCGTGGTACCACCACGGTTCGAGCCGGCCTATCCGTGCGACAGCAAAAGCTGCCGCGTGGCTCTACCACTGTTAATAATTTACAACTGCGTTTTTATAACATTTAAATTTTCTTGGGAACCAAGCCAGAACTACTTAAATAACATAAACGTGTTTGTAGCTCTCCCTCAGGATTAAGTCAGGTAAATGTACTATGTATTAAGAGACTGAAGTTGCGTTAACACCTAAATAGGTACTACAACATGTACACTGTATAACGTAATAAATTTACAGGGGCTGACTTACGGCTATATTTAGGAAACTGTGCGATGAACTTAAATTTCATATTAAGCAAGTAAACCGAGTTCAAGAGGTTCTTCATTTACCTTCTTAAAGCAAAACTATGCGATAAATCAGAGTAGAGAAGTGAGCTTCGATACGGTGCCATAAACTTAGTGATAATCGCAACACACAAAAGTAACAGCAACAGTTCTCCTCTCATTTGTGAAGGGGGTTATGGTTCAATTAGTCCGCCGCACTGCTCCAGTGCCTGTTGGTGGACTTCACGTCTCCGAAATATTTAGAATTATTTATTAATTATGACGGCTCCGTGGCGCATTGACTTAGCAATAAGTTGCAGCGCTAAGGGAACCTTGTGAAATGTATGTATTTAAACTGCCCCCATGATATTGGGGAAAATCGTAGTAATCTTTGTTTATTTTAAACGTTACTTCCAGGTAACGTTTAAAAAAAACGAAAACAAAAATTTACAAATTTTATTGGCTTGGCGGGGATCAAACCCTGGAACCTGAAAACCCACAACTTGTGTTTTTGTGGAGTAGACTTCAGCTGGGATTTGAATCCAGAACCTGCAACTTAGGACTTAGATAATGTGAACACCAAATCGCAAGCTAGTTTATGTTGTGTAATATAATCTGTCACACAAACCCACATGTAAATGCAATAAATAAATAAATATTTATATATTTTGAACACATTGTATGGCAACATTCCGCTATAATTAACACAGTTTGTATATTAATATGTCACACAGACAAAACCAGCCTCTTAATGTTCCCTCCTCCTTCCCCCCTCCCTCGTTATAGGTTGATGCCATTAAAAATAATGACAGTATGATTACCCGCTCTAATGTCTAATAAATTCTTACAATCCAAACTAAGGAAGGGAAATGTTAAGTGAGAAAAATCTAACAAAAAATTTAAGCTAAGCTAATGTACATCTCTACATATTATTGCCCAAGAGTACCTGGTAGATATATTTCAACAAGGGGCATAAATGTTAAGTGAGGAAAATCTAACAAAAAATTTAAGCTAAACTAATGTAAATATCTACATCTTATTGCCCAAGAGTACCTGGTAGATATAATTTAACAAGGGGCATTTTTTCACGGGAACAGCTTTAACTTTGCAGCAAGCCATAGTTTGTTACTGTTCTGTTTGGGCCTTCCTTTCTTAAAACTGTTTCGAAGCTTTCTTTAGTAAAACGTCGACAGTAAGCTGATCTTTAAAATAATCTTATTCTCATGATGGTAGCGTAAATTATATAATATCCCCACATAAGTATATAATTATACGGGGATAGTATATAAGTATAAATTGTTCAAATTAAGATATAAAAATCTGTCTCGATCGACTGAATTAAAGAATTTTTCTAACATATACTAGATACTAGATATAACTATTTATTATTTTAATGAAAAATAGTTAACTAATACATATATAAAATACTCCAAATTAAACATTTACAAGTAGTTAAATCTTAGATTTGTAAAATAGATGTTCGTATTGTTGGTTGTCAATTATCATTATACGAGTATTAATCGCATTTTTGTTATTATGATTATCATTATTTTTCTATAAATTAACAGATGTGCAAATTAAAAACAATACTCACAGCGCCACCTATTGTTGGAAATAAATACTGTAGAAGGAGGTTTATTAATGTATAAATGTAAAATTCAGGTTTTGTAACTACTTACATTTATTATTTTATTTAAATAAATTTATATTACATTCAATGAATAATATTACCATGTGTAAATTCAACAAAACTTTAATGTTGTTTTAGTTTAGCTATTCATCACTAGATGGCACTTTTATGTAAAACAAATTATTTTTCTCTTAAATTTCCCCTATTTGCTTAACGCCTTTCGTGATTAATGTACCACTCACGATGGTACATTATTTGCGAGAATTTGAGCAGTTAATTTTCAAATGGGTTCATTTAGCGAAAATAACGAACAGTAAAACGGGCGTGCTCTACCGGCTCACTTATGAATCGACGTTAGTGGGAAATGTGAAGGCAATTATTGTGGCACCGACAATCGTCGATGTTTGAAAGGGCGTTATTGTTTGTGTTTGATGATGTGCGGCAATAGATGCTATCATTAGGGCGTCATACTAATGACTTTTTGTGTGACAATACCAATTCGGTAGAGAGAATGCTTATTTATTTAATATTGTAATTAGTTTCTTTTTTGATGTGGGGTCTCGTTTGTAATAGATCGAGCGACAAATGCTCACGAATTCCCGGATATGAAACCTTTCCAAGCTTAGGAAAAAGACTCTACCAGAGGAATTTCGAATATTAACGGAAGCTAGTAGCATAGTAGAAAAAAACCTTTTTCGGAAAATACAGGCAGCAACTGACCTAAAAGTATGCTGGCATCCCCCTAGACCACAACCACAAACTCGCAAATATGGCAATCAACCCTGCCGATAAGGACGTATTGGGTGTTTTTATTTTTTTATTTACGAATATCGTTGTAGACGACGTCGTCGAAGAAATGTCTTAAGCTTTGGATAGATGGCGGTATCATCATCAAGTATATAGACCTAAAACGGACAGTAAGTAGCACGTCAAAGGCGGCGAGCACAGAATACATTATATTACGTGGTAGAGCCACGCGGCAGATTTTGCTGTTGCACGTATGGGCCGGCTCGAGCCGGGTTGGTACCACGCTTCCGGCGTGAAGTAGAAGCTCTACTTCTGCGTTTTGTCTGGTGAGGGCAGGTGGCCGGAGACCCATCCCCCCCCCCCCCATCAACATGGTAGCGGAATTATATCAAAGACTACCCCAGGAGGATACCAGGACCCCTGGAGAATTACTCGCTGAACATCCACAACGTGCTCCTCCTCCTGCGTCCTCCTGAGCATGGGTACTCAGGCGTCCCCGCGTAATCTTGGGGGGGGGGGGGGGGCAAAATTTCGCTCAAAAACATAACTGCTCGGGGCAAGCTGAGCAACAATACCAATACGACCCCTGCCGCGCTATCCGTGAATTTTTGCAACATCAGAGGACTTCACTCGAATCTAAACGTCGTCCACTACCATCTCGAGACGGCGAAGCCGGCCTTGCTCTTTCAGACCGAGACGCAGGTGTCCTCTCCGGCTGATACTTCGTATCTTTCCTACCCGGGGTACAAATTGGAACACTTCTTTGTGCCTCGGGCTGGAGTTTGCGTATGTTAGAGAGGACATCTGTTCTCGACGCTTCGGCAGTCTTGAAGGTTTGGACCTGTCCATCCTTTAGCTACGCGTAGACACCGCGCGTCTACGGGTGCCTCTATAGGTCCCATAGCGGTAATGCCGAAACAGACTGACTCATCGACCACGTCCAAATGGCTACAGATTCCTTGCTACAACAGGTCCCATCCGCAGAGATCGTGATCCTTGGCGATTTTAACACCCACCACGCCAAATGGTTCGATTCACGTTTAACCAATCATGCATCTGTTCATGACTTTGCCTTGACATATCGTCTGACACAACTGGTTACTTCGCCTACGCGGATTCCAGATGTGGAGGATCATACACCTTCCCTGTTGGACCTTCTGCTGACCTCTCATCCGGCCGGATATCAGATTTCTGTCAATGTCTTGGCTCTTCGCACTATTGTCTGATCCGGAGTGTGGTGCCACTCACGCTCCCCTCGCGGTTGCGTTCTGAAGGTTGCCGCCGTGTTTGGCATTACAGGTCAGCGGATTGGGACGGAATGCGGTCTTTCTTTGCATCTTACCCGGGGGCGAATTTGCTTCTCACTGGATGATCCCAGCGCTGTTGCTGACTCTATTACTGATGTGGTGCTACAGGGAATGGAACTATTTATTCCATCATCTGTGGTATCCATCGGAGGCAGATCTCAGCCTTGGTTTGGTCGCTCCTGTACGACTGCATTACGCAGTAAGCAGGAGTGTTATCAAGCCTGGGCGGCGGCTTCTGCGACTCGGGATGTAAACACCAGCATGCTTAAAAAGAAGTATAACTTCGCCTCCAGGTCCTTCAAAAGAGTTATTGTTAAGGCAAAGTCAGAGCACATAGGCAGAATTGGCGAGAAACTAGTTCGCCTTCCTTCGGGAACCCGTGCATTCTGGTCTCTCGCCAAGACTGTCCAAGGGAATTTTTCTAAGCCATCACTACCATCTCTGCACAGGGAGGACGACTCACTGGCCCAAACCGCAAAAGAGAAAGCCGACCTTTTAGGCTGCCTTTTTGCGTCCATCTCGACTCTGATGACGGGGAGAACACACCGCCGACCATCCCGCGGTGTAAATGTTCCATGCCGGATGTGCGGTTCTCACAGCGCTCGGTTCGCAAAGCACTCCTCTCCCTGGACATTCACAAGTCGAGTGGGCCTGACGGGATCCCGCAATTTTGCTGAGGACGTGTGCTCCGGAGTTGGCACCGGTTCTAACGCGTCTTTTTCGGTACTCCTACTCCCTGGGCGTAGTCCCGAAATCATGGAAGACAGCTTTTGTCCACCCGATTCCTAAAAAAGGCGACCGCTCAGACCCGTCCAACTACAGGCCTATCGCCATCACCTTGTTCTCCAAAATAATGGAATTCATTATTAACTGCCAGCTCATGGTACCTTGAGGATCACCAGCTGATTAGTGACAGCCAATACGGTTTTCGTCGGGGTCGATCAGCTGGTGATCTTCTGGTCTACCTGACTCATAGATGGGCGGAGGCAGTAGAGTTCAAGGGAGAGGCGTTGGCTGATAGTTTGGACATTGCGAAGGCCTTCGATCGGGTTTGGCACAAATGGCTTCTTTCAAAGCTCCCTTCCTATGGACTTCCCGAGAAATTGTGCAATTGGATCATCAGGTTTCTTACAAATCGGAGCATCAAGATCGTTGTAGACGGTGCATGCTCCGACTACAAGCCTATTAACGCTGTTGTTCCACAAGGCTGTGTGCTATCACCAAAGCTGTTTCTTCTGCATATCAATGATATGTTGCTAACTGGTAATATTCATTGCTATGCAGATGACAGCAATGGTGATGTTCTATACACCGGCCGTGCCAATATTTCTCAGGAAAACGTCGCCGAGTACCGGAACAAACTTGTGTCTGAAGTTGAGTCTTTGCTGAACAGTCCCGGATTGGGGGCGACTAAATCTAGTCCAGTTTAATCCTCGGTAGACACATGTTTGCGCCTTTACCGCTAAAAAGAACCCCTTTGTCGTATCTCCTCAGTTTCAAGGCACTCCCCTTCTTGCCTCAGCCAGTATCGGAATTCTCGGAGTCGACATATCGAGTGACGTGCAGTTTCGTAGTCACTTGGAAGAGAAGACCAAATTGGCCTCTAAAAAGCTTGGCGTGCTCAGCAGAGCGGGAGAGTATTTCATGCCGGCACACCGCCTGCAACTTTACAAGGCAAAGGTTCGGCCTCACATAGAATACTGTTCCCATCTCTGGGCAGGGGCTCCCCAGTGCCAGCTCCTTCCACTTGACCGCATCCAGCGCAGAGCGGCTCGAATCGTCGACTACCGAGTCCTTTCCGATCGGCTCGATTCATTGGCACTGCGAAGAGATGTTGCATCACTTTGCATTTTCTTTCGCATTTACCACGGGGAGTGCTCTGGGGAATTGTTCGGATTAATCCCTGCCGCCAAATTTCACGAACGCACATCGCGGCGGAACTTCCGATACCATCTACACTATCTGGATGATTGGCGGTCCAACACTATGCGATTTAGAAGATGCTTTCTTCCTCGCACAACTTCCTTGTGGAATCGATTACCATCAGCGATTTTCGGGACCGATAAGACTTAGGGACCTTCAAGAAAAGAGACGGCAACGCATCTGCGATTCCCCTGGTTCCCCTGGTGTTGCAGTTGTTGTGTGGTGCAGTGTGGGCGGCGGTAGTCACTTACCATCAGGTGAGCCGTATGCTCGTTTGCTCCTATAAAAAAAATATACGGAAAGGTACGAGACTTCTGATACTGTGATCACCATTTGGCCTATCAGTGGTGCAAATTATTTCAAATTTTCGTAACTACGATAGCGGCCTATCAGTAATGGATTGTAAGGGACTGATACAGAATCAATCCATTACCATTCCATTAGTTTATAAAAGTCCACTGCTGAACATAAGCCTCTCCCATAGATTGCCTCATTGGGAGGATTTTGCCCTAGTTGGCAACCCCAGTTTTTTATTATTTTCAGTTGTTATCATCAGAAAGTTGCTCATCTTCGGTTTTAATTTCCCTCCGTCGCCTCTTACAACACCCACGGGATGAAATGGGGCAGTAGCGGATATTATTTACCGTCACTACACGGTTACAGAATCAATAACAGTAACAATTTTAACCGCTTCATTTATATTTTATAGACAACAACGACTGCCAGGTCTAGTGACGGTTTGAATCCCAGCCGAAGGTAATATTGTATCTCCGTGTCACTGATCCTGCGTTCCATTCTCGATTTTATCGCTTAAGCGTTGCGTCTTACTATTTTTTTTAAAAACCATTTCTATTTCTATGCATCGATCATAGGTAGGTTCAGTGAATGCACTGAATGTACACTTGTGGCACACTTACATCTCCTGCACAGTTGATAGCTTCCAAATAATCGGGCCGGAAGAAGACATCATTATTCTAATAGAATATTATTTTTATACAGGTTTATTTTTCAAAGAGTTGAAACTTAAGTTCAAATATATAAATAATGATATACCGCTATTACAGTTTTTGAAAATTCGAGTTTTTAACAGTGGTAGAGCCACGCAGCAGCTTTTGCTGTCGCACGGATGGGCCGGCTTGAACCGGGGTGGTACCACAACCTCACAGAAAACCAGCGTGAAGTAGAGGTTTACCTCTGCGTTTCGTTTGGTGAGTGCAGGTGGCCGGAGGCCCCTTTTACTGGAAATGAGGCATTCCATCTTAGTCCTCACCGGTGACAACGCATCTACATTTTGATTTGTAATAGAGGATAGATGTAGATGTCTATGGGCCGCAGCAACCACTTACCATCAGGTGGACTGTGTGCTCGTTTGTCACCCTTATCCTATAAAAATAAGGCTTCTACTTTTATTTGAAATTATCCCAAATTGATTGTGATTTATGGGCAACAACTTTTTGCCTACTGATCGACCCTTACAAATGTGTGCGTGTGCAGTACAATCAGTTAAAATAATGCATTACCACGCATTTTGAATTTAAGAGATAAAAAGGACAGAATGTTTGAGATTGTTTTTAATTAATTTTTCTTCACCATTTGCCTATATTACTCATTTTGAATCTTCTCTGCTGCAAAATAACCCTGTATGCTGTTACCATGTATATGTATGTGTATATACCAAGGTTTTATGAAAGCGCGCTCCACCACATCTAATCTGATATCCTTCGTTGAAGGCCTGGCCAAAGGTGTTGATAATGCGCAGTCTTTCGATGTCATATACACTGATTTTAGTAAGGCTTTTGATAAAGTCAGTCACGATATGTTATTGCAAAAGTTATCATGTGTCGGTATAGGCGGTAATCTCTTGCGCTGGTTCAGATCTTACCTAACGAATAGACTGTCTGTGGTGGTAGCTGGGGGTTTTAAATCCAGCTTTTTTACTGCCTTATCCGGAGTTCCTCAAGGATCCCATCTGGGTCCCATGCTGTTCAACGTTTTTATTAATGATATCGGTAAGTGTTTCCAAAGTTCTAAGTTTTACATGTTCGCCGATGATTTGAAGTTTTTTAAATCAGTAAATTCATTAGAGGATGTATTGCTGCTTCAAAATGACTTGGACAATCTATTATTATGGTGCAAATCTAATGGTATGAGCTTGAATATTGACAAATGCCACGTAGTACGCTTCACTAGAAAAAAGATCTCAGTTACTAGATATTATTTTATTGACGATGTACCATTAAAAGAGGTTGATAATATTAGAGATTTGGGTGTAATTCTTGATACCAAATTACGATTTAATTTACATATAGATAGCATTACTAAAAAAGCCTTCAAGACCTTGGGGTTTGTCTTGCGTACCTGTAGGGAGTTTAAAAATCCGAGCACAAAAATCGCAATCTATACGTCACTTGTGCGTAGTAGCTTAGAATACTGCAGCGTGGTGTGGAACCCGCACTATGACGTATATAAAAAGCGTATGGAAGGTGTACAAAAAAGATTCCTCTGGCACTTGACGTACAGTTGTAATTTAGCAAAACTCTTGCCTAGTTATAATGATCGTTTGAAATACTTTCATATGAAACCTCTCGTTGAGCGCAGAGCGATGTCGGACATCTTGTTCCTCTACAAAATGATAAATAGCTACATTGACGCTCCAGACGTTATATCTCG
The DNA here is from genome assembly GCA_033319125.1 of Parnassius glacialis. Classification (NCBI taxonomy): domain Eukaryota; kingdom Metazoa; phylum Arthropoda; class Insecta; order Lepidoptera; family Papilionidae; genus Parnassius; species Parnassius glacialis. The sequence goes on along the minus strand of JAVANC010000001.1, from coordinate 22,967,286 downwards.
TATTAATTTTTCTATTCCCAGAAGATCGCCCAGGTATAAGAAATACACCCCATTCGTCACAAAGTTAGCACGGTCGCATTTAGGCCATTATGCTCCTCTAAACAGATTAATGAGGAGTTACAACGAGATACATAACAAATATATTGGTAATACCGGGAGTGAACAAATTATATTCAAAGATGGTCCATGTTCTTCGAAAAAACGTCGAAAGACACAAACATTGGATATTTTCTCAGACCCCCTCTGTCGCTTTAAAAGGGTAGTGTCTCAACTCATAAACGATCTTTAATATATTTATTGTGTTACTTTTTAATGTTTCTTTTTTTATTACTGTATAAAGTAATTTTAATCTTAATAATTGTATTTTAATTTTTTTTAATTAATAATTCTAATTGAAATTATCATTGACATTACACTGACATTGTTTTCATTCTTTTATTTATTCATAAACATTTTTTTTCTTTATATAATAACATTCTAATTATTTGGCATTGAAATTTTGGTATTGTTTTATATTTTCGTAAGCAAAACGTAATGTTTAAGAACTGTGTATTTGTAAATCCGATTTGTATTGTTTTTATTGTAATGTTCCCTTTAACATAACTATTTATAAAGCAAAAAGTAATGTGAGTATGACGCTCAATTATCCATGTAGTTTACACCTATAAAAGAGGTATCACTTAGCATTAAATTATTTATTGTCTACTCTTAGAAAGCTTGTAGTGTATATCTTGTTGGTGTAATAAATAAATAAATAAATAAATAAATATATGCTATAGCTGAACCCGGCAGACGTTGTCCTGCCAGTTGATATTATAGGTTATGTTCAGCAACGTTTTTTTTTTTTGTAATTTTAGCGCAAGCAATTTAATTTTAAAAATCTTTTTGAAATTAATTTTTTTTGTTTCTAATTTTGTTTTTATTTTTTTTTAATATATAAATATAAGCATTTTCTATTGAAAATATATATTTACCAATTATCATGGTGATAGATCAAATATATTTTGACTTAAACGATTTCATATATACAAACATCCTCTTTTATATATGTATTAGATACGAGGCAAACGAGTATAAGGCTTGTCTGTTGGTCAGTGATCACTGCAGGCCATGAACATCTACTACACCACAATAGTGCGTTGTCGGCCTTTTAGAAAGGAATAGTTACTTTTCTTAAAGATCCCTAAGACGTCGGTCCCGAAAATCCGCTTATTGATTCGACCATATTTCGGTTATAAAATATTTCATTTCGAATTTATCTCGGGAGTGTTAAACAAAGCCTCGTTTGCCTACGGATCGATAGGCATTTCAATCGTATGCTACACAATGGCGAGAACTGCGGCTCTGTTGTAAATATGGCAGTGGTGTAATTTGCTGTGACACGTTAATTATGCCACGCTATGAATATGTACCAACAATGTGCGCTAGCTATTGCCTCGTTTAGTACGAGCATTCACAACAGCCCAACATATTTAATACTGGTGTACTTTGCGCGATTTGATTTTGTGAAGTAAGGATTTTTGTATAGAACAATTTTATTTTACATTTTAACTTTGGATAACGACTGATCTGAATAAGTTTTTTTGTTTTTTAACGTTTCCACATTATATATGTAAGGTTTTTTTTTATAGGATAAGGGTGACAAACGAGCACACAGTCCACCTGATGGTAAGTAGTTGCTGCGGCCCATAGACATCTACATCTATCCCCATTACAATTAAAAATGCAAATGCGTTGTCACCCGTGAGGACTAAGATGGAATGCCACATTTCCAGTAAAAAGGGCCTCCGACCACCTGCACTCACCAAGCGAAACGCAGAGGTAAACCTCTACTTCACGCTGGTATTCTGTGAGGTCGTGGTACCACCCCGGTTCGAGCCGGCCCATCCGTGCGACAGCAAAGGCTGCCGCGTGGCTCTACCACTGTTAAAATTCACACATTGTCACATTTTTTTTGTAAATATGTATAGGGATTTGTTTATTCAAAGAATATTTTATTCTGTCCCAACACCTTATATTTATTACCTGAAGTATCTGTGACTAGGGTTACATACATATATATTGGTCGTTACCATAGAGATTATCCTTTTTAATGAAATAGTTTAACGTAATTTTTTTCTATATTTCTTGTCTATCAATCATCCGTGCAATCGATGCATTTTTGGCAAATTTGTGGCAGTTTATTGATGCCCTTCTTGAAGAAATAAGCTGGACGAGACACAACAAATTTGTTCGACAGCTATTTATACAATCGGTAACAGATAGTAACAATTAACAGAAACAGAAACTTTTTTATTCAATGTAGATTATGCATCATGTATGTTACACTATTAATCACACAAAATAAATTAGAAATAGCTTGGTAGCGGTCACCTCATTCATAAATTCTTTAATATTATAGACCGCTTTTTATACAAACTTTGTTTAATAAAGTTTTTGAATTATGTGCAGGTAAAATTTTGTATATTTTTAACAAGAAACATGGTACTCAGCTGTGCTCGTCTCCATGCCCTGTAACTAAGGGAGTACCTTAAGGATCTATACTTGGTCCACTTATCTTTATTTTAACACATCAGACGTATGTCGCCATACAAGGTACTGCAAGTTTCACCTATACGCCGACGATGTAGAGATTTATCTGTCACTTTTTCATAGCGACGTAGAAAGTGCAGTAGCAAAACTAATTGAGTATTTCCATCACATCTCATTATGGTCAGAAGCAAATACACTTGTGATTAACCCATGCAAATCCAAAGTCATGCTGTTAGGGTCAATGGGACAGGTCGATTGCATAATGAAAAAGAAATTTGTTATAAGATGTAGAACCGGTGGAACGTGTAAGTGAGACTCGTAATCTAGGATTGCTGATGGACCAGGGTCTTCGCTTTGAGAATCAACCACACACAACTGCTTTTATGGGGTCAAAGTACTCTACCAAGTGCCTGATTATCTCAATGAGAGTGTTCGCCTACGCCTGTCATTTGTACTTTCAAAGGTTGGGTACGCAGATGCTATGTAGGGTCCTAAGTTACTCGTATTTGTTAAAGCAAATAGGTCAATACAAAGGGTCCAAAACGCATGTGCAAGGTACATCTTTAATATTACTCGATATCATCATGTTCATCTGTATCATATCAAGTCGGACATAATAAGGGCCTGCGCTCCGTCTGTCTATGACGTGGCAAGGCACACTTCGGTATGCCGAAAGATCCTGTGGCAAACCGCGACATGATAAACGATCCTGTGGCAACCCGCATCATGACAAAAGCCTCCCGTGACCATGGCCCGAAACGTCGGGAATTGAAAAGTCGAATTAAACGTGATAGAATCCGTAAAAATTTGTTTCATTTAGTTGTGTAATTTTTACACATTAAGAGCGATTGTGCAAATAATAGACCGAGTTACCTCGGGCCGGACTAAATCCAGTATTATCACAGATACTGGTGAATTTCGTAGTTTCGTGCCGTAGCACAGGTATTTTAATGTGTATTTTGTTTATATTTAAATATGATGAATAATTGTACATTACACATATTTTATTTATGTATTATGTTTGTATAAATTATAGTAATGCCGAGATTTTGCATTACGATAGATAGACAAAATGAAATTATAAGGATTTCATGTTTGACAACAGAACTCTTAAAAGTGTGCGGGAATATTATGTTGTGCATTACTTTATTAAAAATATTTTTTTAGTTTAGTTTAGCATTTTCTATAGAAATAGAGTTTCATGAAGAAGCGAAAATTACAGTTATGAACGAGAAAATCATGTTTTAATTATGTTTATCAAAGAATAATTAGAGAATTAGAGTGATACGAGTTGCAACCCCAAGGGCCGTGGATTCGAATTTCGCACGTTGGATGTTTGTCCTTGTGAAATTTATGTATGGAAACTGCCCCCACATTACAGGAGAAAAACCTAGTGTAACGTTTAAAAAAAAGACTAAATGATTTATCGTTCATTCCAAACCATTAAATGAGTATTTATCACCAAATTTCACTCAGCGCCGCAGTTGTACACAACTAACTTAAAAAGAAGGCGCGTTAAAAAGCGCATTAAACGTTATAATATTAAAGCATCCTTTACCATAAATGCATGTAATACGTGTAAGGGTCGTATGAATAGGTGTCAGAATGCAGTCATGTTCTTATTTGTAATTTTAATTTACAATCAGCAGGCGGATCACATTCGATGCAGGCGACCGGTGAGAATCTGCTGCCTGATTACTTAGGCTGCATGCGATGAATACACAAATATTTGACATATAAAGACATATTTGGATTACATTTGTTGTTGGAAATATACGAAATATTTTGATCTATATAAAATTGTAAACGGTATTTATATATCGCGCTGAAGAACGCTAATTAAAGAGTTTTATTGATTTCCTGGTTGATTAAATAATAATAACTACTAATTCTTATAATATTGCAAAAAATTAATACTTGGGGTAGTTGTCACTTTTTTTTTAATGAATAGCATCGCCATTATTCGAACCCGTTACAAGTCCACTGCTAAACTTGGAGGAGGCCTATCCTGCAATTGACACCACCAATACTATTTCAATTTAGAATAAGTACTTTAAATAATAATAATAATAATTTCATCATCATTGCAGCCCGTCACAGTTCCATTGCTGAACATAGTCCTCCCGCAAGGAATGCCTTTGTGGCACGAGGCTGCCAGTCAAGAACCGTTTTTTCCCATCGATTGTCCGTTCTTCGAGTTTTATTGTCACTTCAGCTTACTAATCCATTGGGCAATGTCGGTCACTCTGGTTCTACTGCGGATACCCTCATTTCTATGTTTGTCACCCCGAAACCCCGAGCATAGCCCTCTCCTTATATAATATAGTATACTTTAAATTATGGATTTCTAGTTGCATTTGTTACATAATTCTTGGAGGTTGCAGGCTTCCTCACAGTTTTGAGACCTAGCTCTCTGAGGTCTAGTCCGTACTGTTCGATAGCCATTGGAATGCCTTGTCCAACTGCACCCTTTAACCCTATTCATCTTTCAAGAACTACGCTCTGAGAAACTAACTGTGTATAGGTGTAGCAATAAAAAGGGGAAAGAAAACATGATGCGCTACTATATTTTCTAAAAGGGGAGTCCCATGTGTTGCAAGAAGACTTTCACGGGCTAAAGAAGAAGAAAAAGGAACCTTCCAAATGGTTGAATTCGTTATTCCGCTATTTGTCGATTGTGTCGATAGTCAGTACTGGTCACCACGTTACTGACATTCTCTATTGTATATATTTATATAGAAGATTTTCTAATATTTAATTTAGTAAAGTAAATACAAAGTAAGGAATATTAAAGTCAATCTTTAGTATGTGCATGACGTAACTAAAACAACTCTTTTTATTTAATTTAATAAGGACAACAAAAACATAGAAATAACATAATTATACATATTTAAATATGATTTAATATTTAAAATTCCAAGCACAAGTGCTAAAGTAGGTGTTTTTTGAGAAAATTTACGCTAATGAGTAAGAAGGGAGAGCTGGAGTGCTCAAACACTCGTAGCAAACAGTTATGTTGAGGACCCGTACCGCTTTCACTGAGGGCCCTCAACGTAAACGGGTAAACGCTTTATATCTATATAGCATTCGGTTTCTGAAAATATTTTATTATTGATTTAAGCACCCGGTAATTAATACTTGGTAGTATTACTTGAAGCAACACAGAAATTCAAAATTAACTCTAAAGAAAAAACATGACTAAAACAGTAGATACGGTTATTTTTAATACAAACATTCTTAAGGCATAAGAATAAGATATAGTAAAGCTTCGTATGTAAATATCCAAGAAGTTTTTTTTTATAAAATAGAGATATTATCAGGTACCATCTATCAGCTTTGATAGCGAAAAACGCGGCAACTTTATATTTATCTCGCTGAAAATGTTTGTTCTTTGGACGTAACATTTATACGAAAAGCAAGTACCACGCCCTCAAAGAATACCAGCGTAAAATAGCAGCTTAATGCTGCTGTGCTTCGAACGGTGAGTGTAGACAACCGAAGACCCTTTTTACTGGTATCAATGTATTCCAACTTAGTTCTCCGGGGTTACAAAGCATTTGCATTTGATTCTTTATTGAAGACAGATGTAGATGTCTATGGGATACAGCATCTTTTCACCATCCGGTGGACTGCGTGCTCATTTGTCACCTCTATACGGTAAAATAAAATAATAAAATAAAAACCGAATTAAGATAAGATAAGTTTAAATTTTTATTGCAAATAATGCGTAAATAAACCCCATAATTTTATAATTTAAACCTTAAAATACGAGATTTTTATATTATACTTATAAGGAAGTTAATGTGAACTCTGGACAGATGATATTCTACACCTGTATATCGGCCCTTTTTACTGGAAATGAGGCATTCCATCTTAGTCCTCACGGGTGACAACGCATCTACATTTTGAATTGTAATAGAGGATAGATGTAGATGTCTATGGGCCGCAGCAACCACTTACCATCAGGTGGACTGTGTGCTCGTTTGTCACCCTTATCCTATAAAAAAAAAGTCTCTAATAAATAATATGCGATCATAACTTCTCATATAAAACATCCTAATTTGAGAATTTGCCTGGGTGACGAAGCTCGGTAGCTCGACTAATAGAAATTCAGATTCAAATTCCACGAAAGAATATCACTGAGTAGCATATTTAGTGCTTAGGTATCGGACTTGTGCTCCTGAACCCCTTCGCTAAGTGTGACGACTAGAGACAACACATTCAAGTAAGGTATTCCAGTTTTTACATTCTTGGAAAGATCAATAACCAGTAGTAAGCTTTAAATAGGGCTTTTATTACCATTATTGAAGAACTTCAAAAAAAGTATTTCTTGAAATCTTTTTTTATAATATGGGGTATATTAAGGGAGGTCATATTTACATTAGAAGAAAAAATTAACTCCTAAAGGTTGACAAATAGAAGAAGAAGTTTTATTGTAATTATTTAGATGACCTTCTATTTGTTACTTTAGGCTTATGTTTCGTAGTCCACTCAAATGGATAAAAAATTAAACTATTATTATAAAGTAAAAATAGAAGTGAAAAAAATCACTTAATAGCTTCTGAAGTTGGAGCTTGAATCATTCGATACACTACGTCTTAGCAACTAATTCAGAAACCTAACCGTGGAACCGTGGAAATAATTTTTTAGTTTTCAAAATAGGTGTTTATTTCTTACTAGCGACCCGTGCGGGCTTAACCTGGGTAGGATCTATTAATGTTGTGTTATTTAAATTTAAGTTGACTAAAGAGTATTTATTTGAAAAAAATGTGCCAGTGTTGATAAAATATAACTAGTCCGGGCTAGGTTCAGCCATTCCGAAATTTGACCGTACACATAGACAAACAGACAAAAAATTTAAAATTAGTTATTCATGTTTTAGTGGCATGCAAATAACCTCCAGAGCTCGATAAAAGACAGACATTACAGACAGATACTTCAGCTTTATTTATATGTATAGGTTACAACAAAAGTTTATTTTTAAAATATATTATTTTTTATATTAAACGTACATTAAACTAAAATGAATAAGTAAATATACTGAAAAAAGGGGATTATATAAATTATACATTTTAGAAGAGCATCGTTTGCAGTAAAACTCACGAAGTGCCTGCGGGCGTTAGTACAGCGTTCACGTCGCGCGGGACTCAAACCTAATTATTGTTCCAAGACTGTTTTGCGTCGTAAAACCATAAAAAATATACTTTTTTTTTAATTTTTAACGTTCAATTTTTATTTAATTTATATACAACTAGGATACACTTTGACGTTGGTATACACTATAATACTAGAAGGTTTTTACTAATACTAGTTGTGTCGAGTATGTGTTACAATGCCTATGTTAAATGAAATGTTAGAGAATACCCGCACAAAAACTCACCAAAATTTCATTATAATCGACTGAATGATATAAAACGCATAGAAAATGAACAAACACACACATATTAATTTTTTATCAGAAATATTAGCAGGCGCGCTCACAATTCATCCAAATTATATCGTAATCTAAATGTATAAAAAAATTTGTTTAATATAGATAATCATTTTACATGTTATAATGATAATCATTTTAATAGTGGTAGAGCCACGCGGCAGCTTTTGCTGTCGCACGGATGGGCCGGCTCGAACCGGGGTGGTACCACGACCTCACAGAAAACCAGCGTGAAGTAGTGGTTTACCTCTGCGTTTCGCTTGGTGAGTGCAGGTGGCCGGAGGCCCTTTTTACTGGAAATGAGGCATTCCATCTTAGTCCTCACGGGTGACAACGCATCTGCATTTTGATTTGTAATAGAGGATAGATGTAGATGTCTATGGGCCGCAGCAACCACTTACCATCAGGTGGACTGTGTGCTCGTTTGTCACCCTTATCCTATAAAAAAAATGTTTATATATTAGTATATATATTATGTAATATTTTAATGGCCCGCTTAATAAATATGAAAAAATAACTCGTATATTACAATAACTGCAAGTCTATTTAATGTATATTCTATGGACGTCAGTTATCACGTCCCTTTCCGGACAAATCTTGGACCCTCAAGAGTGTTTCGTAAATGAACGAGGGTGCATCCATGCTCTACCTACGTACAGAAATCTATATTATATTTGAAATAATTGTCACGATGTCACGAATTTTGATTTCAAGTGCCATCAATGCACATTTATAGAGTTATTAAAGAGTATTTGATGGTTTTCTTAAATTGTTTTTATGTTTCTGCATGAAAAGATGTATGAAATTTATTTGTTAAATTTATGTCCCTAGTTAATAGTTATTAATAGTACATAAAATTGGTGGTATAATCAACCCTAAATTACATTTTTAAACTGTGACACATTAATGACAGTTTTATAATATTTAACAATATATTTTAAAATACAGTTATTTTATACAGTAATTTAGGTAACTTTATCAAATACTATAATATGGAATATTACATTGAACAATTGCATTTTTTATTCATTAGTATAGATATAGACACAATGAGGGCTAATAATCTTCCACTCACCAGATGTCGCTACTAGCGACTGAGGTAAAGTTTTTTTGTTACACAGTGTCATTTAATTGAGAAATTAGTTTTAAATAATAGTTTATCATTGTCTAGAGTATTATATTAATATATAACACAATGCGTCAATGGTTTGACTTTTAATTTTTTGCACATTATAACTCTTTTTTTTTAAAAGTCGCCTTTTAGTTATATTTATAGTTTGGTTTATTCATTTCTAATATAATTAATATAAAATATAACTAATAATACAGAAGAAACCTTAAAGATTACATTTTCCTAAGAAATTATCGTCCCCGCTATGAAATCTGTCAAATATTTTACCTCACTCAAAAGTGGCGCCGCCCTGGTGGCAGAAAAAGTCGTGGATGCCCTCATTCACACACATATCTATGTTTACTTTAATAATAGTTTAACGGATTAATCGCTTTGACAGTAGGAACAGCATGGTCTCCAGCATGGATATAAAAAAATCAACGCATTTACATCACCGCAGGTCTAAAGATTTACCGGAAGTGCGGGTTCATATATCAGTCGTGCGGACCGTAAATATTCTTGGCTCGTGCCCGATCACATGTCGTGAATATATCTTTTCTAAGTTTAATAAAGTATGAACCGTCTCCCTCTCAAGGCAGTACCGCAAATACGTAAAGTAAACTGAATGCATTATTGAATACCACCCTTGAAGTGCGACATCCGGTTGCTGGAGCATGTTGAGCATTGATTTTTTCAGGCCACTTTCCTTGTTAAGCATACGTGTATATAATAAATGAATTATTTAGTAAAATATTAAAAACGAATAGTTTGTTTGTGCTCATAAATAACATTAGTAAAATAAGTAAATTTTATGAACTTTATTATTTAAAAAAAAATCTTGTTTGTCTTCTCGGCGCACAAGTCTGTGAAAAGTGGGCTTGTACCATTGATGAAATTATATTTTTTTACAAATATTTTATTGTGCATATTTTATTTAATGTTTCACTTTCAAGTTATGTTTTATTATGAAATTAAATAGCATAATAGCATTTTTTTTTTATAGCATAAGGGTGACAAACGAGCACACAGGCCACCTGATGGTAAGTGGTTGCTGAGGCCCATAGACATCTACATCTATCCTCGTTTGCGAATCAAAATGCAGATGCGTTGTCACCCATGAGGACTAAGATGGAATGCCTCATTTCCAGTAAAAAGGGCCTCCGGCCACCTGCACTCACCAAGCGAAACGCAGAGGTAAACCTCTACTTCACGCTGGTTTTCTGTGAGGTCGTGGTACCACCCCGGTTCGAGCCGGCCCATCCGTGCGACAGCAAAAGCTGCCGCGTGGCTCTACCACTGTTATAATAAAAATAATGAAACACAAATGTTAATGGAATTTGTTATTCTTAACGGCTAGATATCGTACTGTGGGGCACGGGTTAATCATCATCATCATCATCATTACAGCCTGTCATAAGTCCACTGCTGAACATAGGCCTCCCCCAAGGAATGCCACAAAGCACGATCCTGAGCCACCTGCGTCCATCGACTTCCTGCATGTCTTAGCAGGTCGTCACTCCATCTCGTGGGTTATAAATAAGTGTAATATGTCTGAAGGTTAAAAATGACATAGCGTCTGAATTACCTTATGGACTAGCCCACATCATGACCATGAAGTCAGTCTGATTTAGAACAAACCAAAATACCTCTATGTAAATTTACAACTAGACTAAGGTTAGCGTGGTATCGTGATGAAATATTCCTCATTCATAATTCATTTAATTAGTTTCAGCGTTGCATACATCATAATATTTAGTATACAGTGCTTTGAAGCGAATGGATTGTACAATCACCGGCAACGGCGCAGCCCTGCGGCGGTGTCCTAAAATATGTAAACAAATTTTCATATTAGGTAGTTAGTTATTTTTATTTTTTTCTTTATAATTCAAGAACAAAATATTTTGATTTAAGAGTGCAATAAGTCTATTTGGTCACAAAGTAGTTTCCTATAATTTGAATAAAGTTTCGGGATGTGGATTCGAATCTCGATAAGAAACAATATTTGTGAACAATTGTAAATTATACGGTTGGAGTCTCATTTTCATATTACTTATTACAATTTTTTCTTTAGAATTCAAGAACATACATTTTTTTATCTAAGAGTGCAATAAGTCTATTTGTTCACAAATAAGCTTCCTATGTGTTGAATAATGTTTCGGAATTTGGGTTCTAATCCTAATAAAAGCCAATATTTGTAAACAAATATATATTATTCAGGTTTGAGACCAACAGAAAATACAACACAGTTTTGGAAATTGTATTTAGGAAATTTACTACGTATGCTCCGCTATATTTTCAACTATACTTTTTTTTAGCCCAACCAAATGTCATTACTCTTCTACAATTATATTAGTTTACTTAAAGTTAACGGATCGTATAAAGGACAGTAAACTGTTCATATCCTGTCTGGGGTTTATTTTGGTTGTTCGGTATTAGAAGTTATAAATTATTTTCTTTAGTTTAAATTATAGCTGGCTGCTCGATGTACCGTTGTTTTACGGTTTAAATGGGGTGACAATAAATGTTATAATTACTAAAAATGTACGATTGCCTAAAGTTATTAGTTATAAACCGTATTTTAATGGCAAGGGTGCCTAAATCATAGATTTGAATTTCAGCCAAAAGACAACATTTTCGTGCAATTAGAAATGGATGATTATTAAAGCACGATGAAAGCTATAATTGTTCCCATCTTTCTGGTCATCAGGGCATAAGTAGAAGACGATGAAGACCTCTGTATTTGTGCATAAACTTATGGCACTTTAATATATCTTGAGTAGTTCATAGCCTAGTATAAAAAAGTTGGCGCCGTGGTCTAAATCATTGAAATTTCTCTTTATTTATTACTGGGTTTTAATAATATAAAGTGTTTCCATAATATGACCGCATTTTACCAACACACAACTGAAGTTCAAAACAACTTCATCATAGGTGACCAAGCCACGGCTACTAACCCTATAGCTTGTCTTTATTCAACCTTATTGTGAAAAACGAGACAGCCGAGTAATGGTAAGTGGACTTGCTAGTCTGCAACCAACTTGAAACAAACTAACAAATATTTTCAAGTAGAACAGTCTGAATTGGTGCTTAATATGAGCATCCTTGATTATTTTTAAATAAAGGATTAGGATGTACTTTAAAATTCTATATCGGTTCACAAATAAAATTTCGTTTCTTCAACTTAATTTATCACAGCTAATTTAGCTATGTTACAGTGCAAAACATTTTAGTTTGCAAACTAATTTTAGCCTGTGTATTACCACGGAGTTGGAAAATAAGAGTTACGTCCTAAGTGTACGGTTTGATTTGGCTCAGCTCTAATAGTAGAAATCAAAAGTCGTTATATTACAATAACAAATTTGAAAATGAAACCTAGTATTTTATATAAATCACCGTCAAATTTATCTAGATGCCCCTCGCAGACGTCTGACGGATGACAGGGGCGATAATTAGTATGATCGCGCTATTCCGAGAGCGGCTGTCGGCTGCCCTTCCTTTGCGACGTTCTAAAAATGGTTCAATCACTCAAACTATACCTTTAATACCTTTACTGTGTTAAAGTAAGCAATAAAGAGTCGGATGTCGTTAAGAATGAATTTATACTTAACATCCAAATGCTATTTTAGCCTTAAATCATAATAATAGGAGATAATAGAAGGATTTTGTACATGGTAGAGCCACGCTGAAACTTTATATGGTTGTAGTACGAATGGGTCGACTCCGCCGTGGTGGGACCTCGTTCTCACAGAATATCAGCATGAGATTGCTGCTTAATGGTGCTGTGTTTGGTATGGAGAGTGTTAAGAAGACTTTTTATTGTTAACAATGTGACAACGCATCCGCATTTTGATTCTTACTCGAGTAGAGATGTAGATGTCTATGGGCCACATCATCTTCTTATCATCGGGTGGGCTGTGTGCTCATGTCACACACTTATTCTATAATAACACAATTAAAAAGACAATTGAAAAAGTGTTAGCAATATATTAAGTGTAGATTATGTGTTACCAACGTGTTGTTCATTATATTTAATCTTAACAATTAAAATGCCATTGTGTTTTCTTCCTATTAATAGTCATATACTATTTCGTCGCTATTACTATATTTACCCAAATAAGTATGTTTTTATTTTTTAAACTATAAGTTTTATGTTTTTGTTTATTTCTCAACTGTTAACTATTATGTTCACAATAAATATTCAGTACTTAATACAGTTAAAGTGTATTAAATAAACTCACATTGAAAAATATTCGCCCCATGTAAATATATATTTATATTTTGATATGTTATGGTGTATAATATAGTGTTAATATAGTATTATTTAAATTCGTTAGTAGAAAATACTGCCCTTTGGCACTCCATGCTCAAACTACTAAAGCGTATTAAGTCATTATTATATCCGGGTTTTGTTTATAAAATCATTAAATTCTGTATCGCTTAGCTTTAAAGATCATTATTCCTTCACTAGCCCTAACAGGTATTAGCATACGACCTTGATTATTCTAGCATTGTAAAATGTTAATATTATTAAGAGATGTTTAATGTAGTAATATCCTAAGCCTACGATAAACAATTGCTCAAGACTCTTTTGTTACTTCTTTTTTTATAACCACTATTTTGTATGTAAGAGGTATGTAAGGATCGTGACACTTGGCGATCTGTTCTCTCTGGCTACCCCGTCAGGGATTGTGCGTGACGATAAGTAAGTAAGTAAGTACTATTTTGTGGGTTATTTTTTTAAATTAATATTTAATTTACGTCTTTTTTGAACAACACTTGGGATTTTTACGTATACGTTTGTGTATATTAAATTTTAATTGTGTTCGTTAACCAAATCCTAAATTTCAGTCGCTATTTCATTCTTGCTTTTACACGTTTAATTTTGCAAAGAAAGCATATGTACACAAACCATTTTCAAACTAAACAATCCTTTGAGGCTTACCAGTAACCTCTCAAAGGATGAAGCAGGTGAGCCGAGCCGGCTTTACCGAAATACATTACTCGTTTCACACACGATAAAATATGAGACGCAAATACTGTTGTTATCATGCAAAATAAATTGCTCTTTCACGGTTACGGAAAAAAGGAACTTTGGCAATACGTTCACCAGTTTCACTTTGAGTAACTCAATCCTATTTTCAAAGGGACAGTCGCCTCAAATAGATGGCCTGTCGTACTTTAGATACGAATGCGTGGATCTTTCGTGAGTTATTCAATTTGTAGAGCATAGGTTTACGTCCGCAGAAAGTGGCATAGTTGACGAAAATACAAAATTTATCTTGTATAAAGTAATAGTAGTGGTTTAAAGCCGAAATATGATTTAACTGAAATAAATATTGCAATTCAGTAATTTATGTCAAACTATTATTTGAAGGGATTACTTTAGATTTGTGCTAATTTGCATCTTATAGCAAACTCTCTTCTTGAACATAATGTATTTTTTAGCATATGATAATTACAATAAGTAATATATGTCCTTATCAATGTTATATCATTTAAACAGAGACATAAAAGTATCAAAACAAGCCATGCTAAGTTTTAGCAAAGAACTACCTAAGGGCATTTTTCGATGCTAGAGGCCACTTCTAGTTCCGGCTATGCAGCGTGCAACCATCTGCATCCCCGCGGGACGTGGTCGTGGTTGTGCCGGCGGCTGGCAGCAGCGACAGGGCGGGATCGATCCGCCTCAGTCGCGTGCCGCTCGTCCGCTAGTACGTACGCCCACCCGCCGCGAAGCCTCCGCGTTTAGGCGGGAATTCGCTCGACCTACTACGAAAACCTTAAAACAGTCAGCGCGCTATTAAATTTAGCCAAATCTTAATTGACACTTCAATTGAAAACTATGCAAGTGGTACTTCGCGGTTTTGCGAACGTGAACTTATTAGTGTAGCGTTTAATTGACAGCTGAATTGGTAAAAAAGCTTTTGGATTTAGTGTTTGCTGATTGTAAATAAGTCTTTCAAAGTACTTAATTTGGGATACTTCTCTTTAAATTAATGTCATTTTGGAATTGTTTGAAATTATAGAGGATGCTGAGTGTTTATTATATAAAAATAAAATTTAAAATAATATATTTAGATACGTACATAATTCTAGTGATGATTTTCTAACCTTAAATTATAATTAGGATACGATTACAAAGAAAATTTCAATGGCTTCCATTACATTAATAAAGTATAGATCAAAGTTAATTTCGTTCCCTCGTAGGTAAGTTAAGAACTCTCGTTGTTATAAATTGCTAAAGTTCATTCGAAAATTTCTGAGGTAGGAAAATTTGTTTTGTTTTTCGGAATGAGATAAAATCTAAATATCTTGTTTTTAAAATGGGCCATATTGATACAAAATTATATACATAATATTATCGCACGTAAGGTTTGTCGTTCAAGTCTCTATTTCTCACTACTTCTACTCTAGTGTATCACGGTTATCACGTTATAAAGGTTTTCTCGCTTTCTTTATTAGACGTACATTTTTAGGTTTATCATAGATGTACCTTATAGATCACTATTAATTGATACATATATACGTACAAATATATAACATTTCTACAATTGATTAAGGAATAAAACGAATGTTATTTTAGTGTGTATATAAGATACTGATATGGTGGTTTAATACAAGGTTAAGCCACGTGCTAAATATATCCTTCCCATTTAAAATCTTGACTATTATAAGCTTATAAGTTATCAACTGAAATATTTTGAAGTGGTAAAATTCAGTCCAGCGTCAGCATATAGTTGATTATTAAGCGTGTTATACCCATTGACATAATGTAGACTTTTCTCCAAATGAATCGTTCGAAGTAAATCAATACAAAAGGGATTTTTTCGATTTACATAAAGCACTTTTCGTCTATGCATCAACGATAAGTTAAAATTGTTAGCAACAACTAAAAGGTGTATCATATTTTATACCACTTATAGAAAAAAAGGCTTGACATAATATGTAATAGAAACCGTAAAAATCCATTTTAATTTATTATTATATTAGTATCTATGGGCTACAGTAGACTTTTACCATCCGGTTGACTACCAAGCTCATTTGACACTATTAATGTGTCTTCTTATAACATTTGTTAATGACTGACATATTACAATAATTATAATTTAACTAATTTTGATAATTAATTTTATTATTTTAATTTATCTTGTATCATACATAATAATATTATTGTTAAATATTACTGGTATACTATGTACATACGTAGATAGATGAAGGCAGTTCATCAAGAACATGTCAGAGGCGATTAATTCTCTTCCGCCCCCTTACTCGCTTTGGGGATATGACGACTGTAGACGGCTTTAATCCAGGGTACACGCAACCCGCAGGGAATTACCTTTAATTCTCATATTCAATATTTTTATTTAATTTTGGAGTTTTTTAAACAGGTCGGTAGAAATATTACGGTATTAAACGAATAAAATAAAAATGCTATTTAATCTTCAGACTTTTACGCCTAATGCTGTGCAAAGTTGCTTATCTAAGAGTGCGCTATTTCTTATGCATATCTTAGAAGATTTGTCCTCGTTACTAAATTGTTATTAAATAAGCCAAATTCTGTAAAGACCGCAGTAGGAATTCGGAAAATGATTTATGTAAAAAAAAAAGTATTCGAATCTGGAAAATGTCATTTAATAAGTAAACATATAATATACTCGTATCAAAGAGATTTAAAATGTATTACTACTACTTAAATGTCTTTGGCTCGTATACATATAAGTTGTTAAATGTAGGTGGCTCAGGACAGTGCTTTGTGGCATTCCTTAGGGGAGAACTATGTTCAGCTGTGGACTTATGAAGAACTGTAATGATGATGGTGATGATATATAGATACTATTATATTCTGGTATAATGAACCAAAATATTATATTATCTATATATAATCACATTTCATCCAACTTTTGATATTTGGATTCTATAACAGCGCCACCTAAAGGGTGCAACTATGCCTATAACTTTCGCGGAAGTGCAAGCTGGTGTTCCACAAGGCTGTGTGCTATCACCAACGCTGTTTCTTCTGCATATCAATGATATGTTGCTAACTGGTAACATTCATTGTTATGAGGATGGCAGCACTGGTGATGCTCTATACACCGGCCGTGCTAATATTTCTCGGGGAAACGTCTCCGAGTACCGGAACAAACTTGTGTCTGAAGTCGAGTCTTTGCTGGACAAAGTCTCGAACTGGGGGCGACTAAATCTAGTCTAGTTTAATCCTCAGAAGACACAAGTTTGCGCGTTTACCGCTAAAAAGAACCCCTTTGTCGTATCTCCTCAGTTTCAAGGCACTCCCCTGGTTGCCTCAGCCAGTATCGGAATCCTCGGCGTTGACATATCGAGTGACGTGCAGTTTCGTGGTCACTTGGAAGAGAAGGCCAAATTGGCCTCTAAAAAGCTTGGCGTGCTCAGCAGAGCGGGACAGTATTTCATGCCGGCACACCGCCTGCAACTTTACAAGGCGCAGGTTCGGCCTCACATGGAATATTGTTCCCATCTCTGGGCAGGGGCTCCCCAGTGCCAGCTCCTTCCACTTGACCGCATCCAGCGCAGAGCGGCTCGAATCGTCGACGACCGAGTCCTTTCCGATCGGCTCGACTCATTGGCGCTGCGAAGAGATGTTGCATCTCTTTGCATTTTCTTTCGCATCTACCATGGGGAGTGCTCTGAGGAATTGTTCGGATTAATCCCAGCCGCCAAATTTCACGAACGCACATCGCGGGAGAACTCCCGATACCATCCACACCATCTGGATGATTGGCGGTCCACCACTGTGCGATTTAGAAGATGTTTTCTTCCTCGCACGATTTCCTTGTGGAATATATTACCATCAGCGATTTTTCCGGACCGATACGACTTAGGGACCTTCAAGAAAAGAGCGTACTCCTTTTTAAAAGGCCGGCAACGCATCTGCAATTCCCTCCCTGGTGTTGCAGTTGTTCATGGGCGGCGGTGGTCACTTGCCATCAGGTGAGCCGCATGCTCGTTTGCCCCCTCTCCTATAAAAAAAAAGAAAAAAAAGTAATATGTTGACAAAGTTTTAGTGTAATCTGCTAAACGGTATGGTAGCACATAAAATACGAACAAACAAATATTATTTTTTATATATTAAACTACATACTTTGGCAATACATGAAAAGTAAAAAAATATAAAACCAAAGTTTACCAGCACAGTGTTAACTTATATCTTATCTACTACTCTTTAATCTAAAGTATTTAAAACACGTATACTGTAAAATAAATTTTATTAGTTTGTAATTAGTTATTTTATTGCTTAAGTAGCTATATCTTACCGTATAGCGTATTATAGGGTGACTCACCATTAAAAAAAAAGATGACCTGATAAGGAAAGCTAGGAATCGATAGATGTATGAGACCCTTTCTACTCGAAACGAGGCATTCCATCTTAGTCCTCACGGGTGACAATGCATCTGCATTTTGATTCGCAAATGAGGACAGATGTAGATGTCTATGGGCCACAGCAACCACTTACTGTCAGGTGGACTATATGCTCGCTTGTCACCCTTATCATATAATAAAAAAATGTATGAGTCATGCTGTGTGGAAAACTATGTCGTAACCGAATTAACCCATTTTCAGCAAAGTACTGGTTAATTAACGCATGGGATCACTTGTGACACACACTGGTGAACTCAAAAATTAGGCTGATTTTAATATTTTTTTTATATAGGATAGGGTGGCAAACGAGCACACAGTCCACCTGATGGTAAGTGGTTGCTGTGGTCCATGGACATCTACATTTATCCTCGTTTGCGAATCAAAATGCAGATGTGTTGTCATCCGTGAGGACTAAGATGGAATGACTCTTTTCCACTAAAAAGGGTCTCCGGTTCTCTACACTCACCATACGAAACACAGCAGTGTTAAACTGCTATTTTACACTGGTATTCTGTGAGAGGGTGGTCCTTTCCCGATCGAGCCGACCCATTCGTGCTACAACTATACCAGTAATATAGCTGCAGCATGGCTCTACCACGTGACAATGATGAAAATCTCTGTCCACGCAATTTATTCTTTATTTTAGGGAAAGTATAGAAATCATTAGGGCTTAGGTCGGGGCTGTACGGCGGATGGGCTAATAATTCTATGTTTTCTTGCTATAAAAACTATTTTGTTCTGTGTGCGGTGTGAGAACTCGCATTGTCGTGATGGAGGATGATGCGGCGGTTGCAGTTCTCTTTACGGAGTTCAGAAACGACCTGTGGCATACAAATGCTAGCATACCATTCTGCATTAACCGTTCTTTGTCCCTCAAGAGGAATAGTCGTAACATGGCAGGTTTTGGAGACACCCGTGGCCACCATTTTTTTTGCAACACTCCGTGAACAAACAATTTTTGTTGGCTTTAACTCATTTTCAAACACCCAAACTCGTGACTGGTTTTTTGTTTCGGGTTCGTACGCATATATCCAGGATTCGTCACCTAATACGATGTGGTATACAGCATTTGAGGATCCTGTGTGGAATCTTTCGAGAGTTCTGACGCACCAAGTAACGCGAGCCGCTTTTTGTTCTTCACAGAGCGAATGCGGTATACATCGGGAAAACAACTTTTTTACACCTAATTGTTCATGCAAGATTATTTGTATTTGACTCATGCCAATGTCTAAAGTTGCCTGAATTTCGCGGTATGTCACATGTCGATCTTCCTCAATCAGCTTACGCACAGCATCAACGTTTTCTTGGGTGACTGCAGTTTTTGAACGACCTTGACGGGGATCATCACTGAGCTTGACACGTCCACGTTGAAATTCAGCAAACCAGCGATAAATTGTGGTTTTGGATGGGGCTTCATCACCGAATGCAGAAATCATCCGGTCAACACACTGTTTTTGTGTTAAACCACTTCGAAAGTCATAATAAATCATCGCTCTTGAATTTTCTCGAGTCAATTCCATTTTCTCAACGACTAAACAAGTTTGACAAACCCTTGTGACAAGACAATCTTTTTTTAAATAAATAAATGGTATTCGAGTTTTAAAACCAAGGAGTTTTCAATTAAAAAGATTTTAATATGACAGGAACAGTGGAATTCCATTCCCGTTGTTGAAGTAGGAACAGCACTTAGATAAATACTACGTTTCAGATAGTTTGCAATTAGTCCTATAGCTAACGTCTTTAAAAACAAACGTTATAAATGGGTGTTAGTATTGTCGATATTCATTCTATGTATGATCATAGAAATTATCAAAACAACTAAAACGGGCGTGTTCCTTATACATCAAATACTGTTTTTTTCCAAAGTCGTGTTGACCTAATGAGCCTAATTAAGAATTAAAAAGATTATTTTTGGTGGAGTGTGTTTTAGTAACCAAAGCATATTCCCTGAAAGCCTATTACATGTACCACTGTTAGGCATAGGCCTAATGAATCTAGGAGCAGGGAAGTATATGTCTTAATACATGATTGCAGCGGTTGGCATACTTCCATGTTTTGGAAATATTTTATTGATTTCTTATATATGTATCTTTTCTCGCGGCGTTTACCTTCACCGACAAGCACACTGTAAATCAGTGCTTAAAATTGCAAATACGGATATCATAAAATATCACTGATACCAAAAGGTATCACAACATATACATAAATATTTTAAGAGTTTTCGGACCAATTTTTATTAGTTATTATTTAAATATTTGAAATCCGTAAATCTTTTTTATTTCAATATTCGAAAATGTAATTAGTAAAATTGTGATTGAATTGAAGCTCGTTATAAACATCGTGCCCGGAAGCGGGACCTTTTGGGAGATGTGGTTCCGGCGTAAAACGGTTTCTGTCATTAAGCCCAGAGATATTTCAAATTGGACCGATACCGTTCCAATGACCTTTTGTAGTACCCCTATTAGATTCTAAGCTTATCTGTGGAGTTATTTAACTGGATAAATAAACTACTGGTGCTTAACTATGCGAGTTCTAACAGAAATTTATCATGGATATAATTGTCACTGTAATGAATTAAGTAGAAGTAATCATTTTAACGTCTTAGCTGGGATCACATTATACATACATTTAAAAAAAATTGGTGACAAACGATCATACAATCCTCCTAGTAAGTGACTTTTGCCGTCTATGGACTCCTGAAAACAACTTTAAACAAAGGAATCTACAGATACATTGTCACTTTCGAAGACTAAGATCAAATACCGTTCAGTCTGAAATTATACTGGCTCTTTATACCATAAAAGTGTAAGATTTATATCGCCTTGGAATCACTTGTTATACTGTTGTTATTTCACTAATAGATCACATGCGTAGACATTTAAAACATTATTTAAACGATATAGCAGTAATTCACTTGCGTTCAAGCTGCAGGTAAAATCTCTTTTTTTAATACATTATATTTTATTTATAAATTAATTAAAATTAACAAAAGAGGATACTGTTGCAATTTTTCTCAGCTCAGTGGGTGTTACCTTATTCTTCAAACGGTAATAGATTATAAAAAAGTTTCATTAGACCTCGTTGGTCTAGTGGTCCTAAACGCGATTGCTGATCATGAGGTCCCGGGTTCGAATCCTGGATCAGCCCAAAATTAGTTATTAGGTTTTACTGTCAAAAAATTCTCCGTAGCAGCCCGGAGTTACGAAATTGGCGGTGTTTCACCCCCGTGCCGCGGAAAGCAAGTAAAGCCGTTGGTCCCGTGCTTGATGTCTCTCCGGTCGTGTTGAATTACCGTCCCGTCGGACTATGAGAGTGAGAGAATAAAGAGTGAACCTGTGCTTGCTTATACACTCGGGCACTATAATTCTGTCCTGCGCAGATGGCTAGTCTCCGTTGAGACTGGCCGCCGTGACCGAAATTCGGTCTGGAGATCATTATTATCACTAGAATCAAAACAGTTTAGGATCAATACGTGTTATAAGGTTTTTGAAGGAAGCACTTTATTTTGTGTGCGAGCCTTGTGTCGGTGGTTAGCTACCATAAATACATAGCCTACATGCGGTCTTAAAGGAATAGATAGAAACAGAAACGGATTTTTTAAATTCAATATATATTATAAATAATACTTTTTGAAAGTCACTCTGATGTTAATTTACCACTGGTCCGGAAAAAACCTCTGTCCTGGGAAGAACCAGCAAAAACGCAGCGGGGTTATACAATTAAAAACACAATTCAACAATTCATTTGTTTGTTTTTCTAATAACAACAAAATTAATTTAAAATAGCTTGGTGGCGATCACCTCAATTCCTTACAATTATAAATAATAACCCTTTTTATACAAACTTTGTTTAATAAAGTTTTTGAAATTTTGTATATTTTCTGAGATTTTTTGTAAAAGAGTATAAATTGCCCCAATAATGAATTTCTAATTCCGGGGAGTTGAGTAACTGGTACTACTAACTTGTAGTATTTACAAAATGAATATATAACTTATTTTTGTAAAACTACTTTTACTTCTGTGTACGTCTATTAATTACATTTTCATAAATATGCCTAAAGTGAATGTATTAATTTCCTTAATTTTTTGTCTTTGCGACCCTTTGGGTTTTAAATCATAGATTGCTCCTATGGTCCTCTTCTGTAAAACAAGTATAATTTCATTGTCAGTCGCGTGTCCCCATAGCAAAATACCATACGGCATTATGCTATGGAAATAGCTAAAGTAAACTATTCTAGCTGTTCCAACACTGGTAAGATTTCTAATCTTTTTACAGCATATGCTGCAGAACTAAGTATACTTGCTAGTTTTAATATATGGGGGCCTATTGAAGTTGAAGCTCCGCGTCTTGTGTGATTCCATGAAAGATGGTAGTATCGACAGGACTCAGCGCCTCCCCATTTAAAATTACATTTACATACATTTAGTTTTAGTGCCATTTAAATGCAAATTATAAACGTTAAACCAATTTTCTATTTTGATAAAGCAGCATTATTTAGTTCATTATATTTCAATAATTGTAGTAGTGTAGATAGTCAAACATACATACGGTTAAATATAAATATCTCATACAAACGATAAATAACACTCAATTTGATATCAAGTAAAATACTGCAAACTATAAAATATCAAACAAACAATACATAAGGAATTCGTATATGTAGATGTAGAACGAGTATATACTTGAGGAACAATTTTCCAAGAATCAGTTGTAAACTTATGCCTTCAAAACCTTGAAAGCTATCGTTTGGTAGCGTAACGGATAATTGAAGCTTTAATGAGCCTTCTCATGACGGAAACGCTTGAGATGAATGTCTAATCATCCATCAAGTGAAGTACATAATACGTGTTCATTGTTGTGAGGTCAAAGATAAAATATTGCTAAATTGTAAAGATTATAATGCGACAAGTTTTATCGTACATTTATAAAATATGTTTATTAAGTCGTAAAGAAAAAAATATTCACTAGTCTTCTTTTAATTATTATAATAATCACGTTAAAGTACGCTGATTGCTTTTATATGTTTATATATTAATGTTATCTTTTAAAGATTCTACCATGTAGTCATCATTCATCGTCATTACAGCCCTTCACGAGTCCACTGCTGAACATAAGCCTCCCCCAAGGAATGCCACAAAGCACGGTCCTGAGCCACCTGTATCCATCGACTACCTGCATATCTTACCAGGTCGTCACTCCATCTAGTGGAGGGACGCCCAATACTTCGCCTGCCGGTACGAGGCTGCCACTCGAGAACCTTTTTCGCCATCGGTTGTCGGTTCTTCAAGCTATATGGCCGGCCCATTGCCACTTCAGCTTACTAATCCGTTGGGCTATGTCGGTCACTCTGGTTCTACTGCGGATATCCTCATTTCTGAGTTTATCACGCAGAGAAACTACCATGTAGTGGCGGTGTTAAAATATCCACTGCCCCATATTATCCCGTGGGTGTCGTAAGAGGCGATAGAGGGAAATAAATCAGGAGATGGACAGCTTCTTAATAACGACTTAAATAAAAAAACTGCGGTTACTAACTCGCTTACCCAGCGTGGCAACTATGGCAAATATCCCACCTATGAAGCCATTTATTGTATATTTACATATACCTATGTTCAGCAGTAAATTTTAACAGGTGGTAACGGTAACGATTAAAGATTAAAGATATAGCTTGTAGAATGCCTTAACTATTCCTTTTCATCGTAAAATTATAATCTTTAAATAAATTTATAGCAGGATCGTTAGCGTTATAATAACGTAAATAAACGTAGCAAGCTAACAGCATAGCAAAGTGGCGAAGCAATCAGCTTTGTAGCGGTTTCTAACGGTTGCCGTTGAGCAATCAGTTTCAAAATAGGAGGTTCAGGTGCCTGGGTGATCAGTAATCGATTGCTGAAAACAGAATTTGAAAATTCGAAACCGTTCTCGAGATAATCGTGGGACAGAAGGACAGACGGACAGACATCGTGAAATGAATAAGTGACTTCGCAAGCTTCGCCACTTAATAAGCATTATTCCGTTAGGTGAGTGACGACCGACCGACGTGAACCCAAAACTTAGTCACTGCGGAATATTACATCTTTCTCTTTTGATATAGTATTTTTTATTTCAAAACAACGTTAACAAATATATTATATCTCGATTTTGATAACAGTCTTTTAATCCATTGCTGCACAAATATCATTCTTAAGAATATGCAAACTGACAAGCATAACTACACTACAAAATATTTACTTGTATTCAACACTTTGAGAAGGCAGGTTGCGCCTGCACACGCAGTACTGGTGCGCAGGCTGCGCCGAAAAACGACGGGATTTGAAAATAAGTTATTTGACGAATAAGATAAAATCCTAAATTTTATTCAATGTAGTCTAAATTTAATTAGCGTAATTATAATAAATTGTTTGTTAGAAACACATTAAGGGGGCAAATGGACATCCGCACTTCACTTGCTCTCTTAATTACGCAATTAATCATTGACAGTACTGTACAGCGTAACGCACTACACATTTAATAAAAAATCTTTCATAAATATACAATTCCTAAATTCAAATCTAAACAGAACTTTTCACAAAATGGTCACTTAATTGCTCCTGGCCTCTTGTCCGATGCGAAAGGCGTGCGTGTGGCATTTGCATTTTAATTAGGCGTTGATTTGGGGCAAACGTCCCGCATGTACACATAAATTATGCTTGCACATGTGCGCGGTTATTGTGCATAAATATGACTGCCATTTCAACTGTATCGAACGAAATTCGTAAAATGTTTTCTGTGTACTCAGTTTTAATTTAGGGATATCAAAAGAATAAAAATGATAGATAGCTAATAAAACCTTCTAACAAGGATATATTTTAAAAGAAAAATTTTGTTTTTATAAATCTAAAGTAAACAAAAATAATAATAGCTAGTATTTAACGTAACGATAAAATATTAAAATAAGAAGCAGAGTTGGAACTTTATTTCGTAGAAACAATCACTACCCGTCCAAGTTCATTGTATAATAATCTGTATTTAAACAAGATTGATTACTATTAAAACTACTCATGCAATTAATTTTTAATTTAAGTTAGACTTCGAAATAATATTTTAAGTTTTTTATGAATAAAAACAAAGCACACAGCTAATGCAGTTGGCGTTCAATAACAACTCGTAACACTTAAATGTTAAGTACGTCACTGCAATAACACTAAACTTAAAACTAATCCAGGTTAACCATAAATGTTTATATATATAACAGGGCCGTTATTTATATTTATATTGTTATTAATTAAGAGCGCAATTTTTTCAGTGTTTAATAAATATCGCATACGTACACAATTACAAACTTGTATAATTATAATCTACAAAAATATATAAACGCATATATACGTAATATAAACGTATATATTCTTCAGTATACGAGAAAATATATAAATGTCCAAGGAACAAAATATAATCCTTGTTTAATTTACACATACTTTATACATTTACCTGAAATTAAATAAGATAACAACAATCCCTTAGTTTGTCTTTTCAGTATATTTGTCAAAATATAATTATCCGGACCGATACGACTTAGGGACCTTTAAGAAAAGAGCTTACTCCTTTTTAAAAGGCCGGCAACGCATCTGCAATTCCCCTGGTGTTGCAGTTGTTCATGGGCGGCGGTAGTTACTTACCATCAGGTGAGCCGCATGCTCGTTTGCCCCCTCTCCTATAAAAAAATATTATTATGTACAGGTTTTTGTTACATGTTGTACATGTAATAAAAACCCTGTGGTTCCCTTTGAGTGCATTATCGTGCGTTATCAGAGTCAATATTCAAACTTAAACAAATAGCTTTTTTTTTTAAAAACTTGAACATTATAAAAATTATTTTAATTTAAAAAAAATTGCGAATTGTATCTGGTTTTATTACCTCTGCTTTATCCGGAGAATAAGAGTATTGTGAAAGACTCCCCTTCACCGATGCTCGTGTCAGATAGAGGTAATAAAACCACATACAATTTGCAATTCTTTAATGTGCAAGTTTTTTGAAAAAAAAAAGTCATTTCTTTATGTTTGAATACTGACTCTGATAACGAACCTAAAGAGAACCACAGGGTTTTTGTTACACTCTGTATATTATGTAGTTTGATAAACTCAGTATTTCTTTAATAAAGTAAATTTTGATTATACAATGTTAAGTAAAAGGTAGAGCGTCGCAATTAATCAAGACGAGTTTCACTTTCAGTATTTGCAGTTTGATTATAATTCAAGTTTTAATTCACAAGCGGTGATAATATGCAATGATGAAAATATGGGGCAATGATAATATTAAAAATATATTTCGAAATATTATTGTTAGAGTGAGTGAAGAGCTGTTAACTTCATGTAGTATATAAATATAATGTGTATCGAACAGTGAATTAATTGATGATCAATTACGATAGCTAGGGTGAGATAAGAAACTTTTTGTCCACTGGATACGTTATACTAAAAATTTTGTTGCAAAAGAACACTTTTAGTTACCTACTTTAAATTGCGTCGGGTTGGAAGAATCACACTAAGCCTCATTAACGTTTGTAGAGTTAAATGCAAACAACTTTAAGTGCAGATAAATTTCATTGTAGCACCGTAAAGAGAAACTCGCAGTACTAATTCCATTTATTTCTGTTGCTTCTTTGCAATTCGTATTTCGAATCTCGTAAGTAGTGTACTGTTACTACAAAATCGATAGAGAATGCAATTTTACTTTTACAGATTAGCTGTTTTAAGACATTTTAAAAGTTTTATTTAGTTAAACTTATGTTTTTAAACAATCTCTTATAACATCTTATTCGAATCACTCACGTACAGCCAAATTATTATTGTTGGTTAGGGTTACTATTAAAGATTTTTGAAAATTACAATATTTGTGGTTGTTTATGTTTTACATATTATTATATCTAAGCGTATTTATAATCTTCATACGTATTATCTATCCATGTATCCATTACAGCCTATAAATGTCCACTGCTGAACATAGGCCTCCCCCGTAGATTTCCTAATACCATATTTATTGATAAATACTATATTTACTTAGTTGGTCGAGCAAGTAGATGAGTTTGTGTATTTGGGATGTTGATTTAGCCGGGATGGTGGATATGATAAGGATATAGAACGACGACTGAACGCAGGAAATAGAGTGAATGGGGCTTTACACTCTATTGTGGGAAGTCAGAATGTGTCCAAAAAGGCACGTATGGCAATTCACAATGCTGTGTTAGTCCCTATTTTAATGTATGGTAGTGAAAGTTGGGTGTGGTAGAAGAAGCACGAGAGTAGGATAAATGCTGTAGAAATGCGGTCATTAAGGAGTATGTTAGGGATGAATCTGAATGACAGGGTGAGAAATTGTGTGATAAGAGAATAGTGTGGTTTGCAAGATGATGTTGTGACCAGACAGAGATTCGGTGGTTTGGTCATGTAGAAAGAATGAATGAGGAAACGGTGACAAAGCAAATTTATCTTGCAGAGGTGAACGGCAGATTCGAGAAAGGACGCCCTAGGCGAAAGTTTATCGACCAAATTGGCGATATATTGTAAATGAGCCAAATTAAGAGTACCTTTAACCAACGAGCGGGTGTAGGTATATGGATGTGGAGGATGCGAGAAAGGTGTGTCAGGATCGTGCCAAATGGAAGTCCATAGTCTCTGCTTACCCCTCTGGGTGACAGGCGTGAGTGTTTATGTTATGTTATATTATATTTACCTAATACTATTATTTTGAATTGTTATGATGAAGATGCTGCTGCCCACCTCGTGTTTCAGTTTATCTCTGTCGCTTCACGGGACGATATGGGGTAGTGGATATTCATACACCGCCACTTCACGATTTCATACGTACTAACATTTAAAGAATAGATTTTTTTCAATATAGATTACATATTATTACGTGTTACTTATTGAAAACCATATTTTTTATTTACTACTGGTTCGTGAAATATCTCTGTCCTGGAAGGAACCGGCAAGAAATCCAGCGGGATCATTTTTTTAGACATATAATTTTACATTTATTTTGTACAATTATTTATTACATTGTCATAAAAGGACTACAATTATTGAACGGTAGTACTAATAGAATTTCGAGCATTACGACGTATGTTTATCCAGCTTAACTATTCATCCTTGGTAATAACTCGAGCTCATACGAGTACCTCGTGTATAAACATTTGTCGTGCAGCCGCGGAGGACCTTTGAGGTCAATATGAAACCTCTTCCAGATTTATATGACGTGGGAATTTAATGTATTGTTATTCATTAGAATTATTTCGCTTTTAGTTTTTATGGATTAAACGCTGAAATCTTAATAACTCATTTGAAAACCCGTTTCACTCGTAATTTTAAAATATTTATAAAATATCCTAGATAAATTTATACCATATTATTTCAAGTTTTAATAAATATAAATAATTTGGTAAAATATATCTAACAAAATAATTATTTATATTATGTAGACCTGATGACAGATGTATAGAAATAAATAAAATTGAAGTGTCTGTTTGTAATGTCAAATTAACAGCTTTTTTATTAAATGCATATGAAAGTGAAACGAAGAACAATTTGTCTGGTCTGTCTTTTTTCATTTTGGAAAAATAATTAAGCTTCCGCGCAAAAATATCAAAACGCATGAAATCCATTAGTAATAATTTCAACGCGTGGAAGAACGAGTATATTTATAAATTACTTACTAAACTAACAACTAACTTTAATTATTTAATTAAACCCCTTTAACAGTTAGTAATTTCATAGGAATTATACAACAGTTCTATAAAACGAAACGTCTTGTTAATCTAACTTATTAACTTTGATTGAATGACGAACAATTTTCTTATTAACATTGTATAACTTGTAAGGCGTCTTAAGGAAATGTTTACATACACTGAAAGCATCAAAGAGATTTCCAACTTATGTTTCCTGTATATACCCGAATACAATTAGATAGTGGTAAAAATAAACATATGGATAGATTGTCAAGTTCGCAGTAAACATGGGGTGCCCGTCTATTTCTGAAACGTAGTTATAGCAACACCATTATTCCTATTTATTTTGTTGACATCTACCAACCGTGTTAAGCAGGTTCGTTGAACTACATTGACTGAGAAGGATTACAACTTGTAGATGTTGCATGGCCCATTAAGTAAGAAATAAGGCAAATGGAGTAACGTCTGTATTTATTTGAGACGTGGCTTTATTTTCTCGGAAGTGGTAAATTTTAAATATGTAATAACATTTAATAAAGCATTAATTAAGCTACGATTGATTAAATTATAACACGAAAAGTAGATTTTGAGTAGTCATAGTAGCTCAGTAGCTAAGCTCCCGTCGTAAATTTTACAGTGCTTGAAACTGTGTTAAATTCCCGCCGGCAAATTTTCACTGGTTGTCATTTTTCTTTACAGTTAAGCATGCGGTCAATTAACATTTGAATTTGTAATTAATAACGTGGCCGTTCTTCGCGCTTGCTTTTATAAAAAAGGAAAAATTCTCATAACTATCTGTAACTACGAATATTAAAAGTTTGAAATTGTATTCCTCACGCAACAAGCATGCGTTACGGATACTAATGTTGTAGATGTCACATTTTACCTTATTTATATCCTGTACGAACCAACTAACGATCTTAAATATTTAGTGTGTAAGTTTGATCTTTCAGTGGTTTACAATCGTAAAATAGGTCGATGTTTCGGATTCTTTACTTTTTTCTGTAAATTGTTAAAATGGGAATATTTTGCAATTATCTCATCATTACCAATTTCTGTTATACGATCTGAAGCTTCCAGGCACACGAACGAACTTCAGCTTCATACACCTAATTGATGCTACCGATTATTATAAATTACAATAATATAATTGAAATTAAATTATATTGCGTAGTTTTAAAATATCTTTGATATATTTTTAGTAGGTATCATCATTATAATTACGGTGCTTAACAAGTTCACTGCCACTACAACAAACTCGGAACGCCACAAAACACGGTCTTGAGCCACCTGCATCCATTGACTTCCTGCATGATATCCTTTTCTTCTTCCTTCCTTCTTACCAGGTCTACTGCTGCCAACGCTTTTAATTTTGTGCATACTTACACTAATATTAATGAATGCAAAGAATAAAATACATTGATAAAAATTTCATGTTGTCTTTCGTTAGAGATTCCATCATTATCACTTCTTTCCATGAGTGTGAGAGAGACTCTAAATAAAATGACGATGATATTTTCTTTATAAGAAATAACCATCTCAAAAGTGTTTAACGTAAAAATTCGAATTACAAAACGCAACGATAAGCATTTAAGGTGCTTGTGATCGAAAGTTCGACTACAAAGCATGCATATGAATTTGGAAGAAATATATCCAAAAAGAAAATTTTCTAGATTTACTATGCAATAACAAAATAATCAAATCACAAAATCTTACATCCAAAACGAATAAACATCATTGTTAAGTTTTTTAATTTTACAAACTACGTGGTGTACGCGTAGTTATTCAACCATCACGTGAAACGTATGCTCAATAGCCTCCTCTCCCATAAAAATACAACTTATGGAACAAAATTACTGTCACATAGTATTTGCTAAATATGCACATAAAAATATAATGCGTTTTAGTCATAATTGGATGAAATCAGTGGCAAGCAAGACAAGCGCCCAGTCGCTTAACAACCACGGCTAATTAGTAACTAATTGATATGAGAATATGATTGATAGTTAGTTCAACGTGCGTTTAAAACAGAGAGTTAATATTTGGTTCTTGTAATTACAACTCTCACCAAAAAGCATAAATATGAAAATGTTAAATATACAATTGTTTTAGTTACACATTATAGTGGTTTTGACCGGTTATGAGTTTTGACTGTGTATTATTTATATATATATATATATATATATATATATATATATATATATATATATATATATATATATATATATATATATATATACAATAGGTCCAAAGGAATCCCATAGAGAAAAATTTCAAAAAATAAATATATTTACTTTGGCTGCTCAATATATTTACGAGAATTTAAATTTTTTATATAGGAGAGGGTGCAAACGAGCATGCGGCTCACCTGATGGTAAGTGACTACCGCCGCCCATGAACAACTGCAACACCAGGGGAATCGCAGATGCGTTGCTGGCCTTTTAGAAAGGAGTAGGCTCTTTTCTTGAAGGTCCCTAAATCGTATCGGTCCGGAAAAATCGCTGATAGTAATCGATTCCACAAGGAAGTTGTGCGAGGAAGAAAACATCTTCTAAATCGCACAGTGGTGGACCGCCAATCATCCAGATGGTGTGGTCGGTATCGGGAGTTCTGCCGTGATGTGCGTTCGTGAAATTTGGCGGCTGGGATTAATCCGAACAATTCCTCAGAGCATTCCCCGCGGTAAATGCGAAAGAAAATGTAAAGGGATGCAACATCTCTTCGCAGTGCCAATGAATCGAACCGATCGGAAAGGACTCGGTAGTCGACGATTCGAGCCGCTCTGCGCTGGATGCGGTCAAGTGGAAGGAGCTGGCACTGGGGAGTCCCTGCACAGAGATGGGAACAGTATTCCATGAGGCCGATTCTGCGCCTTGTAAAGTTGCAGGCGGTGTGCCGGCATGAAATACTGTCCCGCTCTGCTGAGCACGCCAAGTTTTTAGAGCCCAATTTGACCTTCTCTTCCAAGTGACCAAGAAACTGCACGTCACTCGATATGTCGACTCCGAGGATTCCAATACTGGCTGAGGCAAGAAGAGGAGTACCTTGAAACTGAGGATATACGACAAAGGGGTTATTTTTAACGGTAAACGCGCAAACTTGTGTCTTCTGAGGATTAAACTGGACTAGATTTTGTCGCCCCCAATCCGAGACTTTGTTGAGCAAAGACTGGACTTCAGACATAAAAATATAGTTTAAAAATAGTTATGCAGGTACACAAAAAATAGTTTTATTAAAAATAGTGATGTACATTCTGTAAATACTAGGAACAAGTACAAGTTAATTATACCAGTTACTCGACTCCAAAGAGTCAGTAATTCCTTCATGGGATAATGTATACGCTTTTACAACAAAGTCCCAGAAAATATGCAGACGTTTTCTATCAAGAGGTTTAAATTATTTATTAAAAAAAATTGTCTAATAATGGTTATTATACTACAAAAGAGTATATAACTAATAATAACCCCTGAATTGGGGAATGATGTGATCGCTAGCATGCTGTTTCTAAATGTTTTCATAACAATTGTATAAAATATTATATTGTAAATTGTGTCTTTTTTAAAAGTCCCATTGGGTTTGTTGCTGGTTTTTCCCAGGACAGAGGTTTTTAGTGAAGCAGTGGTAAAAGTAAGAAAGAAATGACTTTCAATAAGTATAATATACTGTAATCTATATTGAATAAAAAATATTCTATTCTATATATAACAATTAAAACTTACATACTTCTAATATAAAACATCTCAAGTAACTTCATCATCAAAGTATTTTTATCCGATTAAATTTCACCAAAATATTCTCGATTTAAGAAAGCTGTCTGGTTCTGTTTACACTTGGGATTGTGTAATCTTCTTTATATATAAAAAGTACGTGTCACGTTGTTTGTCCGCGATGGATTTCTAAACTACTGAACTGATTTCAATTAAATTTTTGGTCAATGTGCAGTTTGGTCCAACTTAAAAGATAGGATAGCTTACATCTCAATTTATAGTCGCAATAATATATTATTTTATTGAAAATGATTTGTCTATTATTTGACAGTCACAATTATCTGTTAGCTCTTTGGAGCTTTGGAGATTCTGTCAGATGACGATATCTGTTGACTGGATTGAGTAAATATTTAATAGATGGCGCTATGTTAAAAATACAAACGTTTAATATAAGCTACAATTTAGTAGCATAACCACCACGTGTTAGTGTAAGTATTCAACAGATAGAACTGATTTCAAAAAAAAATTGCAGACTGTGTGCAGTTTGGTCCAACTTGAGAGATAGGATAGTTATTATCCCGATAAGTGACCCTCAATTTTTTTATTGCTAATTTCAGGAGTTTTTTTGGGAAAGTAAATGGTCGTTCGGAAAGGGCAGAACAACGTCTGCCTGGTCAGCTAGTTTCTTATAGAATTTTTCTATTATTGCTAACCCTTAAGCATTAATATATTAACTGTACGTCCTTTATTTTGTTTATATTTAATAATTATCATCAAGATCAATAACAGCTTTATAAATAGATGCTTGACAAAGGTTTTATCAAGAACTTGCTTATGTTATAATTTGTAATATTTTGTTCCTAATTAAATTTTTAAACGCAATCGCGTTACGTTCGTATCACGTTTTTTATTCTGGTTTGAAAAACAGTAAAAATATATCATACTAAAACTGAAGCATTATTTGATATCTAACGAGTTAATATTAGCTGCGACTACATTTTTCTTATTTATCCGCTAGGTCAAGTGTATCTAAGCCCTTGTGAATGCCATCTCCAATTCGTCATGTCATCGAAATGTAATAATTCCCCCTTCGCGGCTTTCGAATCGGAAAGCTATTTACAAAGGAGCCGGGGACACGTGAGGGGACGTCTTTTCCTCAGAAAAAGTAAGAATATCTACAGGGGATTCTCTCAAATGAATGCACGACTATAAGCTAAAGTTTCTCCTCCTTCTCGATTCATGCGATTTGAAACAACTATGTTTATTGTTTTTAACACATTCGAAAATCTTATAATAAATATTTTACTACATTACTACCTCGTTGTGATAAGACTCAAATCTTTTTTAAAATCAATTTACTTCCATCATACTTAAAATATCTTATAAGTAACAACATATTGTATTAGTGAAAAAACACGACGCAGTTGCTGAGTGATACCACTCGATAAACAATTACCGTTAATGTTATAGAATTAAACTGCAGTTTAACAAATGTTTAGGTACATGTTCAGTAAAGCAATGGATCACAGTATTCTGGGAATGAAAGTGACAAATTAGAGTCTAAATACTATATTCCACTAAATTAAGTTTGCTAAAAATTATTTCGAATCCGCTGAATGATATTTATTAAGCGAATATAAGGCAAAGTAATGTTTACCAACTTTAAATAATGGATTTCCGCAAAGTAGCGCCTGATTCTGTTAATTACAATATTCCACTTCAAGACCCAGATCACCCGACTTATCACCACAGGTCTCTTCTACAGAAGACTTCCATAATGCGTAAAACTGTATCGTGACCGACCGAAGCAAAGATGGAGAGACGAAGTGAAATCATTCACGAAGGAACTGGAAACTTAAGAAACAGACCGTACACATTAGATCAAGATAGTGGAAACAAGGATCTTTGATAAAAAATTGAATAATTTATATTCATGGCTAATAGTCCACGGGCCCACATACAAGGGATTTCAGTGATTAATAACAGGCTGAAAGTTTATACACAGCTTCGTTTTGACGAGACACCCAACTTTTATCATTAGACCAAATTCTGATAGTAGAAGGAAAAAGCGCAATAGGAAGCGAAACACGTCGATTTGACGAGTGTCCCAAATTAAATAATAACAGTTTCTAAAAATCAATACTTCGAAAAAATACGATGGAAAACTGAGAAAAACTTGTGGCATACAAAGTGAATGGTACCTTCCGAGTGACCCCCAGCTCTAACATGTCAGAATGGTGACTTGAAAAAATGTATTAATAACAAGCTCATTTTTGTTTTGGGGCTTTCAAAATATATATTTTTTATAAAAAATGCATCGGCATACAAATTTGTTGGTAATTTTTTTGAGACCTAAACTCGAAAGTTGTCAAGATTATGTTAATCTTTTTTGATTAATAACAACTTCTTTTTTAATTTTTTCTGTTAAGAATTAAACGTATAATACCATGAAACTATTGGCATACAAAAATTGGAAGCGATTAATTACAAACGAACTTTTCGACATTTAAAACAAATTAAATCTTGAAAACATAATATGTTGAAGTCCTGTACATAATTTTCGCCAGATTTTGTTTGAAATTGCTTAAATGGAAAATTCGTATACAATATTACAGCTTATTTAATGAAAATGAATATTATTTTTTAAATTACTTAATTATATAAACAATTACGCCAATAAAAACAAGGGAATTGCATGAAAATTTGTGGAATTTTTTTGTAACGAGTGATTGAGCTATTGAACTACTTATTTTTTTTATTCAGTTAACAACAATTTTTAAGTGATAGTTAAGTCAGGAAAAAATAATTGTTTTGTAAAACAAATTGTAAAATCAGTTATCGTCTATAAAAAAAATAGTTCTGAAGTTCGAAAAATGCATATTTATAACTCGTGTAGGTACTTAAAAATGAATATAAATTACAGTTTTTTAATTTCTTTATAATTTGAATCTTTTTTTTATATAGTATAAGGGTGACAAACGAGCACACAGTCCACCTGATGGTAAGTGGTTGCTGCGGCCCATAGACATCTACATCTATCCTCGTTTCCGAATCAAAATGCAGATGCGTTGTCACCCGTGAGGACTACACCAAGCGAAACGCAGAGGTAAACCTCTACTTCACGCTGGTATTCTGTGAGGTCGTGGTACCACCCCGGTTCGAGCCGGCCCATCCGTGCGACAGCAAAAGCTGCCGCGTGGCTCTACCACTGTTAATCTATAACTTATAATCGAATTAAAAGTAATATCTTTATTTTATTATATTAACAAATTAAAAATATTTACCTAAAATACATATACCTAATACATGTTTGTAGCAATAATTTTTTCACTATAATTTTTTTGCAGTGCCTTATAAAAAAATAATATGCTGAACTGTGTGATTTTGCCTCAGGTATAAATTCGTAAGACCTACTATCCCCTCCTAACTTCCTTTAAGCATCAGCTCGGACGACTATTTTTCAAAACACAATTCAAAGCGTTCCATATGGGTTTAGTCGAGCTCTCTTTTCGAAGCTGTTAAGTGATCGTCATCGTGGAGTGTTTCTTGTGCAATTCTTTACGTAAGGACGCACGTTTTCGTCCGAAAAGAGAACTTATAAAAAAATTACGAAAGAAATTTATGCTTTGTGCAAATAAAGTTCTGATAATGCACTCAAAATACAAGCTTTTATTTTTATAACATTAGTTAATTACAAATGAAACCAGTGGTTACAAGACATAAGTACGGAGCACATATTAAATGATTCGATTTTTTGTTTTTGTAGGTTAACTAAAAAAATACCATTTTTTGTAGGTCAATATTATATTTAGATTAAGAATTAAGTAAATAATTATTAATTTTTCGTGGCATACGTTTATTAATCAAAAAAAGATCAACATAATCTTGACAACTTTCGCGTGTAGGTCTCAAAAAAATTACCAACAAATTAGTATGCCGATGCATTTTTTATAAAAAATACATATTTTGCAAGCCCCAAAACAAAAATCAGCTTCTATATTATTATATTATATATTAATAAATTTTTCAAGTCACCATTTTGACATATTAGAGCTGGGGGTCACTCTGAAGGTACCATTCACTTTGTATGCCACAAGTTTTTCTCAGTTTTCCATCGTATTTTCTCGAAGTATTGATTTTTAGAAACTGTTATTATTTAATTTTGGACACTCATCAAATCGACGTGTTTCGCTCCCTATTGCGCTTTTTCCTTCTACTATCAGAATTTGGTCCAATTATAAAAGTTGGGTGTGTCGTCAAAACGAAGCTGTGTATAAACTTTCAGCCTGTTATTAATCACTGAAATCCCTTGTATGTGGGCCCGTGGACTATAAATGTTTGTCATTTTTACCCGTATCATGCTAAATTTTTTTAAGTATCATGTCGTATTATTGGCTATGCATCCGAATTTTCCTATCTTATCGCTTAACTTCGTGGTGGTATGATATAGATATAGCTTGGGGTCTAGTAGTGAAATCGATTTTAAATGACTTTAACCGTAAAATGATATTAATGTAGTCGAAACTAGCTAGAGCCAAATCATTATTATAAACGTAAACATTCAGGTACATACCGTATACATACATAGTTTCAATGCACCATCACAGGCGCAGATAATCCTTATAACACATCATGATAAAAATAATAGTGTTTTGTTTGAAAATAAATGTATATATTCTAAGGTTGAACAAATGTTGGGTTCAGCCGGATTTCCTCCCAACTCATCGCTGCATATAAATAATAAGTTATAAATATATTGTATGATAGTTACCATTAATCAAAAGGATTTAAGTCAAGATGGCGCAATATCCCTTTGAAAGTAATGCGCTCATGTAATAATCCAGACCAGAGCTTTCGAAAGCAATAGTAATATATTATGAAAATATAACCGACTATTAGTTTCATTACTTTGAAAAAATATATTTAACTAGCTCGCCAAGCAGACGTTGTTCTGCCCTTTCCGACGACCCTTCCTATAAAAATCCTTAAATTCGCAATAAAAAAATTTGAAGGTCATTTATCGGGATTAAAACTATCCTATTTTTCAAGTTGGACGAAAATGTTCAGTAATTTAGGAGTCCATCGCGGACTAACAACGTGACACGTAATTTTTATATATAAAGATTACAGTGCAAAGACTTAATGTTGGTGAAGTCCCTAATTTTTTTTTATAAATGTTAGGATGTAACGATTCTCAGTCTACCCACCTCTATCCTCGATTAAAAAGATGGAATGCTTCATTATCAGTAAAAAGCATCTTTAATACGCTACATACCGTACAAAACCCAGCAGCATTATGTTAGTAGTTTTCGCTGTTAATCGGTAACATCTGTACTATTCTATGTTTCTTAAATACATAACAATAATTATAAATTCACATTCACATTTCACCAATTTTGTTGGTAAATTCTTCAACATTCAGGCTGAATTGCTCTGAAAGTCCTTGCCCGGAGACGTTAGAAAAATATCAAATAAGACTGCATTTAAAAGATTGGTAGGTAAACATTTTATGAAGATAACAGATGGTAGTTAGTATTGTCAATTTTATATTTACTACACATGTTTACTAAATAAGTATATTACTTATATTAGTTTATAGTATTTATGTTTATATATATATATATATATATATATATATATATATATATATATATATAATATTAGTATATTTTTTAATTTATAAAAATGTTAATTTTATATTTGGCACCTACCATATTATTTTCCACACGTCCCGGTTATCTGGGAGAGAATGCCAAATGGCATTTGTAATCCTTTTATTAAGGTGTACTATAAAGTGTAAGTAAATAATAATAAAAAAAATATCTACTAATTTTCATTTTAATGAATCAAACATTTATCATGACTGTTACAGACAGGGAACATGAATAAAATAGGCGAGTCACACGATAGACAAAATTGTATATTTAAATAATAAAAATACAAAATAATTTGGTTATGGCTATGGCTATCGGCGAGTGACGGTCTTAGGCGCGGTGGTGAGAACCCCCCCCCCCCCCCGCGCGTTACTCGTACTCCCCGCGAACGGCGAACGGCGCCTACATACTCCCGGCGCTGGAAAGCTTAACAGCTTTCAAGATCTTCAAACTCATCGGGCTTCGGTAGTAGGATGATTCTATTTAGGGCGCGACGCACAATTCCTCTTGCAGTGTCTATATCTGCGACGCGTGTCAATCCGTCAGTTCCCGTGAAGAGCCTTTTTACATGTCCGAGACGCCAATAGAGCAGTGGAGCGTTTTCCTCTTTCAAGAGGACTAGGTCGTTAATTTGTAGGCTCTCTTTGAACTTCGTGCGCCACTTCGTCCTCAACTGCAGCTCCGCAATGTACTCGTGGCTTCAGCGTCGCCAAAAGTGTTGTATAACCTGCTCGATGCGCTGGAATCTGTCGAGACGATTGGCATTAGCGGATTGTAGACACGGAGATGGCAGCGAGCTTAGAGGTCTACCAATTAAAAAGTGGCCCGGAGTTAAGAGATAGTAGTCAGTGGGAAAGGAACTTAATGGACATAGGGGGTGGTTATTTAGGATGCATTCTATTTGTGTGAACGTACAATAACTTAGGGTATCGTGATACCTGCCAAATTTGCAATTTTTGGAAGGACTTAATAGTTTAACACCAATTTTCCAATAAAAAATGTTCTGTAAGATTGGGTGTCAATGTTGAATGTGACATTATATTCTTCATAGATTTGGTATTTATCAATGATTTAAACAAATACTAACATTAAATAGACAAAATAAATACTTAACTGAATTTTTTTATTTATATCCTGTCACAATAATTTCTTAAGAAAAAATCAAATATAAAACAAAAGTTTGCGCGTTTACCGCTAAAAGGAACCCCTTTGTCGTGTCTCCTCAGTTTCAAGGCACTTCTCTTGTTGCCTCAGTATCGGAATCCTCGGCGTCGACATATCAAGTGATGTGCAGTTTCATGGTCACTTGGAAGAGAAGACAAATTGGCCTCTAAAAAGCTTGGCGTGCTCGGCAGAGCGGGACAGTATTTCATGCCGGTACACCGCCTGCAACTTACAAGGCGCATTGGCCTCACATGGAATACTGTTCGCAACTCTAGGCAGGGGCTTCCTAGTGCCAGCTCCTTCCACTTGACCGCATCCAGCACAGAGCGGTTCTAATCGTCGACGACCGAGTTCTTTCCGATCGGCTTGACTTACTGGCACTGCGTAAAGATGTTGCATCTCCTTGCGTATTTTATCGAATTTACCACTCTGAGGAATTGTTCGGACTAATTCCAGCCGCTCAATTTCACCATCGCACATCGTGACAAAACTCGCGATAACATCCATTGGCAGTCCACCACTGTGTGATTAGAAGATGTTTTCTTCCTCGCACAACTTCCCTGTGGAATCGATTACTACCAGCGATTTTTCCGGACCGATACGACTTAGGGACCTTGAAGAAAAGTGCCTACTCCTTTTTAAAAAGCCAGCAACGCATCTGCAATTCCTATGGTGTTGCAGTTGTTCATGGGTGGCGGTAGTCACTTACCATCAGGTGAGCCGCATGCTCGTTTGTCTCCTATAAAAACAAAAAAAAACAAAAATACTCTCGTCTAAAATGAAAAATGAAATTGGTGCAAAAATAAGCTTAAACCAATTATAGTTTGGAATAAAATAAAAGCTTGTTACAATCATTTTTAACAAGTATTCGATTTTTTATTAGTCATCATCACCTTTTTATTACGGGTCGTATAAAATTATGTCAGGTCATAATTATTGTTATCAATCTAAATATTGTTTTCCCACAATAGCAAAACATTAATAATCATTAAAAATAACAATTAATGTTTTGCTTAATATCAATAAACTAAGTGGAAATTATGATAAATACTGTGTAGTAATAATATTATGAATGCCCGACAACGCAGTAAAAATAATATAGAATTTTCTATTTTTTTAACTTCACTTTTAATAAAGATGAATTGATTGACGAATCATTTGGTAAAATAGGTCTAATGGGCTGCTACGGTGAAACATCAATACAAACATACATACAAAAATAGAATGTCAAGTGCAGAACACTTTATTTAAATAGCTGTGATCGGTTAAAAATATAGGTTGAAAGTAATAACCCTTGCTTGTAACAAAACATGGCAAAGTAACCGTCACATCATAGCATCACTACTATGGTAACTTTGTCAAGTTAGTTTTATAGATAAAAGTTACGACCAACATGTTAAAAACGATATATTACATTTGATAACCATTAATATTACGTTACTTCAAAGACATAGATACCTACATTCGGTATGTTACACAAAAAAATAGCTAAATTCTGGAGCTGACGTTATTTCGCCGGCACAATTCCACGTTAAAATAAAATGCCAAAATTAACTCTCATGTTGTCATATCGAAAGCAATGCTGTCAATTAGTTATTGTATTTTCGTCCAAAACATGGCTTATCTCGAAAAATGTTACGTTTTCCGTGTTAATCGTAATTTTGTACCAGTATACCCCTGATGGCAAAGTTAACATCCATTGGTCATGCTAATAGCCTATAAACAAACTCATAACAGTCCCAGTCAAATTAATTAATCAAAATCGTTTGACAAACGATTAACCTCATAAAATCAGATTGTTGTCTCCCTGATGGTGTTTTTAAGCAAAAGTCTTGAAGGTTGGCATTTTGAAATATTATCCACCACTACAGCCGATCACAAGTCCACGCTTAGCAAAGACCTATCCCAAAGTCTGCTATATATTCCGGCTCTGAGCCACCTGCATTCACCATTCACCATACCATATCTGCCCGTCCTACCACGTCGTTACACCAGTCAACTGATCCGCTGGGCTAAGGAAGTTATTTTTTGTTCTACTGCGGATATCTTCTTTGCAGTTTCCTTTTCTACCGACTTCAAAAAGGAGACGGTACTCAATCCGATTGTATGTTTTTTTATGTATGTTATCTTATAACTTTTTACTTGGTGAACCAATTTCGATGATTCTTTTTTTATTTGAAAGCTAGTGCTTAACATGTGGTCCCATATAAATTTGAAAAAAAATTGACCAAGGTCCGACCAATAGTTTTTGAGTTATTCTTAGTAGTTCATATTGAAGTCAGTTGTACAAAATTTTTATTTTTAAATTATTCTTTAGCAGTAAAATATCATAAATATTATTTCGATTTCTACCTTTTTATATATTGGTTATCTCTTTTCTGTATCAGCCGTATTCCTACTTATGCTGCCAAATAGCAGTCCTTACAATGCTATGTTCCGGTCTGAAGACTATAGAGAGCCTATGTAATTACAAGCTGTGAGACATTTCATCTTCGTCCCCAGAGGTGACATCGTATTTGTAGCCTTCTTCGTTTGAAGTTGGCTGCAAGTTACCGTGGAATGCAGTAGCCACTTAAAATCAAGTGAACTGTTTGTTTATTTTACACTTGAGTTTTATAAAAAAAAATCGCTGGTAATGTGTCTAGCAGCACATGAAATTATAAAGTAATTTTATAACTACGAGTATTGGTGAGTACTACAAAATTCTTGTAGCATATCGATGAAAACGTAGCAACAAGATCAGTTTGAATATTAGAATTTATGCATTTTTATAGAATAGCGGGATTTAGAAAGGGAATGGGATGTACGGATCAGGTCTTTTCCATGCGCATGATCGCGGAGAAGTTTTTGGCCAAAAACCAAAAAGTTTTTTGTGCGTTCATAGACTTGGAGAAGGCTTATGACAGAGTGGACAGGGATGTGTTATGGCCAACACTGAACTCATTTGGGTTGAGCGCTGGCTTGACACAGGCATTGAAGTCTCTATATAGGGACTCTAGTGCTTGTGTCAGGATCAACGGGGCCTACTCGGACTGGTTTGGCATCCATAAAGGTGTCAGACGCGGCTGTGTGGCTTCCCCGTGGCTGTTCAACCTATTTATGGACTGTTGTTTGGAAAATTTGTAAGTAGAAGAATGCGGGTTAAGAATGGGTGAGTTAACCGTCAAATGCCTTTTGTACGCCGATGATCAAGTCATACTTGCGTCGTCGGCAGCCGAGTTGCAAAAGATGGTTACATTAATGAACAGGACATTAAAAGAAAAGGGAATGAAAGTGAACGCAAGTAAGACGAAAGTTATGGTTTTTGAAAGAGAAGAAAGTAAAACCATATGTGAAATAAGAATAGAAGGGGAGTTGGTAGAGCAAGTAGATGAGTTTGTGTATTTGAGATGTGTGTTTAGATGGTAGATATGATAAGGATATAGAACGACGAGTGAATGCAGGAAATAGAGTGAATGGGGCTCTACACTCTATTTTGAAAAGTCAGAATGTGTCCAAAAAGGCACGTATGGTAATTCACAATGCTGTGTCAGTGCCTACTTTAATGTATGGTAGTGAAAGTTGGGTGTGGCAGAAGAAGCACG
Organism: Parnassius glacialis; assembly: GCA_033319125.1. Lineage (NCBI taxonomy): Eukaryota > Metazoa > Arthropoda > Insecta > Lepidoptera > Papilionidae > Parnassius > Parnassius glacialis. The sequence continues at coordinate 22,924,007 of JAVANC010000001.1, read as the reverse complement.
AGAGTAGAATAAATGCTGTAGAAATGCGGTCATTAAGGAGCATGTTAGGGATGAATCTGAATGACAGAGTGAGAAATTGTTTAATAAGAGAAGAGTCTGGTTTGCAAGATGATGTTGTGACTAGGATTAAGAAAGGAATGCTTCGGTGGTTTGGTCATGTAGAAAGAATGAATGAGGAAAGAGTGACAAAGCAAATTTATGTTGCAGAGGTGAATGGCAGAGTCGGGAAGGGTATATATCGCCAATTTGGTCGATAAACTTTCGCCTAGGGCGGCGAAAGTTTATCGACCAAATTGGCGATATATTGAAAATGGGCCAAATTAAGAGTACCTTTAACCGACGAGCGTGTATGCGTAGGTATATGGATGTGGAGGAAGCGAGAGAGGTGTGTCAGGATCGTGCCAAGATGCGTTTTCACCCTTGAGGACTAAAATTGAATGCCTCGTTTCCAGTAAAAAGGGTCTTCGGTTCTCTACACCTGTAACTAGAGCTACAACCATAATATAGCTGCTGAATGGCTTTACCACGTAAAATTATTAACAAACTCAAGGCGATTAATGGCATAGTAAATTCTGGCAGACTTCGTTATAAACATGTTTTGATTTAAATGCTGATACATATAAAAATACAAAAGTATTTCAAATAGACTAATCTGAAAGTAGATTATCAATGTTTATGATACAATAACGCGCACCGTCAGCCGAGAACCGGCTTATAGTCGATTGCCGCCTGCGCCGCTATAGATAATGGCAGTCACGATTTCGGATCCTAACGCATCCTCTATAACATAACCTTAAATTGGTAAATGAATTGAAACATAGCACTAACGTGTACTCAGCATTAAAGGCTTATTTTAATCAGATTCTTCTTAATTCTTGTAGATGAACTGTAATCGATCTGTTTTCATTATAATTGAAAAAACATTATATGATTAAAATACTACTACTAATGGTATATTACTGCTATGGTACTATTAAATAACAAAAACAGTCACACTATAAGTAGCAATACTTTACCATAAAACCACCCTTTAAAGGTGAATTAGAGATTGCAGTGCCAGACGTCTCTGTCATATATTATTAGTAAATTCTTGTGAGTGTTCACTAAATCGAGTTTTCCTCTCCTCCGATATATGAGATAAATGATAACGCTACTAATCAAACAGGCAATTATAAACAAACTTAAAAAAAAAACATCAAGGTTTTTCACAAATGTTTTGTTGTAGTGTTCGGGTTGCACTTAGAGTTTGTTGACATTATCACATATTTCACATTTATTACGTGTACATAGAACTGAAATTATCTATCACTGTGGTTTATTAGCTGAATTTTAATACGCAATTATCCTCTGTGTATAACAAACAAGCAAGCTTTTTATTCTGGGCAGTAAATTTCGCACAATTAAGTGCGCAATTGCTGTAATTTTAAAAGTTATAAGCTCGAAATATTTAAAAAGAAATAATTTATAACTTTAAAAGTTGCACTAGATTTTCAACGTTTCAGGTACGGTCGCTTCTGATCTGTTAAGTTGTGTAAACTTATTTATTCTGTTAATATATTTTATAATAAGCCTTATTGCATTTGTATAAGATTTAAATTTAGTAAAATAACTTTTGTAAGATTTTGCACGCACAAAATAGGGGTGGCGGTGTTTACTCACGCACCACGATCGATCGAGTAGAACCTACGCGTGAAAATTGCAACCCGTCGCAGAACATTTTCAGATTTACAAATATTTTTACATGAAATAAAATATTAACTGGTACAGTAACACACAAAACTTGGTATGCTGCAAAATAAATTCATAATTATTGTATATTTAAATTTATAAGTTTAGATGGATGGATTTAGATGGATGTTAGAAAAAATTTATTTAATTAATAAGTTTTGCAAGCGAAAAATTATGTCAAGATTTATTAAAATTATTAATTATTACTTGACGGTCTTGGGAGGTTATATTTTTCGAATGTAGTATGTATGTATATTTATACCTGTGTATAACGTAGTATGTTATCTTTCCCTTTGTTGGTCGAACAGTCTTAAAAACGTGTCGAATTTTGAAGTACTATTTAGTGGTGTTATTTTATGGTACCAATAGATACACACAATCATAGAAATTGGTTATTTGGAAACAGCTTTAACGATTTGAATGAAATTTTGTATTTTGAAAATTATAATTTTTTTTCTAACTCCGAGCAAAATTCGTTAACACAGGAAGTAATAATTTATGCTAATAATTGTTTTTATAATAATGTTTTAATAATTTTAAACAAAAATTATTATTTGTGAAAAGTTAATAAAAAATGATAAAAGGAGACGCACACGGCTTCGAGGGAACGCAAATGTTTCAGATATTTACATTCAGGTAGGATATAACTTACGCTTTCGTCCGCCTCCTTGGTAATTCGAACGACCCCTCTACAATTATTTCAGTCGTCTTTTTTATTGTACTTTCCTCTTTTGTCTTGCAATTTATTTTTCCAGCCTTATTTTTTTTCTAAAGATCTAAACTGCAATGCATAAATCATCACTAGAATTATAGCGAGGATTTAAACATATTTTTTTTTACATATTTTTACTTTAGAAATGTTAAGTAAAAATGCAAATGTATTTTAAAATCAGTTCGCTTATAGCCATCAGGAGCGCTACGCGTACTCATTATCAGTAGTTCTAGCCTTTATAATTTGTAAACTTATCCAAAATATATTTTATTAGACTTATCAAGCGTTATCAAATTATCATCCCTTTAGCGTCTGCTTCTACAGGGTTGTCCCTGAACAGTAATAATAATAAATCGTGAAGTTAAAATGACAATATCAAATATTGTTTGACTAAATTTACTTAACGTAATGTCATGGCAAGAAAATACATGGAGCGAAGATTTTCAAAACCACACCGCACCACAATCCCGGCTAGCTTTAAAGTTCCAGAGCCATATGAATTTTATAACAAGGCGACGCCATTCGTGCAGCGGACGCTGCTTTTTGTCGCGGACGAAAATTCCGGACCGAAGGCGAGCGGTAGCGGTACTATTGAAAATTCAATTGATATTCAAGAGACTGCCATTGAAGAACCTACTATATCTAAATCAAACGACGAACAAGAAAAATCTCCGAAGAAAAGCTCATTTTTCTTCTCCCCATCGAAAAGTTGCAAGATTCATGGGCGAAGCTTTTTCAGGCTTCAGACAAGCCCCAAGAAGTCGAAAACAGAGGCGACAGGGGACGCGGAAGCTCGATCGGCGGTCACTGGAGCGACAACTGGTAACGGGGGGCTAATCAGCTACGCTCCTGGGTGGTCTCTCAAGGGTGAACACCTTATGAAATGGCAAGCTTCAGGGAAGACAACTATCGAGGTGATGTACTTTTATTGTCATTTTAATTTTTGAATCTGCTTAGTGATAAATCTTTAAATTAAATAACTAGTTAAAGCGATAGTAGCCTAACCGTAGAGAACTGCAAACTCAGAGAGTCTAGGGTTCGAATTCGCCATTCGACTAATGTGGTAAAGCACTCTTAACACAAGCATTTTTAAGCTTATTTAGAGTGATTAACTGGAGTATTAGTAATATTAATTTTTTAAAGTTTCACTTTTATTAGACCTCCATATAATTTTAAAATGCTATATTTCATTCACCCTACATTAAACCATTTGTATTCCATGTTTTCCGTACACATATAATGAGATTATAAAAAGTCCCTGACAAGTTATCGCTATTGAATGAAAAGTTTATCTTTTGCTTTCTGACCACAAAAAAGTTTACAACAACTGGAAACTTGCTACAACGCAACGTCGAAAGGTAGGAAGTGTGCATGCAAATTCTGAAGGAGGGGTAACTGGGGTGAAAGGTGGATGTTTTTTAAAAGAAAACGAAAATTTCAATTTAAACGCACCCTAAGGTGGCTACGGCAATTTATAAGTGGGTATACAAGGAACGCTTCAAGAAACTTCTTGAACAAATCAAGTTTTTGAAAAACGACGACGTTTAATTTTATTTTTATTAAATATGAGTATTTTATTGTCATGTTTTAATATAATTTTATATGTATTTATTATATTAAAATTTATATATTAAAATTCGAGCATAAGTATCATCAATTTAAGAATCTTGGAATGGGCTGATTCCCAACAGTCAATTTTAATCTAGGTACGGCAATATAGCTTTATGAGTATCAAATCGAAACTAAACTTTGATATTTGATATCGGATTTAGAAACTATCTCTATTTACCGTATAAACCTATAAATGGACAGATACGCAGTTTTAGCAGCAGATTAGATTCAAGTATAGATTCAAGAACTTTAATACATTATGTTTTCTCCTAATTTGATCATTTGTCGCCTCTATAGTACAGTGGTTAAGAATTCGGCAGCCGTCCTGAGGGTCGTAGGTTCAATTTAAACATGAAACAAGTATTTAATTGTATGGTACATAAATAAATGTTCCGGGAAAACTACGTTACCAGAGAAATTTTAAGTAATTAATATTATTTTAAATGAAGAAACGTAATTATATACACCGTATATATATACCGACTTCAATTTTTTTTTATAGGATAGGGGTGACACGAGCACACAGTCCACCTGATGGTAAGTGGTTGCTGCGGCCCATAGACATCTACATCTATTCTCTGTTACAGATCAAAATGCAGATGCGTTTTCACCCGTGAGGACTAGGATGGCATGCCTCATTTCCAGTAAAAAAGGGCCTCCGGCCACCTGCACTCACCAAGCGAAACGCAGAGGTAAACCTCTACTTCACGCTGGTATTCTGTGAGGTCGTGGTACCACCCCGGTTCGAGCTGGCCCATCCGTGCGACAGCAAAAGCTGCCGCCTGGCTCTACCACTGTTAATATTAGGAAATTAGGAAGAAAACAAAAAAATTCAACTGTATTTTTGTTTTATTTATTTTTTCTTTAATGTGTGTTACCTCAACATTTTTCTAGTTGAACCGATTTTGATGATTCTTTTTATATTTGAAAGCTGGTGCTATTCAAGTGGTCCCATATAAATTTAAAAACGTCTGACCGATAGTTTTTGAGTTATCCTTAATAATTTATATTGAAGTCGGCTGTACAAAATTTATAATTTGACTTCTTGTATCCTTATAAAACACTATTATATATATATATATATATATATATATATATATATATATATATATTATGTTGCCTCTATTATCTTTACTGGAATAAATGTACATCAAAATGCAATATAAAATCAGAAACAACCATATAACATAATATACCCAAGTAGGAAACGTTACAAAATTTGTTCCGACATCTTGGTCACAATGATAATTTTGCGAGCATTAGCCCGATCGCCACCCTCGCTTCTTTTTCCCGTACCGTTTGGCACGGAAAAGTGAGACAAGATTACGGCTGTTGATATCCTTTTATATAGGCGTAATGGTGTATCTAATTTCTGTAATTTATCGCTGCATGACGTCCGATTTTTCTGTGAGGACGTCATTAGTTCTCGAAAGCACTTTGTTCATTCTTAAGGCCGTCGCACCACTTCGGGTCCTTCCAACCTCTTTCCAGAAGAGTTTGGAGTTCTCCTTAAAGTTATGCGACAACCTTTCGTCCGCTTCTATTCTACACCTTTCACGTATTTCCTCAATCAATGCTTTCGTGTGAACTTTCTGCAGCTTATATCTTTCTTTCATCTTCTCTCTCATATCCTTATTATTATTACTAGAGGCCAAGTAGTCTAACCATGCTTTCTTCTTCTCTACAGCTTCTTTCACTTCATCATTCCACCATGCATCTCTTCTTTTACTACTGCCTCTTTTTATTGTTCCACACACTTCTTCCGCTGCACTTACCATTCCATCCCTAAGGTTCTGCCATGTTCTTTCCACACATTCATTTCTGCCATCGATGGTGTCAAGCTTTTCGGCTACCCTCGCATGATATTTGTCCCTAGTATCCGCTTCCTGAAGCTTCCAGCTTCGGATGCGACATACCGACTGTGGTTCTGTTACCGCCGTCCGGTAGCGCCAACCCGCGAACAGACCCCTAAATCTAGTAATCACTAGATAGTGATCCGTTCCCAGGTCAGCACCCCTGAACACTCGCGTATCCATCGCCTGTTTTCGCAGTCGGTCATCCACCAGAAACAAATCGATCATACTTCTCTCATTCTTTCTTTCTCTAGTATACATATGGATTTTCTTGTGATTAAACATAGTGTTTGTCACAAGAAGACCCTTTTCCTTGCATACCGCCAGTATAAGCTTGTCAGCATCATTAACCCTTTTATCGCCAAACTATCCAAGCACCGACTCGTACCCTGGTCGAGCGGTACCAACCCATCCATTCAAATCACCACACACAACAATTCTTTCGTTTCCCCTAGCCAAATCTAGAACTTCTCTTACATTCTCCCAAAACTCCTCCAGCTCAGCCCTGGACGACGAAGCTACCGGCGCATAAACAGCCAAAAGGAATAACTTCGTCAGTCCCAATTTAAAGCGAACCCAGAGAAGTCTTGAGTTCACAACCTTATATTCAGTCATAACATCGACCAATTGAGACGACAGTAGCACCCCCACTCCCTGGCGGGCGCTCTCGCTCTCCGGGACTCCGGACCATAGAGCTAACGCCCCGCCAGGGAGCTCTTCAGTACTACTGCCCTTCCGTTTGGTCTCCGACATACAGACATCTAATTCTCTTTCTTTCATTATTTCAATTAACTCATTCATCTTATCTTTCATGCCTCCTCTAACATTCCACGTGCCAACTCTGCACTCTGTCCTCCACCTTCCGCCGTGTCGGGCTGTGCGTGACGGGTGGCGGTCCCCATCGCCGCTTTGCGCGCTGCATTCCACACCAACGGGGACTAGTTGGTGTGCGTCGCCTTGGGGGGACGCCCTAACCCTCGTTGGTATGGGTGCGCAGCTGAGTAGAATTGCAGCGCTGAAAAGGGCTGGCAGGGGTCGCGACGAGCACGCTTCTACAATGACCCCCCTTTTTTTGTGTAAATTATTTAAATCGATGTTTTACAATAATCAAACCACAGGAACACATTGCGTATCTATATTTCATGAATGAATGAAATTATGGTTTTAAAATTATTTTCAAACCGCATGTCCACATGACCGTTTACAAACAGTAGAAAAAGTAAAATTGGACTGTATGGACGTGAACATTACGTTACAATATAGACACGCTAATGTCGGATCCAAAATAAATTTATTATAAGAAGTAGTAGTATGTATATATATATATATATATATATATATATATATATATATATATATATATATATATATATATATATAGAATAACGGGGTTATATATATATATATATATATATATATATATCCATTATTCAATTGAATGCACATAAAATCTAAAGTGCTTTAGTTGCCTTAACACCCCAATTCTGTCACAAACAGATTGTTCCAGGGTGAACGCCTCCTCCGTCTTCTTGCAGCCCCTAACTACTTCCTTTGTATAATTAAGCGGCTAATAAGTCCCCCTGAAATATTCAGCGGGCCGAGAGGCAGTCCCTCTCGCCGTTTGTGAAGGAACCTGTCAATAGTGATTACTCGACCCTCTGCGGGGTTATCAAATGAAAGTGGTGCTTTTAAATTGATAGTATCGGTTTCTCGTTTAATTATCTGTTCTTACTAGAAATAAAATAATTGTTTTTAAATAAATGAAACTAATATTTATAATTTAGTGGATAAAATAATATAGCCCAATAATAATGACCGCGTAGTGCTGGTGTAAGAATATCCAAGACCACATATCGATGCGTGGGTGTGGTGTCAGAAGGAAAGGAACCAGAAGATGGGCAGCAGCGCCTTCCTAATAACAGCCAAAAATTTGAAACAAAAACTGCAGTTGCCAACCCGCATGCCAAGCGTGGCATTGATGGCAAACAGCAGCAGGTATTTCTTACATTATCTTTTACTTGTAAATATCAAATTTTAAATAAATATATTTAGGAAACTTGTACTAACCTAACTTGACTAAACATAAAACCAGTTGCATCATAATAGTAAAATTTTCCAAATACGTTTATTACATCCTTGTGCTAGTGGCATATGGGACATGACAAAGGATCTTATTCTTGCAAATGCTCCAAGTTATTATGGTATTCTTTTGGGAATATTTCGAAGATAATCAATCTCAATTCGTTTCCAATTTGTTTGTTGCATTTTGTGTAAACGACTGTGTGCTTATAAAATAAAGACAAATATATGTTGGAGTTAGGGTGCATTAATAATGCACTCTCCGCGAAGGAAAACAATAACAAAATCACTTTGGGGAAGAGTGATAAGTTTATATAAATATTATTTCTTTTTCCACTTCGCCGAGTGTATAAACTTCCCTAATGAGAGGGAGATAAATAAAAATACTCGGGAAAGTTCACGATATAAAACAATACAATATTTTAGTAGATTCCAATGAATTATTTATTGATCTTTTTATTTAATCTTTTACATAGGATCGAAGAGTCAATAGGGAGGTACTCTGACAATACCAACTTATCTTATAAGTTTATCTCATTTAAATCGTCTAATATGTACGTGTATATATTATCTTCATCGCCATCATTGTTTCAGAACATAGGCCTTTTCCATAAATTGCTTCATAGGGGAAGTATATGTTTTAATAAAAATCAAATATATTGTATGAATATGACCAAAATCGGTCAATTCGGTACAAACAAGGTTATTTTGCAATAACCGGCTAAATTTGCAGAGAAGATTCAGCATAAGTAATATAGGCAAATGGTGAAGAAAAATTAATTTAAAAAATCTCAAAAACTCTCTCCATTTGAACTTTTAAACTCAAAATGCGTGGTAATGCATTATATTACCGCGAACGCACACATTCGTAAGGGTCGATCGGTAGGCAAAAACGTTGTTGCCCATAAATCACATTCAATTTGGGATAATTTCAAATAAAACTAGAAACTTTATTTAATCGTATTTACAAAAATTGCAATAACGGTATATTATTATTTATATATTTGAATTTAGGTTTAAAATTTGGCTAATCTTTGAAAAATAGCCCTGTATATTTATTCATATATGTTTTTATTGTTTTACATGCCTTTTCTTTGACTGCTTTGACACCATTCAACACACATATACATTGTTATAGTAAATTAAATTTAAAAATCTTCCTCACCATAAAATTGTTGTTTTAACTTCTACCTGAGCACGGTATCACTGGATCATGACAGGCGTCACATGCACGCGGACACAATTGCTCATGCATATTCAAAACTACCCGGGGCACCGGTCCCGCAGGCCTCTAATGAAGCTTTGCGCGGGTCGAGGGGGCAAATTCGGCAAGAAGATTGTAATCTTTTGAATAAAGTTTCGTTTTTTTATTTATTTATATCAACATTTTATTACTTAGGAGGAAACTCTATAGTAACGCAATGTTTTTTAAGAAAAAAAAAATAGTTAAGAACCCTAAAAGATTCGGTAACAAAAAGAAATATTTTGTTTTAAGTATATAAGGGTGATAAACCAGCATATAGTCTCGCTAATTGGAAGTGAATGCTAAGACCCATAGACAGGTTTATCTGTCATCAATTAACAATAGTACACTGTATAAAATAATGTAATATTATGCTGCTTATTTGATTGTCGTTTTATGTGGAAGCGTGATCCTTCACCAGTCAAACCAACCCATTCGTCCTGCAGCCATAATATTCTGCAGCGATAGGAAATATAAATTTTTTACGTAGAATAATTTATAAAGTTTAGTATCCTAAGCATCAAAGGCATCGTCTAGAATAAATTTATAGACTTAAATAGGTTTCACCGAATTTGAATTATAGTTTTTTTTTATGTAACGACAAACTTTCAGATCGGACTGGCTATTTAAGGCTATTCAAATAGTCATGCAGAATTCCAAGCCGCGGCCCGGAGCACCTCATTTTTGTTTTTATAGAATAAAGGTGATAAAAGAACACACTGTCCACGTGATGTTAAGTGGATACTGTGATATGGATATATTATACTGTGATCAATACTGTAAATAGATTACATCTATCCTCGGTTAAGAATTAAAATACAGATGTGTAGTCACCCTTGCGGACTAAGTTAGAATACCCCATCTTCTTCTATATAAATAAGATAATAGAGGTTTGCAGTTGTGCGCGCATCACTAAAAAACTACTGGATAGATTTCAATTAGGTTTTCTAAGTTTTATTTCTTAGGCACTTGGCACCTACATATCTAAAAAAAATTGAGAAATATCTTTATTTAATATAAAGTTATTAAAGTTTTAAGAAACAACGAGTTTTATAAGCACTACGTGTTTATGCAACGAATAACATTGTTTACAAAGAAATTTTGTAAGCAAAGTATATTTTTTCTTTCGATATTTCTGATGCTTCTTCTTTCGCACATAGGAAAACTTTGTAAATATATCAAGCAACGCGGATGAAGTCCTGGGTATGAGCTAGTTTCCAATGGGTAAAAAAAGGGTCTCCGGTTCTTTACACACGCCATACGAAACACAGCAGCATTAAGCTGCCATTTTACGCTGGTGTTCTATGATTGCGTGGTCCAGCACGTATGGGTTATAGCTGTAGTAGCATGGCTCTACCACGTAAAAACATTTTAAATACCACATCCACTGCGCTTTAGCTACTGCCGTCAAATTCTTAAATGTATGACTCTGGTTGTGAACATCTTTATATTGTATCATATATTTATAGTGGTTGGAGCGCCAGTTAGTGACGGTGTTACTTCTAAGCGACTTGACCGATTCGCGCACAATATAATTAATTGTATTGTCACAGAATAAATAATAGCAGAGACGATGTATCATAGACCTATGCTAAGGCGCAAAAGATGGCGCTCTAGTCAATTTAATAACAAGTTCTATTTTAAGAGACCAAAAGATTCACATTAGCAATACATGTTAATTTAGTGCCAAAAAAATAATTCAAAAATTGGGTTGTCGCTATGGTCAAATTATTACTAGTAAAAAGCGTCTGTACTCATCGCGTCACCCATCGCAAAGATCGAAACAACATAGTAACTGGGCCAACTACTATAAAGTTAAAATCTCTGTATTTATTTGTTGTTTGCTTTAGATAAGAAATTATTTTGTATTTCGTTACGTAGTACGTAGTAATAATATTCAGTAGAAATTACAGAAATTAGATACACCATTACGCCTATATAAAAGGATATCAACAGCCGTAATCTTGTCTCACTTTTCCGTGCCAAACGGTACGGGAAAAAGAAGCGAGGGTGGCGATCGGGCTAATGCTCGCAAAATTATCATTGTGACCAAGATGTCGGAACAAATTTTGTAACGTTTCCTACTTGGGTATATTATGTTATATGGTTGTTTCTGATTTTATATTGCATTTTGATGTACATTTATTCCAGTAAAGATAATAGAGGCAACATAATATATATATATATATATATATATATAAAAATAAAATAAAAGATTACGGCTGTTGATATCCTTTTATATAGGCGTAATGGTGTATCTAATTTCTGTAATTTCTACTGAATATTATTACTACGTACTACGTAACGAAATACAAAATAATTTCTTATCTAAAGCAAACAACAAATAAATACAGAGATTTTAACTTTATAGTAGTTGGCCCAGTTACTATGTTGTTTCGATCTTTGCGATGGGTGACGCGATGAGTACAGACGCTTTTTACTAGTAATAATTTGACCATAGCGACAACCCAATTTTTGAATTATTTTTTTGGCACTAAATTAACATGTATTGCAAATGTGAATCTTTTGGTCTCTTAAAATAGAACTTGTTATTAAATTGACTAGAGCGCCATCTTTTGCGCCTTAGCATAGGTCTATGATACATCGTCTCTGCTATTATAATATATATATATTATGTTGCCTCTATTATCTTTACTGGAATAAATGTACATCAAAATGCAATATAAAATCAGAAACAACCACATAACATAATATACCCAAGTAGGAAACGTTACAAAATTTGTTCCGACATCTTGGTCACAATGATAATTTTGCGAGCATTAGCCCGATCGCCACCCTCGCTTCTTTTTCCCGTACCGTTTGGCACGGAAAAGTGAGACAAGATTACGGCTGTTGATATCCTTTTATATAGGCGTAATGGTGTATCTAATTTCTGTAATTTCTACTGAATATTATTACTACGTACTACGTAACGAAATACAAAATAATTTATTATCTAAAGCAAACAACAAATAAATACAGAGATTTTAACTTTATAGTAGTTGGCCCAGTTACTATGTTGTTTCGATCTTTGCGATGGGTGACGCGATGAGTACAGACGCTTTTTACTAGTAATAATTTGACCATAGCGACAACCCAATTTTTGAATTATTTTTTTGGCACTAAATTAACATGTATTGCAAATGTGAATCTTTTGGTCTCTTAAAATAGAACTTGTTATTAAATTGACTAGAGCGCCATCTTTTGCGCCTTAGCATAGGTCTATGATACATCGTCTCTGCTATTATTTATTCTGTGACAATACAATTAATTATATTGTGCGCGAATCGGTCAAGTCGCTTAGAAGTAACACCGTCACTAACTGGCGCTCCAACCACTATAAATATATGATACAATATAAAGATGTTCACAACCAGAGTCATACATTTAAGAATTTGACGGCAGTAGCTAAAGCGCAGTGGATGTGGTATTTAAAATGTTTTTACGTGGTAGAGCCATGCTACTACAGCTATAACCCATACGTGCTGGACCACGCAATCATAGAACACCAGCGTAAAATGGCAGCTTAATGCTGCTGTGTTTCGTATGGCGTGTGTAAAGAACCGGAGACCCTTTTTTTACCCATTGGAAACTAGCTCATACCCAGGACTTCATCCGCGTTGCTTGATATATTTACAAATATTTCCTATGTGCGAAAGAAGAAACATCAGAAATATCGAAAGAAAAAATATATTTTGCTTACAAAATTTCTTTGTAAACAATGTTATTCGTTGCATAAACACGTAGTGCTTATAAAACTCGTTGTTTCTTAAAACTTTAATAACTTTATATTAAATAAAGATATTTCTCAATTTTTTTTAGATATGTAGGTGCCAAGTGCCTAAGAAATAAAACTTAGAAAACCTAATTGAAATCTATCCAGTAGTTTTTTAGTGATGCGCGCACAACTGCAAACCTCTATCATCTTATTTATATAGAAGATGGGGTATTCTAACTTAGTCCGCAGGGGTGACTACACATCTGTATTTTAATTCTTAACCGAATATAGATGTAATCTATTTACAGTATTGTATTGTATAATATATCCATATCACAGTATCCACTTAACATGACGTGGACAGTGTGTTCGTTTATCACCTTTATTCTATAAAAACAAAAATGAGGTGCTCCGGGCCGCGGCTTTGAATTCTGAATGACTATTTGAATAGCCTTAAATAGCCAGTCCGATCTGAAAGTTTGTCGTTACATAAAAAAAACTATAATTCAAATTCGGTGAAACTTATTTAAGTCTATAAATTTATACTACACGATGCCTTTGATACTTAGGATACTAAACTTTATAAATTATTCTACGTAAAAAAATTATATTTCCTATCGCTGCAGAATATTATGGCTGCAGGACGAATGGGTTGGTTTGACTGGTGAAGGATCACGCTTCCACAGAAAACGACAATCAAATAAGCAGCATAATGTTACATTCTTTTATACAGTGTACTATTGTTAATTGATGACAGATAAACCTGTCTATGGGTCTTAGCATTCACTTCTAATTAGCGAGACTATATGCTGGTTTATCACCCTTATATACTTAAAACAAAATATTTCTTTTTGTTACCGAATCTTTTAGGGTCCTTAACTATTTTTTTTTCTTAAAAAACATTGCGTTACTATAGTTTCCTCCTAAGTAATAAAATGTTGATATAAATAAATAAAAAAACGAAACTTTATTCAAAAGATTACAATCTTCTTGCCGAATTTGCCCCCTCGACCCGCGCAAAGCTTCATTAGAGGCCTGCGAGACCGGTGCCCCGGGTAGTTTTGAATATGCATGAGCAATTGTGTCCGCGTGCATGTGACGCCTGTCATGATCCAGTGATACCGTGCTCAGGTAGAAGTTAAAACAACAATTTTATGGTGAGGAAGATTTTTAAATTTAATTTACTGTAACAATGTATATGTGTGTTGAATGGTGTCAAAGCAGTCAAAGAAAAGGCATGTAAAACAATAAAAACATATATGAATAAATATACAGGGCTATTTTTCAAAGATTAGCCAAATTTTAAACCTAAATTCAAATATATAAATAATAATATACCGTTATTGCAATTTTTGTAACTATGATTAAATAAAGTTTCTACTTTTATTTGAAATTATCCCAAATTGAATGTGATTTATGGGCAACAACGTTTTTGCCTACCGATCGACCCTTACGAATGTGTGCGTTCGCGGTAAAATAATGCATTACACGCATTTTGAGTTTAAAAGGTCAAATGGAGAGAATTTTTGAGATTTTTTAAATTAATTTTTCTTCACCATTTACCTATATTACTTATTCTGAACCTTCTCTGCAAATTTAGCCGGTTATTGCAAAATAACCTTGCATATAGTCGTTTGTACCTCTGAACGAATTGACCGATTTTGGTCATATTCACACAATATATTTGATTTTTATTAAAACATATACATTCCCTATGAAGCAATTTATGTAAAAGGCCTATGTTCTGAAACAATGATGGCGATGAAGATAATATATACACGTACATATTAGACGATTTAAATGAGATAAACTTATAAGATAAGTTGGTATTGTCAGAGTACCTCCCTATTGACTCTTCGATCCTATGTGAAAGATTAAATAAAAAGATCAATAAATAATTCATTGGAATCTAATAAAATATCATATTCTTTTATATCGTGAACTTTCTCGAATATTTTTATTTATCTCCCTCTCATTAGGGAAGTTTATACACTCGGCGAAGTGGAAAAAGAAATAATATTTATCTAAACTTATCACTCTTCCCCAAAGTGATTTTGTTATTGTTTTCCTTCGCAGAGAGTGCATTATTAATGCACCCTAACTCCAACATATATTTGTCTTTATTTTATAAGCACACAGTCGTTTACATAAAATGCAACAAACAAATTGGAAACGAATTGAGATTGATTATCTTCGAAATATTCCCAAAAGAATACAATAATAACTTGGAGCATTTGCAAGAATAAGATCCTTTGTCATGTCCCATATGCCACTAGCACAAGGATGTAATAAACGTCATAAACGTCGTAACATAATAGTAAAAATTGGAAATTTTTACTATTATGATGCAACTGGTTTTATGTTTAGTCAAATTAGGTTAGTATAAGTTTCCTAAATATATTTATTTAAAATTTGATATTACAAGTAAAAGATAATGTAAGAAATACCTGCTGCTGTTTTCCATCAATGCCACGCTTGGCATGCGGGTTGGCAACTGCAGTTTTTGTTTCAAATTTTTGGCTGTTATTAGGAAGGCGCTGCTGCCCATCTTCTGGTTCCTTTCCTTCTGTCACCACACCCACACATCGATATGTGGTCTTGGATATTCTTACACCAGCACTACGCGGTCATTATTATTGGGCTATATTATTTTATCCACTAAATTATAAATATTAGTTTCATTTATTTAAAAACAATTATTTTATTTCTAGTAAGAACAGATAATTAAACGAGAAACCGATACTATCAATTTAAAAGCACCACTTTCATTTGATAACCCCGCAGAGGGTCGAGTAATCACTATTGACAGGTTCCTTCACAAACGGCGGCAGTCCCTCTCGGCCCGCTGAATATTTCAGGGGGACTTATTAGCCGCCTAATTATACAAAGGAAGTAGTTAGGGGCTGCAAGAAGACGGAGGAGGCGTTCACCCTGGAACAATCTGTTTGTGACAGAATTGGGGTGTTAAGGCAACTAAAGCACTATAGGTTAGATCCGATAGGTGGCGCTGTACTCAAGTTATTAAATTCTTACTTCAGGTTACTACTTCTTATAATAAATTTATTTTGGATCCGACATTAACGTGTCTATATTGTAACGTAATGTTCACGTCCATACAGTCCAATTCTACTTTTTCTACTGTTTGTAAACAACGGTCATGTCGACATGTGGTTTGAAAATAATTTTAAAACCATAATTTCATTCATTCATGAAATATAGATACGCAATCTGTTCCTGTGGTTTGATTATTGTAAAACATCGATTTAAATAATTTACACAAAAAAAATTGTATCTTAAAATATAACGTAAGTTCTATCTTAAAACTTCTCTTCACTATCCTGAGTGATGATGGAGGAAGAGATCCAGGTATTAATATATGTGTCAATTTGACTGTCATGCATAAAAGTTATAACAAAATTAGATAAAGATTTCAAGGGGTGAACTATTGAGGGGCTGGTTACTTGAAAGAATGTTACCGTGCTGGGATCTTAAATTTATAATAAACTAGCTGGCCAGGCAGACGTTGTTCTGCCCTTATCGACGACTTCGTCTTCCTGTAAAAATCAAAAATCAAAATCAAAAATAAAAAAAAAATATTGTAGGTTACTTATCGGGATATAACCTATCCTATCTCTTAAGTTGAACCAAACTGCACAGAGTGGGCAAAATTTCATTGATTTCAGTTCTGTAGTTTAGGAGTTCATCGCGGATAATTAACGTTAAAAATTACGTGTAATTTTTATATATAAAGATTTAAACCGTGTAGTGGCGGTGTAATAATATCTACTACCGCACATCGTCCAGTGGGAACCTTTAGAGGCGACAGAGGGAAACTAAAACAGGAAACGTGTAGCAGCATCTTTCTGATAACCAGTCAGAATAATAATAAACTGGGTTGCAAGCCCGCCTGCCAACTGTGGCACCTATGGGAAAATTCCACAATGAGGAAATCTATGGTGGAGGCCTAAGTTAAACCATGATTTTTTATAAGCTGTAATCAATTGAATGGATACTTCTATGGTGTTAATTTCCTTTAAACAAATTTTTATCTTCAAAATGCACATATCACGCTATCTCACTCCGCCCTGGGTTGAGTAGGAGGCAAGACATTAATCCCGTTCTTTGTAACCTTTTTTCAAAAACAGGATACGGGCATCAATATCTTAATGATAAATAATAGAAAACTACGGTTGCCAACCCGTCTCTAAGTATGGCATCTATGGCAAAATCAGCCTATAAAGGAATCTATGGGAGATCTATGGAATGGATGGGAATTTATGGTCACAAAATATTCAAAACAATCCTAAATAGCTTATCTTACAATTCAACCTTGCGTTGTATTGTTTAACATTACGTATTCAGCTCTTTGCTCTTTAACATAATCATGATTGAAATACTAACGTGATCCTTCGAATAACTCATTACGTAGGTGCAAATTATTTAAGCTATTAAAGTAAAAATCTGAGTCTTATAGAGTTTTATACGTGATAAAACCACGCTGCATCTGGTCGCAGCACATATGGTTTGGCTGGGCTGGGGTAATAAACACGCTCTCACATAAAATAGCAGAATAATACTTCTGTATGGTGAAAGACGAGAACCGGGGACCCACCGGCAATGAGGTATTCGATCTTCGTTGTAAGGGGTAATAATGTACTGCATTTTAATTCTTAATGTTTTTTTTTATAGGATAGGGTGACAAACGAGCACACAGTCCACCTGATGGTAAGTGGTTGCTGTGGCCCATAGACATCTACATTTATCCTCGTATGTGAATCAAAATGCAGATGCGTTGTCACCCGCATGGACTAAGATGGAATGCCTCCTTCCCAGTAAAAAGAGTCTCCGGTTCTCTACACTCACCATACGAAACACAGCAATGTTAAGCTGCTATTTTCGCTGGTATTCTGTGAGAGCGTGGTCCTTCCCCGGTCGAGCCAACCCATTCGTGCTACAACTATACTACTAATATAGCTGCAGCATGGCTCTACCACGTAAAATGTAAGTAATCTATGACAATCCGCCTACTTTAACCATCAGTTGGTTTGTGTACTTTTTTGTCACCATAATGTTGATTTATTATGTAATTATTGGAACGAAGTTCCTCATCGCACGGTACAAATTTAACGGATGGGGGCTAGGCGAAAAAAAGTGTAAGATTTTTTCGTCACGACCCCCTTTCTATAGTGCGAGCGAGATGGAATAATATCCATCTCCCTCGCACTTTTTCTTATCTTGCCATGAAAGAAATATTATTTTAAATGACGCATACATTTATTTGTAATTCTTAATCAATAATATAATACGTTTTTTAGAATATGGTAGTAAATAACTGTCGTTAAATAAAAAAAAATAGTTTTGATATTACTAAATGACATTCGAAAGACAAAATCTTATTATCCAAACGAATAGATCTACATTGTTGACAAGGTTTACAATCCCTGCATAGCAGCGTTAGACCTATTGTTTTTATTTCGCTCGTCTGCAGGTGCTCTTTTGAATTTAAATGTGGTCAACCATTGACGATTTCCCATGATCTAACATGACTACCAATTTTTTTGTTATTTACATTAGGTTCTGGAATTCTAGTGTCTTGCAAAATAAAACGTAATACTACGAAAAAATTTTAATTTTGAGCACAAGCCTCGTCTTATTCGTAAGAGGATTAGGGAACAGGAAAAAATTTGACACGCTACTCGCTCAGCGATGCTCGCTGGAGCATCACATGTTTTAAAATTTCTTAGACAGACAACTTATGATGTTTTCCTTTATGCTGAGTTTGTAGCACATGAGTAAAGAAACGGTTTCTTTACTCATGTGGTTTGTAGTAGACATGGAACGAGTAGTGATATGCCGAGTACTCGGCCACCGGGTACTCGGTCTAGATTGGGCTGAGTGCTCTGCCGAATACTCGGCTTTAAAAAAACGCGGTAGCGGACGGCGTACGGTTATTTCCCTTACAATCTAGACCCAAATAGGGCCGAAAAACTAGTGTTTTTGCATCACAATCTTCCTCTCTTAAATTTTAAATATTAGTAATAATAATTTATATTATCGATTCTTTCGTTCTGAATCGTTCTGAATATTTCTTCTGTTTCTCATGTTTCTGATGTTTTAATGTGTCTAATCTTTTATATATAAAAAGTACGTGTCACGTTGTTTGTCCGCGATGGACTCCTAAACTACTGAACTGATTTCAATTAAATTTTGCACACTGTGTACATTTTGGTCCAACTTGAGAGATAGGATAGTTTTTTATCCCGATAAATGACCCTCAAAAATTTTTATTGCGAATTTCAGGATTTTTATAGGAAGGGTCGTTGGAAAGGGCAGAACAACGTCTGCCTGGCGAGCTAGTATAATAATAATGATAAAAACTCCGCTTTATGTCTATTTTTCTCTGGAATATAATTAAGGCCGAGTACTCGGTACTCGACCGTTAATACTCGGTGCTCGACCGAACCCTAAAAAAAGGCCGAATCCGCCGAGTACCGAATCCAAACCAAGTACTTGTCCCATATCTAGTTTGTAGTAAGTCATAGAGCAACACGGGCTACCGGTCCGCCGGTGGCGGTGGCCCGTGTTGCTCTTTGTTTAGTAAGTGAATCAGCGCTTGAACCTGCTTATTGAATTTAGTATTTGTACCTTAATTTATTTGGACCGATGACATTACAACCGAGTGTATATTAATGTGCAATTAATAAAAAAAATTATCGCGTTTGAATTAATTATTACTATTTAACCAACGTTGCTAATATTCCACCAATTGTCACGTAAATAATTAAAAAAAATTATTACGGTAAAATCCATAACCTTAAATTGTTAAATGTGGATAATTCATATTGTATATATATTGAATTCTCCGTTGGTCTAGTGATTGAAAACGCGCTTGCTGACCATGAGGAATCCCGGGTTCGAATCCCGGATCGAGGCAAATTCAGTTGTTGGGTTTTTCTTCACAGAAAAACCCAACAGTGGTAGAGCCACGCGGCAGCTTTTGCTGTCGCACGGATGGGCCGGCACGAACAGGGGTGGTACCACGATCTCACAGAAAACCAGCGTGAAGTAGAGATTTACCTCTGCGTTTCGCTTGGTGAGTGCAGGTGGCCGGAGGCCCTTTTTACTGGAAATGAGGCATTCCATCTTAGTCCTCACGGGTGACAACGCATCTACATTTTGATTTGTAATAGAGGATAGATGTAGATATCTATGGGCCGCAGCAACCACTTACCATCAGGTGGACTGTGTGCTCGTTTGTCACCCTTTTCCTATTAAAAAAAAATTCTCAGTAGCAACCTGAAGTAAGCCGGAAGTCGGCGGTGTCTAGCCCCCGTGCCTCATAAAGCACGTAAAGTCGTTAGTCGTGCGTCTAATCTCTCTTCAGTCGTGGCGGAATACCATCCCATCAAACTGTGAGAGTGAAGGAGCATAAAGTGCACCGTTTTGCGTATACATTTGGGCACTACAATTCTGTCCAGCACAGATAGTTGGTCTCCATTGAGACCAA
The DNA here is from genome assembly GCA_033319125.1 of Parnassius glacialis. Lineage (NCBI taxonomy): Eukaryota > Metazoa > Arthropoda > Insecta > Lepidoptera > Papilionidae > Parnassius > Parnassius glacialis. The sequence continues at coordinate 22,903,556 of JAVANC010000001.1, read as the reverse complement.
TCTAAATCAAATTCGAGATTTATATAAACATAAGAAATCGTTATTAGCGTATTTATTTCATATTTTTTATGACTTAGAAGGGGCCTTTTTTAAACATTTTTCAAAAATTTAGAAAAAATATTCAGATATAACATGTCATACACGAGACTTACACGATAGCTTTAACATGGATTTTGAACATAAATTACTCTTTCTATATAAGGAGACAGTAGTAAGCATTTGTAATGTAACACAAGATAATTTAATGAGGATTTTATTAAATAAATAACAACGAAATTTACATATCAATTCTCCATGTAAAGTACCTTTAAAGTTGAGCCCTGGTCTCTTCTACAGAGCGATAGTTACAATTATTTTACAAAAATGTTTTGCTAATGATATCTATGTTGCAATGCAATTTTAGTCCCCATTTACCACCCCTTGAATTTGTGTGCAAATATTTATCAAATATTCACCCGAACTGAACCGTGTTTGACGAGCGCAAATATCATGACGGCTGACATCATCCACGGAACAAACGTCCGACGAGATGGAATAATCACAAAAAGCATGTTCGCATACCGGACAGGTGGGCTCCGTGATCGGACCGCCCGAAACTGCATTGGAATTTGAGGACGTATTAATTTATGGTGCATTGACGTGGGTTAATTTCTGTGATTGCGTTTTCTGAATTTGATTGCTTGGGTTAGGTTCGGCATTCCTTATATTTAATTTACTGTACAATAATTTAGCATTGCATTTTTTATTTATTGCAAAACGGAATACTTTTAAAGCAATCTTTGGAGAGTTCAGCATTGGATTTTGTTTATTCGCTTGCTATTAAAACATAAATAACCAAAATAAAATGTTTGTCTGTCTTTCTGTCTGTCCGTCCAAGCTAATGTTCAAAATGGCTGATCCGATTGTGAATAAACTTTATAAACAAATAGAAAGCAAGGCCAGAAAGGATTTCGGCTTACCGAAAAACTTAAAAATATTTTATTATATAACATAAATGGTCTTTGACTATTTTAAATCTAAATAAGTATCTGGCCTCATAAACCCAAAGTCCTAATTACCGAAACTGTATAAAGTACCTACCATTAGAAATAGGAAATGTTTTAATCGAAATAATCCGTTACAGTAAAGTAATTAACACATGAAAACAAATGTTTTGAAAATGAAAATGTAGTTCATATAAGCGAATAAGACCTAGGTATACTAAATATCGAATTTATTGTTCAGTGAAAATTGGTTCCGTTGGCTTTTTCGCTGTAGCGGATCGGGAGTGCCGCTTAATGCATGCAACCGATGCGATGTGAAAAACGTTGTCTTTTCTCAAACCGTTTATGAGGGGATCCAGCGAAAAATACTGTTGTTTTTCTTGTATTACCGCGAGCGAAATGAACGCACACCGCGCTGAAACATATTTTTTGTTTTCCCTTTGTGCACAGGATGAATAGAATGAACAAAGTGGAAAATGTTTTGTTTTATCAAATGGGATACCTTATAACATATAGGTATTATGGTTCATAAATGTAATACGATTTTTTAAAACATTAAAGTCAATAATATAATATTTATTTTAAGCTCTTTAAAAAAGCGTTAAATCTAACAGCTTTTCCAAAATCTCTACATCATACATTTTTGCCTTTTTAGATTTGATTCGTATTTTTGTAAACTTACAAGTATTTATACTATACATACTAGTGATCCACACCGGCTTTACACGGCTGATTCCTGGATCTCGACAAGAACGCCACCTACCCTTAATTTTGAATCTAAACCATCCAGGGGCCCACTTAAATACACACATAAAATTTAATTGAAATCTGTCCAACCATTTTCGACCTTTTGCGAAATTAACGGAACGCAATAGATTTTTATATATAGAGATATACAGGGTTATTTATCAGAGTAATCAAATTTTAAAATTAAGTTCAAATAAGGCTTCTACTTTTATTTGAATTTTTTCCCAAATTGAATGTGATTTTGGGCAACAACGTTTTTACCTACAGATCGACCCTTACAAATATTTGCGTGCGCAGTAAAATCAGTCAAAATCTCGCCAAGTCGAGCAAAAAAGCGGCACGGCCGTACCATCCTTTTCTCGAAGCAGTTCAGGCCATTTTCGAAACCCTATAACTTTATTGTGGATAAAACTAGAAGCCTGAATTTTCACTAACCAAGTAGGCATTATATATATTCGGTATATTTCAAATTTCATCAAATTTGAGCCAGTAGTTTAAGAATTATAACTAGTCAAAGTTTCTTAATTTTGTCACTCACTGACTGACCGATCATCAAAACTCTAAGGCACTTCTAGCCGACATGGAAGCTTTAAATTTGGAATACAATCATTGTTTAATATATAAATCAAGGAAAAATTAAAATATTTTTCAATTTCGGTCCAGTTTTCGAGATACACTAACTGCATAAATAACTTTGTAATCCCATATAAATACGAGTATATAGGATTACAAAGTTACATTTGCAGTGAATGAATCAGTGTTCATGAAAACATAATTTATCTCTCAAGTAATACATATTATATCAAATTAGATTGTTTAGTGCGATTGCCAAGTCAATTTATTTATTTAAAACATAAAAGATTTTTGATATTGATATGGTCACTATAAGATTTTGTTAGGTTAGCTAATTACGTAATAATTTAAGACAGAAGGACCCTTAAGTAGGGAATGAATAAATTAACCGATTTAGTATTATATGGATCTCACAACTTTTTACGATAGAAGAACTGAGTTGCGAGACTTGGCTTTTTTTTACAGGTTATGTTTTTGATGGCATAATGCATTACACAAACAGAGACAGAAAGTTTGAGATATTTTTAAATAAATTTTTCTTCACCATTTGCCTATATTACTTATTCGGAACCTTCTCTGCAAATTTGCCAGGTTATTGCAAAATAACCCTGTTTACATATTTCTACCAACGGACAAATCCTCCCCACAACGGGAGAGGTCCTGTGGACTTTAACACGGTGATGATGAAGAAGAAAATATTGCAACACTCATCCGATTCTTTTCATCTTCATAATAATAAGAAACTACGGTTGCCAACCCCCCATGAAGCAATCTACTGGAGAGGCCTTTATTCAGCAGTGGTCTTTTATAGGCTGTACAAGGCAATCATTTTTTTAAAATTGTATTCTTTTTATCGTTATAAGTTTTTCATAATGTGTATACGAAATTATTTATTTCCGTGCAATGGGGCCGTAAAAACGTACATACCATATTTGTTAACTCAGGTGTTGAGAAAATCTCCAGGGCTCAAATCAGACGATTTAATCTTTTAAATAGACGCACCAATAGAGATTTTTAAACGCGATAAAAAGATGTAAGACACCATGTGGTGCAATCGTTAATCTACCTGCCAATTGTAGGGAACCACTGTAACTGTACTGTTTTGTACGTGGTAGAGCCATGCAGCAGCTATATTAGTGGTATAGTGGTACCACTAATGGATTGGCTCGATCGGGGAAGGATCACGCTCTCACAGAATACCAGCGTAACGCTGTTGTGTTTCGTATGTCGAGTGTAGAGAACCGGAAACCTTTTTTACTGGTAACGAGGCATTCCATATTAATCCGCACGGGTGACATGCATTTTGATTCGTAATCGAGGATAGACATAGATGTCTATGGGCGACATCAACCGCTTACCATCGAGTGGATTGTGTGTTCGTTTGTCAACCTTATCCTGTAAAAAAAATCTGTCAAGACCCTTATAATCGATAGTGGATTGCTTATTTACTGGTAAGGATATGATAAGATACAATTAGGTTGTTGACACCATCAAAGATATATTTATTCATTCATATAATAAAACATGAGAAAATTTACGTTACAAATCGCCATTGCCAACGCAAGGTCTCGGTAATAAAAAGAGCTTCTGAAGGGACTCAACGAAGATCCCTAGGGTCATCCATACAGAATGGTATTGGGTACCTTACGGGCCTAGTTGCCCCCCCTTGACGGAGACTCGCTCCGTACTTGCTGGAAAGTGAGTGAGTGGTAGGGTGAGATGGGGGTGATCAAGTAGGAGTTGGACTGAGGTGTTAGCCGCTTGAGAGCCCGGAACAGTGCACCAAGGCCCGACGGAATCCCGCGTCGGGCTTTAGTGATGAGTCTGAATTCTCTTGGGGACAGGCTTAGGCAATTGTTTACCGGCTGTCTACGAAGTGACAGGTTCCCACAGCTTGGATAGAGGCAAAGCTGATCCTCTTGAATAAGGAAAGCAGGACCACCGAATCTCCCTCTGTGCACCATCCCATATGCCTGTTGGACCAGATTGGCAAATTGTTTAAAAGGATGGTTGCCACTCGGTTCAACAGACATCTGTTGCGCGTCGGTCCCGATTTGGCTGATAGCCAGTTAGGATTCCGACAGAAGCGTTCCTCCTATAGATGAAATTATGCGCATCGGCTTCCTGTCGGAACAAGCAGTATCCCAAGGTGGAGTGGCGTAGGCAATAATTCTCGATATCGTCAACGCCTTGAACTCTTTACTCTGGGATGCAATCAGATGTGCACTGACCAACAGGTGCCCCTACCTGCAAGGTGTTATCGGGGTCTACATGCGCTACAGGTAAATCCTGTACATGGGTGAGATGATAGCAAGAACCAAAGGGAGATTAAACATAGGGTTCCACAAGGCTCAGTGCTGGGACCGCTACTGTATAACCTCGCCTATGATGCGGTTCTGTAAGTCGACCGTCCTGGTGGCGTAAATATGATTTTTTATGCCAACGACACGTTTGTGTTTGTTTACAAGCGGGATTACCTTCGCGAGAGCCAAGGCGCTCGCCAGGCTTGGGCCGGAAGATGTCGTCACTAAAATCCACGAGTTGGGATTATGGTTCCATAAATTACGACGCGGCGGGAACCACCACACTCGCGCGTTCGCGTGGGTGGGTCAGAAGTCAAAATGGGTCGGTACTGAAGTAACTAAGCCTCCACCTGGACAGTCGCTAGGGCTTCGAAGAAGACTTCGAGCGCCTACTCCCCCGAATTGAAAGGGTAGCGAATGCTATGCATAGACTGCTACCCAATCTAGGGGACCGAGGGAGGAAGTGTGTCACCTATATGCGGGGGTAATATGATCCATAGCCTTGTACGGGGCGCCTGTATGGGCAAAAAGACTGGCCATCCCACGCTGCAGAACTAAAATCTACGGTATGCAGCGGAGGTTGGCCATACGGATAGTACGGGTATACCACACAATATCGTTTTAGGCGGCGACAATCTTGGCTCGCTTCCCACCCCTCATATACGGTGATGGTAACTAATGTGGGCTTTTAGCCGATAAGAGCCTGGCTTAAGCTTTTCGTTGCCTCCGCAGCATGTCCATGGGGATTTCCCCACGATAAGAAAGGAAATGTCGATTTGGTTCCCGTAATTCATCTCGAATGCTATTTTATGACTTATTAAACAAAAACCTACGGTCATTGAGAAGCGATCTGGATTGTCAAGCTGATTAGTATAGAACATATGGTTGATAACGTGTTTCGCGACACACGGTCCAGTAACCCGGCGTGTCAATTAAGAAGCGTCGCTCGTCGTCCGCGTTCATTTAGATTTATTCCAACTGGTAACGTAATTATTGTTAATAGAGAGCTGTTGGCATTTGTATAAGTACGTTACTTTCGTATGTTATGCTCTTATCGCAAGTGCATAGGTCTGGCAACGATCGAAGAATCAATTGTAAAAGCGCAAACACAGACTATAATTGATGACTTTGATTGCAGTAGATTTTTATATAGTCCAACACGATCTGAATAAATGTTAAATTTGAAAAAATTGTATGGTAACTGAAGTTGTAGACGGAGTGTGTTTATCTGGTATGTTTGGTTGAAGTTGGACTAGGTAAGTCCAACTTCCTCCCCGAACGGGTTCCCGCCTTGTCGTGGCGGGGGGGCTTAGTAGCCGTGGCTTGGTCAACCGCGGTGAACGAAGAGGAACCCCTTGGCTGGCCCGAGGTGTAGGGCCGGCCCGAGGTGGCCACTCCGAGTGGGCTTGTGAAGCCCACTTCGGATGTGTGTCGGGGGGCTGCGGTGAGAGGGGAGTCCGCACCCTCTACCGCTGCAGCCGAGGTGGAGTCGCGGAGGAAGAGGAGTGCTGGTATGGCGATGCGCCACTCGCCCTATCCTCCGCGACTCAGACGGGGCCGCACCGTTAAGTGATGTGGTGGTGGTGGGGCTGCGGGGGGAGAGGAGTGCCGGTATTGCGAGGCGCCGCTCTCCCTACCCTCCGCAGCCGAATCTTGGTTGGCGGCGGAGCCCGAGACCAGATCCGCCGCTGGGGTCGGGAAAGCGGACGCTACATAGCGCTCGATTTCCCTGGCCCCATGGCCTCCGCGTATCGGACTCGGGGGGGTCCGATACGCAGGTGGAGTTGGAGGCTGTGGAGGGGGGTAGCTTAACACCTCGCTACCCCGTGCAGGAGACGAGGCCCGGACATATCGGGCCAGCACTAGTGCGGGGCTGCGGAAGAATTTGGATTCCCGCGACCCCGCGCGCATGTGCGATGAGGCACCGTGGGGTTTTAGCCGGTAAGAGTCCGGCATAACCTTCCGGTTGCCCCCGCAGCCGGAGGTATCCATGAGGATTTCCCCACGAAAAAAAAAAAAAAAAAAAAAAAAAAGGTAAGTCCAACTTCCCGTGTGGAGTTGCCAGAGCTCCCATCGGGCGCGTCCCCAGGTGGCGGATAGGGGAACGCCGCTCAGATATGGGTGGTAGCGGGAAACCGTCGCGGACCAAAACTGGCTGGGTGAAGGCTTGTCTGGATAGTGGAGGGCCTATTAGTTGCTTCCTGTATCCTCTCCGTTGAGAGGAACAGAGAATGCGACATGCGCGGTGAGGTGCCAGGTGCACTCGGCTTTTGCCGACGCCGGGCAACCCGTAATTGCGGGATTTTCAGGGACCACACCCTGTAAAAAAGGAAACCGAATGGGCTCAGTGTTCCCTCACCCGGTCACTGGGCAGGCATGGGAAGAACCCGTATCGACCCTGCCACCGTTCGAACCTCGGAATCCCTCTGGCGTGTCGTGGATCACGTCTCGCGGCGCCTTTAGGGCAGAGGGCTCTTGGCTTTACCGCCCGGAGTCGCGAGGATGATAACCTCTTTAAAAAATCACCCGAAGCTCAAGCGTGGCACGCCGTGAGGAGCTGCATGGCTGATGGGTAAATGTTCAGTCGTTAGCGTTGCCCCCGTCGGGGTACCGGCCGACACCCTTGACGGGTTACACATAGGCTTATCCGGGCACAGGAGGCGCTGCTCGGATGGACTGCTATTTCCTCCACACTCGTGGGATAAAACATGGAAAAATATAAATATAATAAAAACGTAGAGGTTGAAAAAGAGGCAGGATCAGATACTGGAAGCGGTGGAAATCGGTCGCGTGGGACGTCTTCCGCTAGGAAACGTCCAGTGTGCCGGTCTTCAGAAGAGGAAGGCCTGCCGGCCCCCAAGTTGCCGACTTCGGTGAGGGGTCGGCAGGCATCGAGAGGGGCGAGTGCTTCGCAGCCGCTGAGGGATAATCACGGACGGTTCGTGTGCTCCAATACCTCAGCGGCTAGTGAAGCAGAAAGTGACATGGGGTTCACTACGGAGGACCCTGGCGATGGCGGTGAAAGCTGTGCCTCGCTGGGGAGTTCAAAGGCGGAGCTCAACGCCGCCAAGAGGGAGCAGCGCAAAGCCGTCGCGGCCGACGAAGTGTCGGAAATGGCCCGACGTGCTCGCGAGCGACGAGCTGCTCTTGCGGCGGAAGGGGGAGAGCCATCTGCGGTGGCCTTAAGCCAGCTGGCTCTGGATGGGGTGGACTTAGTCCTGAAGGTTGCCACCAAGTCCGGCAGCCTAAAGGGCACGTTCACCCGTGGCTTAAAGGAGGCTGCCGCGGATATTAGGGAGGCGGTTGGCATCCTCCTCAACAGGACGGCCTCTGACGAGGTCGCAAAGCTACAGGAGGAAAACAGCCGCCTCAGAAATGACTTAGAGGACCTCCGGCGGCAAGTCGCTGCGCTGAGCGAAGAGCAGCAGCGACGCACGTCCTCCGATGCCGCACCTGTAGTGGCCCCGACTCCCGCACCGCAACCGGCAAGCCCTCGTACCGACGAAGAGGTTGAGCGCATTGTCCGGACCTGCATGCACCAGTGCGGGGGCATGGTTAACGCTCGGCTGGAGGCGATTTCACGGCGTCTCCCGGCGGAAATCCTCCGTCCGCCTTTGGCGGCGGACACACGGAGAACTGAGGAGTCGCCGAGACTTGCGCCTCAAAAGGGGAAACCCGCGGAGGGTAAAAAAAAGCCCGCGGAGGGAGCTCCTTCGAGCGAGCAGCCCACGACTGTCGGGTCTAAGGGTGAGACCTGGGCAAAAGTCGTGGGCCACAAGAAGGCCCGCAAAGCCGCCAAGAAGGCCGCAGCAGCTCCATGCGCCCCAGGTGGAACCGCAAAGACGGCTCCTAAACCTGCGCGGCGGACTGCCAAAGGAGGTCGCAAGAGACCGGCTGTGCATGTTCCGCGGTCCAATGCTGTAACGCTAACGTTGCAGCCCGGAGCTGTGGAACGTGGCGTGACGTACCAGTCGGTCATCGCCGAGGCCAAGGCCAAGATCAAATTATCTGATCTTGGCCTTCAGTCCGTCACCCTCAGGCAGGCTGCCACGGGTGCACGACTGTTCGAGGTGGCTGGTACAGTGAGCGGCAGTGCCGAAAAGGCGGACGCACTGGCCGCTAAGATGAGGGAGGTCCTCAACCCTGCGGACGTCCGGGTCTCCAGACCAATGAAAACTGCAGAGGTGCGGATTACTGGTCTGGACGACTCCGTGACCTCTGAGGAGGTGGTGGCGGCCGTTGCTAGAAGCGGAGAGTGTCCGCCAGACAAGGTGCGGGCTGGCGATATACGCACCGACGCCACCGGACTCGGCGCAGTCTGGGTTCGGTGCCCTGTGGCGTCGGCAAAGAAGATCGCCGACAGCGGCAGATTGCTGGTAGGCTGGGTGGCGGCAAGGACCAAGCTTCTTCAGCCCCGGGCTTTGCAGTGCTTCCGGTGCCTGGAAAAAGGGCACGTCCGGGCGAAGTGCACCGCCGAGGTTGACCGTAGTGACCTCTGTTATCGCTGCGGCCAGCCTGGCCACAAGGCGGCCCTGTGCACCGCTGCGTTCAACTGCAGCCTTTGTTCTGCTGCGGGAAGGCCAGCGGAACACAGAGTAGGCGGAGGGGCCTGTGGGGCGCCTGCCAGCAAGAACAAGGAAAAGAAGAGGAGCACTAAGCCTGCCGGGTTAACCTCGCTGCCCCCGCAGGCTAGCAGCTCCGCGGCCGACTCCCGGCCCAGGACCGTTGCCGAGGGGATGGAAATTCAATAATGGCACAATTCCATTCTCTCCATTTTCTCCAGGGCAACATCAACCACTGTGCCAGAGCTCAGGATCTCCTACTCCAGAGCATGGCAGAGTGGTCGATTCACGTGGCTGTGGTCGCCGAACCGTACTTCATTCCCGCCCGTGACAACTGGTTGGGATGCGCTGACGGTTTGGTGGCCATTATTGGCGAGACTCTGATCGACCCGTCTCGGGGCCGCGGCTGGGTTGCTGCGGTCTCGGGCGGCATCGTTATTGTAGGGGCGTATTTCTCCCCCAACAAGAGTCTCGCCGACTTTGAGGGTTTCCTTGTCGAGTTGGGCGCCGTCGTAGGCCGCTATCACCCTCGTCCCGTTCTGGTGCTCGGGGATCTCAACGCCAAGTCATCGGCGTGGGGATCTCCGGTCACTGACCCTCGGGGCGAGGTGCTAGAAGAGTGGACGGTGACGACTGGTCTGGTCGTCCTGAATCGGGGTTCGGAATACACGTGCGTGCGGCAGCGGGGTGGGTCGATAGTGGACGTCTCGTTTGCTAGCCCCTCTGTCGCCAGCCGAGTCCGCGACTGGCGAGTCGCCGCAGAGGTGGAGACGCTGTCGGACCATCGATATATCCGGTTCGACGTCTCTGCCCAGACTGCGAGCGGCCGCCATCCAACAACCCCGATTAACGACGGCCCGCGTTGGGCGCTTAAACGCATCGACAGGGAACTACTCGAGGAAGCTGCCTTAGTCCAGTCCTGGATCTGGGAGTCGACGACGGACGGCCCCGTCGACGTCGAAGCGGTGGCGCAATGGTTTCGCGGGGCGATGACGCAGATCTGCGACGCGTCCATGCCCCGTGTCCGCCAACGGTCCGCAAAGCGCCAGGTGTACTGGTGGACCGCTGAGATCGCACAACTGCGCATAGCGTGCGTTGCGGCTCGTCGCCGGTACACCCGATACCGGAGGCGGCGTCGACGGGATTCGGCCGAGGAGGACGCGCTGTATGAGGTGTACCGCGCGTCTAAGGAGACTCTGTGGCTGGCCATCGGCGACTCAAAGTCGCGTGCCAGGGAAGAGCTGCTGGGGTCCCTAGATCGGGATCCGTGGGGGCGCCCCTACCGTTGGGTACGGGGCAAGTTGCGTCCCTGGGCGCCTCCACTAACACAAGCGATGCAACCCCAGTTGCTAGAGGCGGTAGTATCGGCTCTCTTCCCTGAGCGAGTGGGACACGTTCCCCCGGCGATGGCTTCGCCTCAGCCACAGACTCTCCAGAAGAGGAGAGCACGGAAGTCCCGGAGGTAACGCAAGCAGAGACGACAGCGGCCGTGTCGCGACTCCGGGCTAAGAACACAGCGCCCGGACCCGACGGAGTTCCTGTTCGAGCTCTCGTCCTGGCTCTGAAGGAGCTAGAGCCCCAGCTGAGGGGGCTCTTCACGGCATGTCTCGAGCAGGGTCAGTTTCCCAGTGTGTGGAAGAAGGGGAGGCTGGTCCTGCTCAGGAAGGAAGGGCGCCCCGCGGACTCACCGTCTGCGTACCGGCCCATAGTGCTGCTCGACGAGGCGGGCAAACTTTTTGAGCGAATCATCGCAGATCGCCCCGTCAGCCACTTGTGCAGAGAGGGGCCGGACTTGGACGAGAACCAGTTTGGTTTTCGTCGCGGGCGTTCCACCATAGACGCTATTACGCGCGTGAGGGCCCTGGCGGAGGAGACAGTGTCCCGGGGTGGGGTGGTGCTGGCGGTGTCTTTAGACATATCCAACGCCTTCAACACCCTACCCTGGAGTTGTATCCGGGAGGCGCTGAGTTACCATCGCGTGCCTCCCTACCTCCGCCGCACAATAAGGGCTTACCTTGAGGAGAGATGCGTTACGTATCGGGGACGTGACGGCGCAGGTCGGCGCGTCATGTCGTGCGGTGTTCCACAGGGATCGGTCTTGGGACCTCTTCTGTGGAACATCGGCTATGACTGGGTGCTGAGAGGTGAACTCCCGTCGGGCGCCGACTTGACGTGTTATGCGGACGACACGCTCGTCACTGCCCGGGGGAGCTCGCACAGGGAAGCAGCGTTGATTGCCACGGCTGCGGTGTCACGAGTGGTGAACCGCATCCGGCACCTGGGCCTGAAGGTGGCCCTAAACAAGTCAGAGGCCATGGTGTTCCATGGCCCTCGACGCGCCCCGCCGTCGGGATCACACATCGTGGTCAGCGGGGCCCGGATAGCTGTCGAGTCCACCATGAAGTATCTAGGATTGGTGCTCGACAGCCGATGGGAATTCGGACCCCACTTCCGGCGGCTGGCGCCCAAGTTGATGGGTGCAGCGGGCGCGCTATCAACGTTGCTTCCCAACTTGGGGGGCCCGAGCGCCGCCTGTAGGCGGTTGTACGTGGGAATCGTGCGGTCCATAGCCCTGTATGGGGCCCCTGTGTGGGCGATGGACATGACGGCCAGCACTATCGCCATTCTGCGCAAATCGCAGAGGGCGATGGCCGTCAGAGTCGTCCGCGGGTATCGCACGATTTCCTACGAGGCGGCTTGCGTCCTGGCCGGATCCCCGCCCTGGGACCTAGAGGCGAAAGTACTCGCGTCATTATATCGATGGCGCGAGGAAGAGCGGGCACGGGGCTCGAGGCCGGTGCAGCGGCAGATCGCGCTGCGCCGAGAGGAGCTCCGTCAGGTCTTGGTGGCGGAATGGCGGCAAAGGCTTCTGCGCCCTACCGCCGGCCTCGCTACCATCGAGGCGATCCGGCCAGTACTCGACGACTGGCTCGGGAGAAGGCACGGCTCCCTGTCGTTTAGGGTGACGCAGGTGCTGTCGGGGCATGGCTGCTTCGGCAAGTACCTGTGCCGCATAGACAGGGAGCCGGACGCTCGGTGCCACCACTGCGTCCATTGCGGGGAGGACACGGCGCAACACACGCTCGCTGAGTGCGTAGCTTGGGAGGAGCAGCGCCGTGTCCTCACAAATAAAGTAGGAGGCGATCTGTCGCTGCCGGCCTTAGTGCGGAAGATGGTCGGTAGCGCAGAGTCGTGGGACGCGGTGGTGTCCATCTGCGAGGACGTGATGTCGCAGAAGGAAACTGCGGAACGGGAAAGGGAGATCTCGACTCCCTTCCCCGGCCGCAGAAGGCGCACCGGGCGCAGGAGAAGGGCGGACAACGCCCTTTTCCGGCCCCCATAAATGGGTCCAGGGGCGAGGGACTTGGGGAAGCCCCCGCCACCCCTATTCGATGGACCCGAGGCGGAGGCGCGCGTGGGTGTCGGCGCGCGCCCCTGAGGCGATACACGGGGTAGTTAAACACCTCACTACCCCGTGCAGGAGACGAGGCCCGGACAGACCGGGCCAGCACTAGTGTGGGGCTGCGGAAGAATTTGGATTCTCGCGGCCCCACGCGCACGTGCGAGGAGACACCGGGGTGGTTTTAGCCGGTAAGAGTCCGGCACGCCCCTCCGCCTTTCCCCAGGCGGAGGTAGTCCATGAGGATTTCCCACCGTAAAAAAAAAAAAAAGGTAAGTCCAACTTCAACCAAAAGGTTAATCGATAGATTCAACTCGGCTGGGCTGCGTTCAGGAGATTACGACAATTTTTCTTGGCAGTTATACCTCAAAACTTGAAAACAAGATTATACAAACAGTGCGTGTTGCCGGTGATGACATAAGAATCGTGGCCCTTCAACTAGTCGTAAGAAGAAGCTCAATTTCGCTCAGCGAGTTTTCGAGAGGACTATGCTCGGAGTTTCACAATTAGAAACTATTAGAAAATGAGCATTATTAGGTTTCCGTACCCAAAGGGTATTCAACGGGACCCTATTACTAAGCCTCCGCCATACGTCCGTCCGTCCTTCTGTCTGTCAGCGGCCTGTATCTCATGATGCGTAATAGGTAGACAGTTGGAATTTTCGCAGAATGTGTATTTCTGTTGCTGCTATAACACAAATATTAATTAAAATAAAATTAAAATAAATTAAAAATTAAAAGGGGCTCCCCAACTAGAAACGTGTATTAGAGTTTCTAGTAGGGATACAGAACCTTTCATGCGCAAGTCCGACTTGCACTTCGCCGGTTATTTTTTTTTACAAGGTTTCAGCCAGTATCTTCCTAATTGTGAACACTTAAATTTTTTATAAGAAATATTCTTTAGGTACAAGCTGATTTTTACTACTTTTTTATTACGATTGAATTTCATAAGTTTTAATCCTAAGTTACTTCTTGTAACATCAGATGTTTGTGATTAATAGTCCCGTCAAAAGCGATCCAGCCATTTCAGACCAAACAGATAGAGACAGACAGTCAGAGAAAAACCAAAAAAAATGTTTTTTGTTATAAGTACGTATATATACTTTCATATGCATTAAGTAGAAAGCTGTTATTTTGACATTACTAACAGACACTTCAATTTTATTTAATTGTATAGATTATATCGTAACTAAAACGTCGAATGATATGTTTGCTTGTTGTTATATGAAAAAGTAATAACGCTGGTAAGCGACGAGGAAAATTTAGTCCTTTGTCCTATTCCTAATACAAACACTCTTTTATATCTAGCCTTAACTTTTCCCATAACCACTGCATTGTAACATCGTCACTCTTTGTTCAAAAGACTGAGTTGAGAAGACTAATAAATCTATATGAATTTTATGTAGGTATAAATGGAAACAATCAACTCAAGTTACGCCTGGAGGAGTTTGTATACCTGCAGATTAAAAGTGAAATTTTATATTCCCTTTTTAAGATCGACCAAGTGTAAAACGTAACACTTACACTCGCAATTTCAATACACACGAAAAGGGAAGATTTAAAAATTACTATCTGCTTATACATATAAATAAAAGAAGTGTTTTTTTATAGGTTAAGGGTGACAAACGAGCACACAGTCCACCTGATGGTAAGTGGTTGTTGCGGCCCATAGATATCTACATCAATCAAAATGTAGATGCGTTGTCACCTGTGAGGACTAAGATGGAATGCCTCATTTCCAGTAAAAAGGACCTCCGGCCACCTGCACTCACCAAGCGAAACGCACAGGTAAACCTCTACTTCACGCTGGTATTCTGTGAGGTCGTGGTACCACCCCGGTTCGAGCCGGCCACGGACAGCAAAAGCTGCCGCGTGGCTCTACCACTGTATTAAATCTGTATGTAATATCGATATAACTTCCTTTTATTGAGCTCGGAGGCTATGTGCATGCTATTAACCCATTCGCTGTCCCGTGTACTACATATAGTTCATTGCTATTGTCTTACGGTGCGTTTATATTATATAACATAACGTTATATAAAACATTGTTATATAACATGTTCAAGTAATGTAGAGACCGAATGTTATATAACGTGATAAATGTTATATAACTAGGGAGTATATTACTCTAGTCAATAAACTAGGACGACCCCAGTATCTATATTTTTTTCTTTTCACTGTCTGTACGCACCCATACTATTGTGTGCAGTGTTTAAAAATCGGTCAGTGAAAGTGTTAAGATACAAATAACCATTTCTAAAAATTTTCTCTGTCTGTCTATCCGTCTGCCCGGGCTTATTTTTGGAATAGCTGAACCGATTGTGATGAAACTCCACAAACAGATAGGAAGCAACGCCAGGAATTATTTAACCTATATGTGATTCGGAAAACTTGAATATTTTTTTAATATGAAAATTTAGCAAAAATGGTTATGGACGATTATTTACGAAAATGTAAATGACGACACCTTAACCGATCCCAACCAGGCGAAGACGTGATGGGTCATTAGTATTTTATAAAATATTTTCTTCAGTTTAGGCTTTTTTGAAGCTACTACCAGTTCGACAAATTAGACTTCTACGTAGAGGGACCGGTAAGAAACTCTAGGGTTACCAGGCACGATCCTGGGACTAAACGTTTTATAAAATGTTTCCAAGGCATAAAATACTTCCGAATGAATTTTATAAAAGCGGTCACCCGTTCAACTGTAGACCGCCTGCATTGTGGTCAGCATTAATGGCATACGTCTGCGTGAACTTGCCAACGATAGCATTCAGCTACTATTTATTTTGTAATAAAATCATTATTTTGTAAATTCATTTCTGAAACAAGCGTACATTTTAAATATTGTTTTCAGAATATCTAACTATAAAGCCGTGACTTCCGGCTTCGAATTCCGACATTTGTGCAAAACATAATTGTTTTAACACAATTTGATTATTAAGGTATGGTTGTTTTGTATAGCTAGCTTCTTTGGCATGGCATCTTTTCCTATTACGTCTAAGCGTTACATTAGGCAGTGTGCCGCTAAGTTTGCAGCAAACCATCATTATCATCAACGTTTTATAAAACTCACTGCAGGCTATACCGTTCAGGACATTGCAAGAATGCATTAGCTGCTATTCATTACTTGAATGAGATTGAGCTCTATTTTCTACGCTGTACATGCGGATGAAATCCACGGGAAATTTTAACACAACGAACGGCTGTGGTAAGACGTATAATAAAAGATCGCTATAAAATACCAAAAAGTATCCTTAACAAGCAAAATTATTTATTCAAACGCTTACATTGTTTTCGATATGATTTTTGTTGCAATCAAACGATTAGTGAACGTATATAGATTTTATAAAGATTTATTATATATACCATCTTATGTTATAGTATAATACTTAAAGATACATACATGTACACATAATGTAACGGGATGCGTCCGATTAAACCAAATTCTAATATCAATTTGAAAAATTTCAAGTTGGCACATAGTTACAGCCTATATATGTACGTCCCACTCCTGGAGTCCTGGACACAGGCCTCCTCTCATTTCTGAGAGGGTTTTAAGAGCAAGGAATGTCTGCCGTACCGCCTCAATGTTGGCGAACTTCACATGTCTTGGAAATATTTTTTTTATTTCTCGGGTTTTCTCACGATATTTTCCTTCACCGCCGAACACATGGTAAATCAGGACTTAAAAAAGTAAAAGTTAAAAGTAGACACGTGTTAATCATCATTTCGAAAGGGCAATTATAATATTTTTTCGCTCAGTTTTCTCTATAAGCTTGTAAAAGCCTAGAAGATATTTTATGTCTCTTTTGCTCACGGACCTATTTTAGTGTTGTTCAATCAAAACAGAGATAGTGAAGTAAAAATCCACGGACAAAGGGTTCCTTGTTTTGATAACTCATTTGTTAATTACACGGCACATGGAGATGTGCACGTATGAGCCGGCAATAATTTGTTGGTATTCGCCGCGTGCGTCATTAACGGTTCATTACGTTTTGCGCTCGTTTAATTGGCTTACCGTTGCGTTTCGTGCTTTGAATCTGAACGGCAATCAATTTTTATCTTTAAACATTGCCTTCGCGGTTTCGGCACGTTGGTGTCTGTAGAATTTTTAATTAATGCTTTTATAATTATAGAACTAACAAACACAAAATATATACGTATATACGTCCCATTATAGCCCTCCTCTCACTTAGGAGAGGCTATTAAAAATATAACATTTTACAATATTAAAGTGATAAACAAACTATAAGTACACCTGGTGGTAAGAGGCTCCTGTAGTCTAGCCGGTTTATCATCCTTAACCATCTTCAAACAAACTAGTCCACTGACGCATTGTCAGATATATACCTCACATCCTGTAATACATACAGGCTCTCTTGCCCTTTAAGCTGGAACACGGGATGCATTACTGCTTGGCAGGAGAAATGGTAGGACTAACCACTAGTCAGAATCCTAGGCAGAAAGAGACTCGTAAAACTAGTAAATATATAAATATACGTTCGATAATTGAATAGAACGCGATAAAAATCGCAAAATTTGTTTCAATTTTGATTTAAATATAAAAATATTTAAATTATTTAATTAAGATTTTTATTTAAAAAAATATAAGTGTTGAATGAAATAATTAAAACTTTTAACATATCTTTTTTATTTTAAAAAGAATACTAGTAACGCTATTAACACTAGTAATACTTTCGTTAACCACCCCAATTAGGATATAAATATTTATGTTAGGAGTTGTTTACTGTTAATGGTAGATTCGAACCCACGACTTTCTTCACGAGTTTTGAGTTCGTAAGCCTAATGTTAGGGCCATTAGGCTTCTGTCACTTCCACATATATCATTCCATATATAACATGATTTTATATTCTCTTGCATGTTGAAAGAAGTGTCTTATTCGTATTAGGGATTTTTCAATCACAACATTTTTTTTCATAAGATGAAATACAATATAAACAAATAATAAATGACAGTTGTATGAATAAAATAGTTCAATGGTTTCACTCTTACACTCAGCCAGGCTATAGTTTATTCGATGGATAACTTATATCTGAAGATTAAAAATTAAGCTCTAAAACTTATTCATTACTGTATTCCGCCAGTAAAGTTTATTTCCATCAAAATAAACACCCTCGCACCATAAATTTTCGTATTCTATTTTAATTAAACGTGTTTCCTTCAAGCGCGCGAGTTCCCGCCTCTCCATTTGGGCGAATAATTGTTGCCAACACCAAATTATTTTGATTTATAGCTTTGTGATTGCTGCAACTCGATTACGTTCAGTGTTCTGTGGATCTTAAATTGAATGAAATGAAAAATAAATTAAGACCAGCGTTTATAAAGTGGAACAACGTAATATTTGACATCATGTGCGTTGGGCTTGACGTTCAAATTACAGACAATGCGATTACGATTGATAAATCATAACAACAAAATTTACTCATGTCTAACCAAACTCATTAAATTATATACATAAGATTTGACCGGTCGGCAGAATTAGTAGCAAAACTAAACTTCTTGCATGTTTAGGAAAACCCTTGGTTGCTAAAAAATTAGGCTTGTAAATTCTGCGCTGAGTGTGACTGAGACCCAAACTCATTATTATCACGTGGTAGAGCCATGCTGCAGCTATATTAATTGTATAGTTGTAGCACGAATGGGTCGGCTCGACCGGGGAAGGACCACGCTCTCACACAAAAAGCTGCTATTTTACCAGCGTAAAATAGCAGCTTAATGCTGCTGTGTTTCGTATGGTGAGTGTAGAGAACCGGAGACCCTTTTTACTGGAAACGAGGCACTCCATCTTAGTCCTCACGGGTGACAACACATCTGCATTTTAATTCGTAAACGAAGAAAGATGCAGATGTCTAACGGCCACGGTAACCACTTACCATCAGGTGGGCTGTGTGCTCGTTTGTCACCCTAATTCTATAAAAAAAACTACCTGATAGCATTGCTTAGCATTTTCTCTTTTTGTCCAATTAAACATTATTTATTACTGTTACTTTTTTATTAAAACGTGGATAATTTAGATTTCAATAGCAAATATAAGTATTAGCCGTGTAGTGACGGCTTAAGAAAATCGACTTACTCAAGTCATCCCGTCCCGGGTCTTATGAGGCGACAGGCAGAAACCGAAACTGAAGATGGGCAGCATCGTCTTCCTAATAACAAATAATTCCTAATAAAAAAACTGGCGTAATGTCCCCATATGGTGCAATCTATGAGGCAATCAATGTTCAGCAGTTCAGCATTTGTTAGGAATATTTTATAATAAATTAATTAATAAGTTGTAAGGAATGAGTTCAGCAGTGAACTCTTGATAGACAAACTTTTGAATGAATGAATGAATACGAGTATGTAATGAATAAGCTTAGCAGTGGACTTTGATAGGCAAACTTTTGAATGAATGAATGAATAAGAGTATGTACTGAATAAGCTCAGCAGTGGACTTTTGATAGGCAAACTTTTAAATGAATGAATGAATAAACGTATGTAGTGAATAAGTTCAGCAGTGGACTTTTGATAGGAAAACTATTGAATGAATTAATTAATGTTTGTAGTAAATAAGTTCAGCAGTAGATTTTGATAGACAAGCTTTTGAATGAATTAATGAATAAGAGTATGTAATAAATAAGTTCAGCAGTGGACTATTGATAGACAAACTTTTTAATGAATGAATAAGAGTATGTAATGAACAAGCTCAGCAGTGGAATTTTGATAGAAAAACTTTTGAATGAATGAATGAATAAAAGTATGTAATGAATTAGTTCAGCAGTGGACTTTTGATAGGCAAACTTTTGAATTAATGAATGAATAAGTGTAGGTAGTAAATAAATTCAGCAGTAGATTCTTGATAGGAAAACTTTTGAATGAATTAATTAATAAGTATATGTAGTGAATAAGTTTGGCAGTGGACTTTGTTAGGTAAACTTTTGAATGAATGAATGAATAAGTGTACGTAATGAATAAGTTAAACAGTGGACTTTTGATAGGCAAACTTTTGAATTAATTAATTAATTAATTAAAATCAAATGAGAAGTAACGGCGCAAGAGATCCTAAACATTCTAACAGACTGGTGACGCTGGTTTTCTCGATCTTTCATTTTGCCTTATGTCAAAGAGTCCACATTCACAATTAAGTTTGCAAACTCCTGCATTTTCTAATTGGGTTATTAGACTTAGCGAATTATAAAACTGACTAATATTTATCGGCGCTTAGAGAATATTGTTTTTTTTTTTTTTTTTTTATAGGATAAGGGTGACAAACAAGCACACAGTCCACCTGATGGTAAGTGGTTGCTGCGGCCCATAGACATCTACATCTATCCTCAATTACAAGTCAAAATGTAGATGCGTTGTCACCCGTGAGGACTAAGATGGAATGCCTCATTTCCAGTAAAAAGGCCCTCTGGCCACCTGCACTCACCAAGCGAAACGCAGAGGTAAACCTCTACTTCACGCTGGTTTTCTGTGAGGTCGTGGTACCACCCCGGTTCGAGCCG
This sequence comes from Parnassius glacialis, assembly GCA_033319125.1. NCBI lineage: Eukaryota > Metazoa > Arthropoda > Insecta > Lepidoptera > Papilionidae > Parnassius > Parnassius glacialis. The sequence continues at coordinate 22,883,477 of JAVANC010000001.1, read as the reverse complement.
GCCCATCCGTGTGACAGCAAGAGCTGCCGCGTGGCTCTACCACTGTTGAAAATGTTGTTGAAATGTTATGGAAGATCGCTGCAAGATATAACCAAAATCATCTGTAACTCATCTGACATACGGTAATAGCAATGAGTGGTTTTTACCAACATAACAATCAACAATTACGAGTAATTCTCCTTATAAGATTGAAATATTAATATCTTCGTCGCTTATAGGCGGCATAAATCTAAGTTGTCTTTTGTAAGAGTTGTCTTTGATAATGCCAGTATTTAACGCTTCCAATCGATTGCTGTATAGCCATCTCGTACGTGTGTAAAATATTCCAATGGTATGACGGTCGACAGTAGAGTCGAATACGTGAAACCACCTGTCAAGCGTGGTGATTACGTCAAATCCCTTTTTACTATAGGAGAGGCTCATCACCAGCAATGAAATGTAGCGGGCTGATATTGATGGAAAAAAGTAAACTACCTTCAGTTTAAATTGATTTTATAATTTTATAAACATTTCTATTAAGTGTTCAAGATTTATTGAATAAATAATAGCTAACATTTAATAAAGAATTAAGTACAATTACTGCACTATCAATTTACTACCTTAATAAGCACTAGAGAACCATTTCGAAACAATTGCAATCGTTTGTTGCACAACTTCCGACGTAATAAGCAAGATTGTGTTTTGCTAAATTTACATTGTGTTTAATTTAGACACTAGGAGAGGTGAGTGAGTCAGTTTGTGAGTCATCGGTCTCGAACTTCCCACTTGCGTATCGCATCTAGTATATAGTTACTGGGAACATCGGATCGATCGTGTGATATAGGTTGCCCTCTCAGACAACGTGAATAATCTCTTCAAAGTGAGGATCAGAATTCCAGACGACGTATGACTCAGTTGTTTTTTTTTCTCGTCTGTACAGTTAAGAGCTTTTTTTCTTTATGAACATACTATCGCACGTCCGCATTATATTCGGGTAAAAGCTACGTTATTTTGTTTTTTTAAATGACACAAACGTAAAGAATTACTAACATAAAAACATGCGTGAGTGTCGTGGAACACTCGGTTGGAACGAAGTTCCTTTCATGGTATATTATTATTGATAAACGTATTATATTATTGATTAACAAATATAAATTAATTTAAGTATTAGCGTCTATTAAAATGAAGCGTCATTTAAAATTTAAAATTAAAAAATTTAAACACTTTTTGTCGCCTAGCTCCCATCCGCCAAACCTGTATCATCCGATAAGGAACTACGTTCCAATACACATTATGATTATATATCTAACAACTATTTAATTTGTAAATATTTTATAAAAACAAAAATTACTTTGCACATTGTGTTAGTTTAATATATCAAATCGTTTATGTCACGTCAAAGTAGTTATGTTTTCCAACTTGATTTTTACAAATATACTTAACTTAACTTAACTTATCTTCACGCACAATCCCTGACGGGGTAGCCAGACAGAACAGATCGCCAAGTGTCACGATCCTTACATACCTCTTTCGCTTCTTTCAGATTCATTATCTTCTTCATACATGCACGTCTAGGTATCCGAGTACTCTTGACCCTCTCCTCTTCGAGCAGTTTGCTCACATGGTCTTCGAAAGTTAGTCTCAGTCTACCTCGACACCTTTTAATATTAACTTTCGCGCTATATATTTTCTTCACCATTCGGTCTTCACTCATACGCTCAACGTGCCCAAACCATATACTGATTTCATACTAAAAACTAACTTTGATCATAATAAAACATAGCCTATGTACCGCGGGAATAGTGTAGCTTTCCATGAGTGATAATTTACTGAATCGGATCAGCAGAAAAGTAAATAGAACAGTAATGTGCTAATATTTTCATGATTTAAGTTTTTGTCAATTTTCTGTGTTCTGTGATAAAGTTAGCAATAAACTAGAAATAATTTGAACAAGAGTTATTGATGCTGTGCCAAGATTTTCCTCAGTTGAAATTTATTTCCAATAATCATGAATTCAGAAAGGTGATTCACTTCTTCTTGAGTAGTTAAAAACAGAATACTCTTTCCCCAATATACTTTAAGAATTAAATGCGTTGTAATATTTTCGGATAAAATATAGCCTAGATCACTCACCTGTCTTTTGATTCTTGTTCTTTTTGATTGCTCCCTATCTATTCGTAAAGTTTTATTACAATCAGTGCAGCCATTTCGAAGATTAGCTCGGACAGACAAACATACAAATTATTTTTAAATATTTATTCATGTGTTAATATCATGTAAATAACCCTCGCTAACCAATATAACTCAGTATAAGTGATTTTAAAGACAGACTTCAGTTTATTTATAATATATATATATAGATTGTGCTATTCGAAATGGTTGTGATTATAAAGCCATTAAACATTTTCATTAATGATTGCTAATACATTAATGTGTTGCCGAGTGATGCCGGCGTAGAATCTATGATTCCTTTTCATCCTATGGGTGTTCTAAGACGCGTCTATAAATAATTTAAAATTCAAAATATTGCACAGCTGACTTCAGTATAAGTTATTAAGAATAACTCAAAAACTATTGGTCTGACCTTAATCAAATTCATATGGGGCCACAGAAGAAGTACCAGCTTTCAAATAAAAAAAATCATCAAAATCGGTTCACCCAGTAAAAAGTTATGAGGTATCACACATAAAAAAACATACAGTCGAATTAAGTACCGTCTCCCTATGGGAAGTCGGCAGAAAAAGCCAGAAAAATCTCATGGTTACCTACTGATAAATTGTAGTATAAACATATAGTACACGTCAGACGTTAAATACTCAGATTAACGACGAGAAATAGTAATTAATCAATAAATGGAAAAACTCGCGATAAGATTTCGCCGTATAAAACATACTGTATCGAGAATCGACTACCTCACATCATACTGTGATTCCCGTAAGAGGCACGGAGTGATTGTTAATGTACTGGAAGTAAGAGGCGACAGAGGGAAACTATAATAAGAGAAAGGCAAGTTCCTGCCAAGCGTAGCAACGATGGCAAATAGTCCCCCTATAAGGTAATTTATGGGAGATGCCCATGTTCAGTAGTTAGCTTTGATAAGCTGTACTGATTATGGTGATAATGGCATATAGTAAAACCGGTGCAATTGACTTTCAGTAGTCGTCAAAAGATGCTTTTAGATATTAAAATTTATGACATATAAATAAAATGAGTAATTTGAGTAGCAGATGGACATTCGTTACGGAGTAATTAAAATCTTAGAGCTCAATGTATAAACAAATAATATTTATTAACCCAGTAACATGTTGGTGTAATGTAGCGAGTTTCAATCGCAACATACAGACGACGATCGCAATAAAATCTAAATATATAATAAAAAGTTGCACATTAAGAATAAAACAGTCATAAAATAAGAAAATAAGACCAGCTATTTATATTTGTAACTGTAGAGGGCCTGATAAATTTTGATGCTTTATTAATTTAGTGATAAATAGTATTTATTATTATATAAGAATTTCTACGTATGTTAAAAATATAACTTTAATACAGCTTTTAGTAAATAATCAATTTCTGACAACAGTTGCAACATTTAGTCAAAATTTCTTTAATAAAAAAGGGGCAAGAGCATGTTCTTAGCAGTGGAACAATTATAGTTAAAATATAAAATGTTTTGAGTAAGATATCAAAATATCAAATCTAATAAATTTTATGAAATTCTCCATAAATTTTTTTATATATATAATATCTGTTTCAGTTTTATATAATAGAACATATCAAAATGCATGACTTTATTTAATATTATAAAATAATGATACGATAATGTCGCTTGTAGTGTTATACTACTTACATTTCATTGTACACTAATTCTCCATTCTGTTTTGATATTCTGCATTCATGTTTTGCATCACTTTATACTATTTCTCCATTCTGTTCTTGATTTTCTGCATTCATGTTTTGCATCACTTTATACTATTTTTCCATTCTGTTTTTGATTCTCTGCATTTATATTTTGCATCACCTTTATTTATATAGGATCCTGTAACGTTTTTACACAATAACATATCATTTTACTGCGTATTTTCACACTATTTAGTACTTTTAAACTAGCTGTCAACGAAGCCTTACCTTTTTTTGGTCTTTTATTGAATTCTCTGTAACTCTACAATTTCAGGCTTCGGTGCGCTGTCGCGCATCAGTTTTTCCTATTTGAATAATATCTCATTTCTTACTTAAAGGTAAAGATTTTCCAATTATATTCCTAAAAACCAAAAATTTTATATTTGATAACCATTGTTTTTGTAGTTGTCATGGTAACTTTTATTCAAATTCGTCTCTGGTTTGATGTTCTTTCTTCATAAATACTTTTTGGCTGTAGGTCATTTACAATAAATTTCCTTTTAATTTAAATAATTTTTCCGTTCTCTCTAGAAAGATATAAAAGCCGAACAATTGCTGAATTAATCTCGACTTGTGAAACCTGCTTAACCTACAAACACCCTAATCATTCTCCCTATGGTCTTATGGGTAAACCCAAACTTTGCTCCAGACCTTTTCAAACTATATCCTTAGATCTTATGGGTCCATTGCCAATGACTCGAAGACGAAATCAGTATATTCTAGTGATTAACTGCAATTTTACTAAATATACTATGATTTTTCCCCTTAAACGTGCTACTTCAGCTAATATTATTAATGTTTTGGAAAATTCAGTTTTTCTAGTTCATGGCATTCCTCAAACTATTATAATGGACAACGCTGTTCAATTTCAGTCGCGAGAATTCCACTCATTTTTAAATTCTTATAATGTTCCTTGTATTTTTCACACAGCTTTATATTGTCCTCAGGTTAATCCTACGGAGAAGTTTAATAGCACAATTATTACAGCTCTAGCATCTCTAGTAGGAGACGATCATAGATCCTGGGACAACCATCTTGCTAAGATTCAGTACGCAATGAACAGCGCTACAAATGTAGCTACTGGTTTTACTCCAAATTTTTTAGTCTTTGGTAGGGAAACAATACCTTGTGGTTCCTTCTATACTCCAACTCAGAACCTCGAGGAATTGGTATTTATGCCTCGTGATATTTACGCGTCTAATGCTGGTCTCCTCTCATCTATATTTCACAAAGTTCAAACTAAACTTCACATAGCTCACGCTAAAAATAGCGCTCGCTATGATCTTCGTCGGTCTTTTAAAGAATTCAATGTGGGAGACACTGTTTGGCGTAAAAACCATGTTTTAAGCGATGCCGGCGCATACTTTAATGCTAAACTTGCCCCTAAGTTCATCAAGTGCAAAGTGATAGCTAAACTGTCACCACTAGTCTAAGTGCTTGAAGACCCTAATGGAGTTAGAGGCAAGTGGCACATTAAAGATGTAAAATCATAAATTTTCTTAACTTTTATTTACTATTAATTTGTATATATGTATAAATATCACCATCATTTTCACCTTATTATTTTTATTTCTTTTAATTTGTTTGTTTGTTTGATGATCCAGTGTTCTTCAACACATCTTACTTTAGGACCTCGAACTTTCGTTGGTTAATCGTCACTTTTTATTTTTATTTCAGACACATCTCGTTGGTGATGTTGCTGATCTCTGGCTTTGAGCCCTACCGCTCTGGCCGTTCTTAATCTTTACTTAAGTCATAGCGACTAAAGCTTACTTGAGGTATTTCTTTACCTTTATCTTCACTTGGGAGCAGCTGACTACTCCCTTAATTTTTATCTTCACTTAGGAGCGGTTGACAACTCCTTAAATAAGCCTGAATGTCCTTTTGAAAACACACTTCTAAGAGTGGTGTTTCTTCGACTAATTTTTTTTTCCCACACAGGAGCGGTTGACTACTCCTTAAATAAGCCTTAATGTCGTTTTGAAAACACACTTTTAGAGTGGTAGTCATTGAATGTGAACTCCACCCTTACCTGAATGCAGATGATGAATGTAAGAGATAGTATATCTGATTTTGACTGGTGATGTCTGTTTCTGCAAAGCTGTGTTTTTATTGTTTATTTTAGAATGTATATATCAAAATTTTTGCTGAGTCAAAAATTTTCCAGGGTCGGGGGGAAAATGTAGTGTTATACTACTTACATTTCATTGTACACTAATTCTCCATTCTGTTTTGATATTCTGCATTCATGTTTTGCATCACTTTATACTATTTCTCCATTCTGTTCTTGATTTTCTGCATTCATGTTTTGCATCACTTTATACTATTTTTCCATTCTGTTTTTGATTCTCTGCATTTATATTTTGCATCACCTTTATTTATATAGGATCCTGTAACGTTTTTACACAATAACATATCATTTTACTGCGTATTTTCACACTATTTAGTACTTTTAAACTAGCTGTCAACGAAGCCTTACCTTTTTTTGGTCTTTTATTGAATTCTCTGTAACTCTACAATTTCAGGCTTCGGTGCGCTGTCGCGCATCAGTTTTTCCTATTTGAATAATATCTCATTTCTTACTTAAAGGTAAAGATTTTCCATTTATATTCCTAAAAACCAAAAATTTTATATTTGATAACCATTGTTTTTGTAGTTGTCATGGTAACTTTTATTCAAATTCGTCTCTGGTTTGATGTTCTTTCTTCATAAATACTTTTTGGCTGTAGGTCATTTACAATAAATTTCCTTTTAATTTAAATAATTTTTCCGTTCTCTCTAGAAAGATATAAAAGCCGAACAATCGGTGAAGAAATTGAGTCTTGCTTCAGTTCTCGTATCGGAAGCATCTTCTAAAGGCCTTATCCCGGGGCCGCTCAGCCCCGGGATCCTGCAAGCCTCTATCCTGCCTGAAGCCACTGGACTCTACGATCCGTTGCTCTGCCTGAAGTCGCCGGATCCTACAAAACGTTGCTCTGCCTGAAGTCGCCGAGATCCCACAAGTCTCTACTCTACCTGGAGTCGCCGGAACCTACAGACCTCTGTTCCGCCCGAAATCACCGGAACCTACAAACCTCTGTCCCGCCTGCAGTCACCGGATCCTGCAGGCCACTGCGCTGTCTGAAGTCGCTGAGGATCCTGCAAGCTCCTGTCTGGGCTGAAGTCGCCGATCCTGCAATCGCCGCATTCACCTGAGGTCGTCCCCTAGAGACGCCCACGCCTACCCACCTACGCCGTGCGTGCTCGTTCCAGGCGCTGAGAGCACGCTTGGGATCTTCGGACTCAGCTACGACATAAATCTTTTTTTTATTACCTTTTTTTTTTAAAAATAATTTGTAAATCACATCATCCATCCTCACATTCATACTCCATTTTGATATATAAAATTGTAAATACTCTTTTAAAAACTTAAATATATTATTGTCTTGGTCTATTTGGTTGTTTTGCTGATCGTAGGTTAGGTTTTCCTTCTCTTTTAATTGTCGCTTCACGACACGCTTTTTGTTGATTTCATCACAATTATTTGATTTGCTTCTTTCTCTATATTATTTAAACGTCGTCTTTATTAATTAACATTTTAATTAATGTTTATATTACCTATTTAAAATAATATTTAACATACTTTAAACAATGTTCCTAATTATATTTATAATCTTTAACTCGAATACCATGAAAGTGTTATTATTTAAATTATAATCGAATTCTTAGAGAACGTTATTATTTAATTTTTAGGTCATGTATCAAAAATGTTTGCTCCTTGTAAATTAACTTCGTGGTAGGGCGGAGGATAAGGCAATAGAGACGCGCTCATTGATGTGGGGAGGCGGCGGGCGTTAGTGGCGAAACGAACACGGATGAAAATAGAGTCGGTTGCACCGGTATTTCCGCACCTCACCTTAATATTATGCATGTGAAATAACCGGCAAATACACGATTTTATCAGCAAAGGATTTTGTAACCCCTGCTAAATGTGAATTTACTTTTTGCTAAGAATTTACTTCTTTACGGGATTTCTCCTGTCAAAATGAAGCTATCTGTTGTTCATACTATAATTTTAATTAACATTTGATAAACATTATAAGCCGTGTAACAGCGACGTAAGAGAATTCATTACCCCTTACCATCTCGTGGGTGTCGAAAATAGCGACAAAGAAATGTAATAAAACAGGAGATGGTCAGCAGTATCTTCCTGACAACAACTCACATATAAAATAATAAAAAATCTGCGTTGCCAATCCACCTACCAAGCATGGCAACTATGGCAAATATGACCCCCTATGAAGCTCTATGGGGGAGGCCTATGTTTCACAGCGGACTTTTGATTTATTACCTAATGATGATGACACATAAAGTATTTAACAAATATTATATTATCAGTTTCAATTATACAGAAATATAAATATCATGATGTTCCTTACCTATGTTATTAAATAAACCTCTTAATAAACCAATGCGATACTTTTCTTAATTCAGGGACGATAATATATGACTTAATATATTTATTTTTTTGAAGCTCTTTAATATGTTCTTTAGAATTTTATCCTGTCGTAAACATTTTAATAGTAAGAATTCATACATACATACATACATATAATCACGCCTCTTTCCCGTAGGGGTAGGCAGAGACCACTTCTTTCCACTTGCGACGATCCTTACATACTTGTTTCGCTTCGTCCACTTTCATTATTCCCTTCATACATGCTCTACAGTTTAGGGTATTCTTGACCTGGCCTTTTTTCAAGACGTCCCTGATTCGGTCTAGAAATGTCCGCCTAGGTCTACCCCTTCCAACACTTTCATTCACACTCGCCTTATACACTTTTGTCGTCAATCATTCTTCATTCATTCTCTCGACATGGCCAAACCATCTCAGCATACCTTTCTCAATTTTTGTCACTACATCTTCTTTCAGACCACAACGTTTCCTTATCTCACTATTTCTTATCCTGTCACTCAGTTTAATTCCTATCATACTTCTTAATGCTCTCATCTCAACTGCATTTATTCTGCTTTCATGTTTCTTCTGCCATACCCAACTTTCGCTTCCGTACATGAGTGTCGGAACCAACACCCCCTCATGCACAGCCAAACGAGCCTTGTTAGACACCTTCCGGCTGCTCATAAAGGAGTGCAAAGCTCCATTCACCATGGTCTCCAAAACTGGCCATGTTACGACTATTCCTCTTGAGGGACAAAGAACGGTTAATGCCGAATGGTATGCTAGCATTTGTTTGCCACAGGTCGTTTCTGAACTCCGTAAAGAGAACTGCAACCGCCGCATCATCCTCCATCACGACAATGCGAGTTCTCACACCGCACACAGAACAAAAGAGTTTTTAGAGCAAGAAAACACAGAATTATTAGACCATCCGCCGTACAGTCCCGACCTAAGCCCTAATGATTTCTATACTTTCCCTAAAATAAAGAATAAATTGCGTGGACAGAGATTTTCATCACCTACAAAACGGCCATTTTGGAGACCCCAACTTCCGAATGGAATGGTTGCTTCAATGATTGGTTCCATCGTATGGAAAAATGTGTCAAATTTCGCGGAGAATACTTCGGAAAGCAATAAATACCTTTTTAAATAGTAATGTTGTGTCACTTCCTTGATTCCCGAAATTTTCCTCGCATACGGTAAATACTCTAATTAAATGCGAGTAATATTATATTCATAGAAGGGCCTTTATCCATGTCTATCAAACGATTGTTTTTTCTATAAATCGTTAAGACATTGTTGCCTAGGTATCTCCTGACAGGTTTCTCTCTGTCGCCTCTTACGATACGATATGGGCAAGTGGATATTCTTACACCTATACTATAAGGTAAATACTCTAATTAAATGCGAGTAATATATATATCCATCGAAGGGCCTTTATCCATGTCTATCAAACGATTTTTTTTTCTATAAATCATAATCATATAATATAATATAAATAAATATTATATTACAAGTATTTATGTATAAATCTATAAATACCGTTTAAAAAGTCGTATCAAACGATTCGTTCGATTTCAAGCGAAATTTAAAAACATCGAAATAATCGCGCGAAAATGTGCCCTAGGTCACAATAAAATAAAACATTATTTAAATTTAGCGTGTAAAAAATGTGGAAGGAAATTTAAAATACTTTCCTATTTTAACTTGTTAATAATCATATTTTCATACATTATAACTGGCCAGTACCAATAGTATAAATCTCTTTATATAAAATGTATAAAATTCTCTTTTTGGCAAAACTATCTGCGTGCCCTGTCGTGTGTGTGTGTAGTGTAGTAAGTACGTACGGTTATTGGCGTACCAATTTACAGAAATTGTTCAAAACGCTCAATAAAATATAGATTGTTTTTTTTTATATAGGATGGGTGACAAACGAGCACACAATCCATCTGATGGTAAGTGGTTTCTGTGACCCATAGACATCTATATCTATCTCAATAAAGACTCAAGATGCAGATGCGTTGTCACCCGTGAGGACTAAGATGGAATGCCTCTTTGCCAGTAAAAAGGGTCTCCGGTTCTCTACACTCACCATACGAAACACAGCAGCGTTAAGCTGCTATTTTACGCTGGTTTTCTGTGATTGTGAACAAGCCTTCAAATATAAAATCTTGATTTATATCAAATCCAAATTGGTCTACATATACATAAATTACTTACTAATAAAGTTACTTACAACTGGTTTATTTATTTGTAATGATATAATTTTTAAGAGATAAAGGAATTTTCAGACTTTAGCGAGTTTCTTGTAGAACCAATAAAGCATTGTAAATAGATATTTTGTGACTGTTTGCCTCTCGATAATACATTGTTTCCTACAATTGTTACATCTTGGTACATACGAGTGATAACAAACAGATGACAAAACCCTTGGTTGGATTCAAATGAACAGACACAAAATTTATGATAATAACAGAATCTATTCACCGTTTTTTTTATGTGTGTGGCCGAATATGTTATGTCACGCTTCCTTTTATCCCTCTTACAAAAGATCTAAATACGTCGGTAGGTCAAGTGTCGGTTTCCCGGACGCGGGACTAGCTATCCTTATATTATAACAAAAGACCAAGAGTTATTTTTTAGGTATGAAAAGTTTCGTGACAGGTTGTGAGGTGGAGAGTGAGGGGTGGCGTGATCTTAAGAAGAGATATACAAATACTATAAACGCTGATTTTATAGAGAAAAAGTTGTGTAAAACCATATAACACGTGCATTAAACAATATATTTTTATTTATAATTATTAAGACACATTTGCTGCATTGCTTTATGTGCCTGTATATCCATCTTCAAGCATGTCTGAAATCGAATTCCTCGGAATGCAATTTTAGAGAGTAAATTTCTGCTAGAACTTTAGCTCGAGCACGTAGTAAGCAGAGACACAAATTGAATTTTAAATTCAGTCCATTTTAAATCTAATACCGTAATTTTAAATTTAATGCCTGTGGGGAAACTTATGGTTCTAAATTTTTATTAATGTTATATAAAATATTATTTAAGACCCATATCAACAATTTAGTGGATAATAAAGACGCCACCTAAAAATTTAGTTTCTGATTAGCTAACAATTTGGTCCCTTTTGAGTCTGCGCTCGGTACACTTCATTGTATCCCTTTCTAAACTGGAGTGAGCTTTCAAAATTGGAAGCGCTTTGGACTAAGCTGGGACACAGGTTAGTCAGGCGGGCGCGCGCGCACCGGTCACGCGTTTGTCAGTAAGATAGTGTGGTCGTATCGGCGTCGCACCGACATTCGCGCGACTTTCTGTGGGCTAAATCAGTTGGATTTTCGCTGACACAAAACTATGGTTGCAGTGTTTCCATGTGTTAGTTCAGATTTCTGAGCAATTTTTTTTCTTTAATTGGTATATTACTGAAGACAGTTTACAATTTAATATCAAACAGGATAAAATATAATGAAACGCAATAACGTTAAAAATAATAGTTATCATCCAATTTTAATCGTCAATTTTTCAAAATACAAAGGCAATTGTCGTATTTTACTAATGTCCGAATCACCTTGAGAATAAAAGTACAGTAAGTGCATTGCAAACAATTTAATATAACATCGCAAGCTGATCACTGCTTTATAAATTGTTTTGGATTAAGGCACGATTTCTTCGGAACTCGAGGAATTATTACTAAACAATTTCTCGCAGGTAATCGCAATAAAAATATATCTGTCCGCGATTAGGTCTGCCCTCAAAGCATATCAAGCATATCAAAGCCAAATAAGCTTGGAGACGATATCATCATTGCAAGACGAAATGTTATGTTCATCCACTATGGCCTATAAAAGTCTACTGCTGTGCATAGGTCTCCCCCATAGATTGCCTCATAAGAGGGGGGATTTTGTTACACGGTTTTATCATGTATTATGTTAATATTATGTTACTATATAACAAATGTACCAACGTGCATACACATACATTTTTATACGTGGTAGAGCCATGCTGCTGCTATATTAGTAGTATAGTTGTAGCACGAATGGGTCGGCTCGACCGGGGAATGATCACACTCACAGATTACCAGTGTAAAATAGCAGCTTAACACTGCTGTGTTTCATATGGTGAGTGTAGAGAACCGGAAACTCTTTTTACTGGAAAAGAGGCATTCAATCTTAATCCTTAGTAGACAACGCATCTGCATTTTGATTCTATATTGAGGATAGATGTAGATGTCTATGGGTCACAGCAACAACTTACCATCAGGTAGACTGTGTGTTACCCTACTAGAGCCCAATTACTTCGTCAATCTTACTTAGCGGTACCATGTAGCGACATCTATGGAAATGTATTAAATAAAGAACGATGTATTTAGCGCGTCAAATTTTCACATCGATATACATCGCAACCGCTTCCGTAGATAGATAATAGATGGCGCTAGAGTAGTCAAGTGAGCTCGGCCACGGTCCTTATTGCTTTGTAAGAGAGATTCTATAAAAAAAATTCAGAGAACTACTAGGGAAAAGTCATGTCCTATAACGAAATGAAGATCCACGTCATATACTTTACGTGCTGGCAAAGTATGTGACGCGGTAAAGGATGATAAGGATTTTAGTATGTTGTGATAGTTACCGTATATCTGACACGACAACTAATCCCTCCTGCGATCTGATTGCATAGGCTTAACATCGGGCTCGGTTAAGTATGGATGGATTGATGCCTCTATGTTTACACATGCTCTACTACCATATATATAGCGCCGCTGATCACTTCAAATCACACAGTATTCAGGACTTGTTACCGTGGCTCAAACTGACGAAGAGATCGTAATTACCTACGTTGTTGCTTGAACTTAACAGGGTCCGTGACCCTTTTTACTAGAAACGAGGCATTCCATTTTAGTCTTCAGAGGTTTTGCATTTTGATTCTTAATCGAGGTAGATGTCCACTTACCATCAGGTGGGCTGTATGCTCATTTGTTACCCTTATTATTATAAAAAAATATTGTGTGGTGATGTAAGTCAATAAAACATTAATATGTAGCATCATAAAAAAGAAATACTAATTCTAAACGTTGCTTTACCTACTGAATTCTTATTGCTCCCTTTTTCGTGTTTGAAGTCATGTCTGCGGACTTTAAGTTTTATTTTTAAGTTGAAGATAAGCTTATGGTGTTTAGAAATGCTGTTTAACCTTAATCGTCCGTAATAAAACATTCTTAGGAGTGACAGTCATCCTAATTACTTTTATTTTTATTGTTTTATAACAGTTTTGACACTTACAGTGCGTACATATTATATAACATATTTCAGTAATGTGGAGACTGAATGTTATATAACTCGAGAGTATTTTTCTTTAGTCAACAAACTATGTTTTTTGGGACGAACACAGTATCTATGTTTTTTTTCTTTTATTATTTAAAAGTACAAGAGTTGCTGCAGCAGCTAGTTAAACTTCTTCTCGTGTCGACTTTGTGAAAAGCACTGCAGAACGACAAACTACAATGTCATATAACATTGTTATATTGCATTGTTATTCTAATGTGTACAGTATTGTTATATGTTTCAAAGTTGAAAAACAATGTAACGTCCACATTATGACGTGTTATAAAACAAAAGTTATACAACATGTTACTTAATCTGTATGCACCCTTAGAAAGAACAAAGCACATTTATACTGCAGAAGTGAGTGGCAGAGTCGGCAAAGGATGGCCTAGATGGAAGTTTAATAAAAATTAGCGAAATATTGAAGATAGGCCTAGTTAAGAGTACGCTTAACCGAAGAGCATAAGATATATATTGTAAAACAAGCGATAGAGACGTGTAGGGGTCGTGTCAAATGAAAATCCGTAATTTCTGTTTACCTTGTGGGTGACAGGTACGAGAGTTTATTTGTGTACGTACGCACTTGAAAAATTTGTCTATGATCATGCACTATATCGATATGGCTTTCTTGTACTCATATTTCCAAATCTCGCGGAAAACCTCATTAGATAAAATTTTCGATGCAATGTTAGAGTAACGGTGACTACATACTAAATGCGCAATGAATGATCGAATTCAACTTCAGCTGGGAATTTAATGTAACAATTATTACGTGGTCGTCGCTAATCGTTATATATGTATTTTTTATAGGATAAGGGTGACAAACGAGCACACAGTCCACCTGATGGTAAGTGGTTGCTGTGGCCCATAGACATCTACACCTATCTATGTATTACGAATAAAAATGCAGATGCGTTGTCACCCGTGAGGACTAAAATGGAATGCCCCGTTTCCAGCAAAAAGAGTCTCCGCTTCTCTACACTCACCATACGAAACACAGCAGCGTTAAGCTGCTATTTTACGTTGGTATTCTGTGAGAGTATGGTCCTTCCCCGGTCGAGCTGACCCATTCGTGCTTCAACCATAATATAGCTGCAGCATGGCTCTACCACGTATGTAAAAAAATGTATGATACTTAGATATCTTCTTTCCGTCTGTAGGTGACTGAACTCCTCCTAAAGGGCTGGACTGATTTTGATGAAATATTGTGTGTGTGATTAAGTTGATACGAGAATGGTTTAGATTCACAATTGGACACGGTAGGTGCTGTTGTTGAGATTCAGAAACCACACATGCGAAGCCGCGGCGGATAGTGCTGGTTAAATTATAAAACTCGTTTAAAAGGAAAATTGTGCCAGCGAACGAAATGGAACATTTCATTTATTTACATCGCTACTATTTATAAAACTCTACGAATTTGTGATTCAATTCGAGATCGAAGGAGACTTGTTGCTAAAACATTTGATTTCGATTTTGTAAATTACGATTTAATACTGAAATAATATTTTACACTGTATTGAGGTTGTCGCGTAAGAGAATGCATTACCCCCATTAAATCCCGCGCGAGTTCTAAGAGCGACTATGGGAAAGGCCTGAAATGCCTTAAGGCTTTCGATAGAAAGATATAATCTCGTATTTTCTAGGTGTGAAAAACCCAGACCTATATATATACATATAGAAGGAAAATAAATTTAAGTATATAGTATAATGCCTGAAAATTGTATAATAGTCGCTCAATCGCGCCATATTATGAACTCTTTCTATTTTAAAAAAAATCTTATCTTAAACAGTTAGAAAAAAAGCTATAAGGACGCCATGGAGTTGAAAAGAAAGTAATTATCACATTCAAAATATTCGAAAATTTTTTTGTTGAATTGCAAAAAAGTAAAAATCAAATGTTTAGATTTTCCATACTGTCCTATCGCAACGTCCTGTGTGTCCATTATCATTCTCAAATTGCATTGAAATGCTACCTGTAAAAATTAACAAATATTCGAGTTCGTGATGAAGTTCGAGATCTTAAAGATAATCCTTAAAATGAAGCTTTACTCATATCTCAACAAAGTCTGGCCACCACGTCCAAAGCTGTCAGATTTAATAATATGCGTGCCCTAAACCATAACTGTTCCCATAACTGTCTTCATTAAAAGAAAAAGTACTAAATATTGCATACATATTTTAGGATATACATATTTTATACGTTTTCTTTGACGATCCAGAATGTTTGAGGTATAAGTTTTATTTAAAGACTCTCCGAGTTTTTGGAAATTTCCTATCAATAACTTTGTAATTTTTGCGTCATATCCGTTCGAACAAACGAACAGAAGTAAGTGTTTATAAACTTTGTTTTCATTTCAATGTAAACAGTATTGCTTGGACAGTAACGCACCACCGACATTCAATGTGTCATTGCAGAATATAAATGAGTCAATAAACTTATCTTAATTACTTTACTCAATGGTTTCATGGCTATTTGTGTAAAGTACAATTCTTGTTTACGATTGGATTACGTTTATCGAGTAAATATAGCCTTACGGTTATTCAAATATGTGATCAATTGGTCAAGAAAGTTTTCGATAGTATTTTAAAATAATAATCCATTTTATTTGGACTAAAATAATTATCGATTTTAGTTCACATATAGTATTTACGTTGTTTTTCTTTATGACAATTATTTTATGTTTATTTGCTACAAAGTCAATAAATATTTTGTATGGTTTTATAAATAGTGGGTTGTTATTTGAACATATGAATACAGTCGGAGTTGTGTACGATGTAACTGTATCCAGGAATAGATTTTACGATCTTAGTCCTTACATAATCTAAACAAAGTATTGCCTATAAACAAGTGATATTTAAAACTTATATGGCGAGTATAAAATATTGTATAATTATGCTTCATATAGTAATATTTTTATTTCTCTTTATTTTTGAACTTGTAATTTAACGTTAATATTAGGCTACTCTCTAATGTTCAATGCTGCCAGTGTTATGATTTGACAGTAATATGTCAAAAATAATGTGTGGCTAACCATCTGAGCCGTGGTAGCTCAAATGGTTAGCGCCAGCTATAAGTTTCACAGTACGCGAGAAACGCGGGTTCAATCCCCGCCGGCACCAATGAAATTGTTAATTGCAATTTTAAGAGCTAATTTACCACGTGCGCGGCGGTGAAGGAAAACATCATGAGGAAACCTGCATGTCTGACAAATAAGAAAAAAATATATATTTCGAAGACATGTGTAGTTCGCCAAAACGCATTGGGGCAGCGCGGCGGACCTTTCCTTGCCCTATAACCCTCTCAGAAATGAGAGGAGGCCTGTGCCCAGCAGTGGGACGTATATAGGCTGTAGCTTTTTTAACTTTAATGTGGGGTTCCTGTATTCTCCGTCCCGTATGTTATGTTTTTTGTTCAAATTTGATTTTTATCACGTTAATAATGAAAATTGTTACAAAGGGACTTAATGCCTGAATTCTTTTCACAAAATTAACAACACAACAACTATAATAAATACTAAATAGATATTATTGGGAGACCTTATCGATTTAACAATGCACATCCATCCCTAGTTCAGCAATCAGACTTCACATATTCACTGTATAATTATCAATTAATATTATTATTATTATTACGTACTATATTTTATACTACTAACAATCGTAATAATAATGACCTTCAGACCGAATTTTAGGGCACGACGGCTAGTCTCTACGGAGCCTAATACTTTGTACTAAGTATATACATAACGCATACATTTATAATAAACAGAAACAGAAACAGAAACTTTTTTATTCAATATAGATTATTATAAATAATACTTATTGAAAGTCACTCTTTTGTATAATTACCACTGGTTCGAAAAAAACCTCTGTCCTGGGAAGAACCAGCAAGAAACCCAGCGGGACTTTTTTTGAATAAGAGCTTACAATCATGTATGTTACACAAATTAACAACACAACAAATTAGAAATAGCATGGTAGTGATCACCTCATTTCTAGGGGTTATTATCATCTATAAATTCTTTAATACTATAATAACCCTTTTTATACAAACTTAGTTTAATAAAGTTTTTGAACTTTCAGCAGGTCAAATTTTGTATATTTTCTGGAATTTTATTGTAAAAGCGTATACATCGCCCCAAGAATGAATTACTGACTCGATGGAGTCGAGTAACTGGTACTACTAGCTTGTGTCTTTTCCTAGTATTTACAGAATGAATATCACTTATTTTTGTAAAACTACTTTTATTTTTGTGTACGTACATTACATTTTCATAAATGTATTGAGAGGCCAAAGTTAATATGTTAATTTCCTTAAATTTTTGTCGCAGCGCCTCTTTAGGCTTTAAATCATAAATTGCTCTTATGGCCCTCTTCTGTAAAACAAATATAATTTCAGTGTCAGCTGCGCATGGGGACCCAAAGCAAAATACCATACGACATTATGCTATGGAAATAGCTAAAGTAAACTAATCTAGCTGTTTCAACACTAGTTAGACTCCTAATCTTTTTTACGGCATATGCTGCAAAACTAAGTCTGCTTGCTAGTTTTGATATATATCAAGCTCCATTGAAGCTTCGCGTCTAGTGTGATTCCAAGAAAAATGGTAGTATCTACAAGACTCAGTTTCTCCCCATTTAAAATTACATTACTATTTAATTGTTTGACATTTGGAGTCATAAATTTCATACATTTCGTTTTAGTGCCATTTCAATGCAAACTATTAACATTGAACCAATTTACTAATTTAGATATAGCATTATTTACTTCGTCATATTTTAGCAATTGTCGACTTAATTTGAAAATTAAAGAAGTGTCATCTGCAAATAATACTATATCATGGTTATCTCCTACTATGTAAGGTAAGTCATTAATGTATACAAAAAACAGAAAGGGGCCGAGAATTGAGCCTTGAGGCACGCCCATATGTACCATCGACCCGGAAGAACTCATACTGTTAACGACAACTTTTTGCGTTCTCTTACTTATATATGAAAATTATTTAAGAGCATCACTTCTTACACCGTAGTGTTGAAGTTTCCTGATTAATGTTTCTTGGTGAACACAATCGAAGGCTTTGGATAGGTTACAAAATATACCCAAAGCATCCTGTGAATTCTCCCATGCATTAAATATATATTTAATCAGCTCAACACCGGCATGAGTTGTCGAGCGACCCCTTGTGAAAACAAATTGATTTTTATGAAGTAAATTATATATATTAAAGAAATTTAACATTTGATCAAGAATAATTTTTTCAAAAATCTTACTAAGTGTTGGTAGTACAGAAATAGGTCTAAAATTGGCGGGTTCTAATGTACTACCAGATTTAAATAAAGCTATTACTTTACTGTACTTCATTAAATCAGGAAACACACCAGATTCGATACTAGTATTAAAAATAATAGCTAAATGAGGCGCGATTGTATCTATTATAGACGCAATAACTTTAACGGAAATTCCCCACAGATCCGCAGTTTTCTTAACATCAATAGTTTTAAAATATTTTACAATATCTTTTGAATATACTTTATGAAATGTAAAATTCTTTGTACACGCATTTACATTTTGTTTAAGTAATGATTCGGCGACCGCAGGAGAAGAATTCAGTGACTTAGTGGTTAATATCGGAATATCAGTAAAATATTTCTCAAAAACCATTGCAACGTCCTGATCTGATTCGGTTAATTTGTTATTAACACTTAACTTGTAGTTTGAATTGCGAGAGTTGATCTTACCAGTTTCGCTATTAATTATACTCCATGTCATTTTAATTTTATTAGAAGTCGTCTTAATTTTGTTGCTCAAATGCAAAGACTTGGCTGTGGAGCACACTCTTTTAAATATTTTTGAATATTTTTTTACATATTCCCT
This sequence comes from Parnassius glacialis, assembly GCA_033319125.1. Classification (NCBI taxonomy): domain Eukaryota; kingdom Metazoa; phylum Arthropoda; class Insecta; order Lepidoptera; family Papilionidae; genus Parnassius; species Parnassius glacialis. The sequence goes on along the minus strand of JAVANC010000001.1, from coordinate 22,863,960 downwards.
AAATTCGACGCTATGATTATATGACCTTTCATGAAAAAGATCATTTAACCTATGTCTGTTCTTATGGACTCCTACTGTCGCCCATTCATTAAATGACTTCCGACTGTTCGAGGAGAATGTTTTAGAAGTAAAAGTATTATTAAATTCATTGCAAATAAGCTTAAATAATGTTCCATACAAAAAATTTGGATCATTTTGATATGAAAGTGATGGAAGTTTTTTCACTATGTTACTTCTAAATTTCTCCAAGCGACGTGAATTTACTGGAACAAACACAACTTTCTTATCTACTTGCTTTTTTCACTTCACATTTGTAAAAATGTTATCTATACATGTTGCACTAGATTGAGTAATACGCGTTGGCTCTAAAAATAAATTAAAAAGACCATATGATTTAAACAATGATCTAAATTTAATATCGATTGAGGAAGCTTCTAGGAGATTGATATTAAAGTCTCCACATATTACAACAGATTTATTCTGTTTATTAAGCTTAGCAAAAACTTCCTCCATAATTTTTTCAAAAGTATCGTATATAGAACATGGGGGTGTGTAGACGCTCACAACAATGAGGTGTTCAAACTCAACACATGCCATTTCTACAGTTCGCTCAACAGAGAGGCTCACAATTTCTTTACGTTCTTTAAATTACAATAATTTACTAGCTAATATTAAAGAGCCACTTCTTAAAACCGTTTCTCTATTGAAAGAACTGACCACCTGGTGATTACTGAAGTTAAACATTAAGTCATAAGCTTTTAACCAATGTTCAGTAATACATAAAGTATGAATATTGTTGCTATTTAAGAACAACTCAATTTTTAGCTCTTTGCCTATCATGCATGCCTTGTATATTTTGATGCACCAGGTGTAAACAATTTTCATTATCACTCTATGGAGTCATACAATTAAAGATTTGTAAGCTACATTGTAAATTATTTAAATTATTACAACTTTTTTTTTATAGGAGAGGGGGCAAACGAGCATGCGGCTCACCTGATGGTAAGTGACTACCGCCGCCCATGAACAACTGCAACACCAGGGAGGGAATTGCAGATGCGTTGCCGGCCTTTTAAAAAGGAGTACGCTCTTTTCTTGAAGGTCCCTAAGTCGTATCGGTCCGGAAAAATCGCTGATGGTAAACGATTCCACAAGGAAGTCGTGCGAAGAAGAAAACATCTTCTAAATCGCACAGTGGTGGACCGCCAATCATCCAGATGGTGTGGATGGTATCGGGAGTTCTGCCGCGATGTGCTTTCGTGAAATTTGGCGGCTGGGATTAATCCGAGGGAATTCCGAATCCGAGGAATTGTCCTCAGAGCACTCCCCATGGTAGATGCGAAAGAAAATGCAAAGAGATGCAACATCTCTTCGCAGCGCCAATGAGTCGAGCCGATCGGAAAGGACTCGGTCGTCGACGATTCGAGCCGCTCTGCGCTGGATGCGGTCAAGTGGAAGGAGCTGGCACTGGGGAGCCCCTGCCCAGAGATGGGAACAGTATTCCATGTGAGGCCGAACCTGCGCCTTGTAAAGTTGCAGGCGGTGTGCCGACATGAAATACTGTCCCGCTCTGCTGAGCACGCCAAGCTTTTTAGAGACCAATTTGGCCTTCTCTTCCAAGTGACCACGAAACTGCACGTCACTCGATATGTCGACGCCGAGGATTCCGATACTGGCTGAGGCAACTAGGGGTGTGCCTTGAAACTGAGGAGATACGACAAAGGGGTTCTTTTTAGCGGTAAACGCGCAAACTTGTGTCTTCTGAGGATTAAACTGGACTAGATTTAGTCGCCCCCAGTTCGAGACTTTGTCCAGCAAAGACTCGACTTCAGACACAAGTTTGTTCCGGTACTCGGAGACGTTTTCCCGAGAAATATAATAATAAGGTGTAAGACAGGGTGACGTTATATCCCCGAAACTCTTCACCGCTGCATTGGAAGACGTTTTCAAGCTTCTGGACTGGAAAGGATACGGAATTAACATCAATGGCGAGTACATCACTCACCTTCGATTTGCCGACGATATAGTCCTCATGGCAGAATCGCTGGAGGAGCTAAGCACTATGCTCAATGACCTCAATAGTGTCTCCCAACGGATAGGTCTTAAGATGAACATGGACAAAACAAAGATTATGTTTAATGTCCATGTCACACCTATGCCGGTAGTTGTTGGAAACACTAAGCTCGAAGTTGTTGACGAGTATGTTTACCTGGGACAAATAGTCCGACTAGGTAAGTCCAACTTCGACCGAGAGGTCAATCGACGGATTCAACTCGGCTGGGCAGCGTTCGGGAAGCTACGACACATCTTCTCGTCAGATATTTCTGACGAGAAGATGTGTGGTTGTACAATTTTGTTCAAAACCTTAAAACAAAATTGTACAACCAGTGCGTGTTGCCAGTGATGACTTACGGAACTGAGACGTGGTCCTCCACTGCTGGCCGTATGAGGAAGCTCAAGGTCGCTCAGCGAGCTATGGAGAGGGCTATGCTCGGAGTTTCTCTGCGTGATAAACTTAGGAATAAGGATATCCGCAGTAGAACCAGAGTAACCGACATAGCCCAACGGATTAGTAAGCTGAAGTGGCAGTGGGCCGGCCATATAGCTCGAAGAACCGACAACCGATGGGGAAGAAAGGTTCTCGAGTGGCAGCCTCGTACCGGTAGGCGAAGTGTAGGGCGTCCCCCCACAAGATGGAGTGACGACCTGGTAAGACATGCAGGAAGTCGATGGATGCAGGTGGCTCGGGACCGTGCTTTGTGGCATTCCTTGGGGGAGGCCTATGTTCAGCAGTGGACTTGTGAAGGGCTGTAATGATGATAATGATGATAATAATAAAAAATAAAAATAACTGCTAGAGATTACCTCTATTGTCTCATTTTCTAATTTAAGTTACTTGGAACTGATTCCAAATTACATATTAAGTCATTATACTGCTCAAAAGAAGCACATGTCTGTGTAGCCAAGTCCTTGGCTGAGTTAATATATAAACAATAAGATAGCACATTTGCTATCTGTCTTAAAATATATTTAGATAGGTAATACCTATCTCTAGTCAAAAATTTCTTAATTAAATTATTTATGTCTATTAAATTAAATTTATTATTATAATTATAACAATTAAATGTCAAGTTTAAATTTTTATTACATGAAAAGTTGTTCATTAATAAATTTAAATCATATCTTACTTTATTTTCCTGCGGCCAACCCTGTATGTAAGGCAATGTAAACAAGATAATTTTATGTACATTTAAATTATTTAGATTATCAATTATAAAAATATCAAACAACATAATTAGTTATAAAAAACGCAAGAGAGTAAACTACAGCATTGTCCAATTTACATACTTACTGAAGTCTCATGTGTAAGAGAAGCTGAAACAGTCTTAGCTTTAAGATAAAAAGGAATATTAATCAATCAAATAAAGTTCTAGAAACAAAATGCTAGAGTTACCCCTCTGTTTTATAGTAAGTCATTTAAGGCGCGTGTGTAACAGTACAAGCATTAGCTTTATCTTAAAAGGTAAGAAAAATTTAAGCGATGAAAACATTGCAAAGTAGTAGTAGAAGTAGAGATTTACGACTTATTTCGGTGGAGTTTGTTTCGAAATTTGTAGACTGATCACAATGGTATTTTCTACCGATTTAAAAAAGGAGCAGGTACTCAATTCGACTGTATGTTTATTTGGCTGAAGGCATATGTTCGGCAGTGGACTTTAATAGGTTGTAGTGGGCCAACCCGTTTACCAAGCATGGCAACTATGGCAAATATCCCCTCTATGAGATAATCTATGGGGTGGCTTATGTTCAGCAGTGGACTTTAATATACTGTAACGGTAACGGATAACAAAACAAAAATCGAAATTATTTTTTGATAGTGTATGAAATTACCTTATATCGTCCAGTTGGTGCCGTAAGATGCGACAGAGGGAAACAAATCAGGAGATATGCAGCAGCGTGTTCCTAATAACATCTAGAAAATTAAAAACTGCGGTTGCCCACCCGCTTACCAGAAACAAAAACGAGGCAATCTTTATGGAAATCTATGTGTAAAGCAGTGGACTTGATAGGCTGTATATTAATAAATAAATGCTTGGATGAATTTTTAAGAAAAACTTAAACACTTCTATTTTTTTATTTGTTCTATATTCAAAAATTAAAACTTTTTATTTCTACTCGCAACGATGATTACTTATCACAGTATGTATAACTTTTCATTTTCATGTTACAATTTTAATAAGTGGTAGGACTCTTTCTCTTCCTTGGATTTCGTTTGAGTTATCAACATATATTGAGTTTTTAACAGTGGTAGAGCCAGGCGGCAGCTCTTGCTGTCGCACGGATGGGCCGGCTCGAACCGGGGTGGTACCACTACCTCACAGAATACCAGCGTGAAGTAGAGGTTTACCTCTGCGTTTCGCTTGGTGAGTGCAGATGGCCGGATGCCCTTTTTACTGGAAATGAGGCATTCCATCCTAGTCCTCACGGGTGAAAACGCATCTGCATTTGATAGATGTAGATGTCTATGGGCCGCAGCAACCACTTACCATCAGGTGGACTGTGTGCTCGTTTTTAACCCTTATCCTATAAAAAAAAAGTTAGTATTTATCTACTTCTACCAGCAAGCATTAGTATATAAGGGCATTATAATTGAAAGCTGTGAGCCATCTTGGTCCTCAAGCGTCACAGAGCATCGGTGGCCTTCCTTCTTTGAGGTTGGTTGCGGGTAACCGTAGGCTGCAATGGCCACTTACCATCGCATACTGTTGACTCGTTTGGTGCGTTACTTTTTTATAAAACCACTACTCTACTTTAGGTCATTGATATTTGCAGTCATCTTAAAGCAAAGTTGGCAACAGTTGCATTGTAATCTCTGACGATAAAAACGGACTACCTGAATCAAATTTTCGAAATTCTTATTTTTCTTATTTATAACAACAAATAAAAAACTTCTATAAAATTATATTCAGATTTGAAAAGTAGCTTTTACAGAAAAGCTACGTCACGTGTACATAAACAATTTATTGAATGTTTAAATCTGTACGATTCAGGATTCCATGTTTGAATTCAATTCCTTTTGTTTTGTTTCGACACCGAATAAGTACTGTAGTCGGTAAGCCACCGAGTGCGTCCCACGTAACAATGCACGCAAGACGAGAACATCTGCGCTCCACTTACGTCCAAGGCCGGCGTATCCTTTTATCAGACATCGATACCAATAACGGAACTATCCCCGTTCGGTAATGATTGACGCCATGTTTAGACTATCGCCAACCAAACAAAGGGATGTTGCCTTAGGTTCAGATGTTGGGAGATAACAATTCAATATTTATGTCTAAATGCATTACTATTAAATTATGCACCGTTAGTGTATTTTAGAAGTGTTAGTGTATGTGTTATTACAATGTTTGAATTATGTTTTGTTTTGCAGAAGAGAGCCATAAGAGCAATTTATAAGCTAGGTCCAAAGAAGTCTCTTAGAGAAAAATTAAAGAAAGAAATATATTATTATCTACCAAAATTTTAAAATTTTAACTAAGCAAAAATTGTTCAATAAGGGTTATAATACTACTAAAGAGTACTTGATTGATTATAACCCTTGAGAAAGAGGTGATCGCTACCATGCTAGTGGTGAAAGCATAAATTTTTTTCAATGAGTATCTTGTAATCTATATTGAAAAAAATATTCTATTCTATTTATATATATTTTTTAATTTAAAGTAATCAAATTTTAAAAGAATCAATGGGCATCAACAAAATATGGTGTAGATCTACTTGAAAAAGTACCTTAAAAATTATATATAATCTCTAATTAATATATAGTCTTCGCACGTGTGATTTCTATATCTTGACAACAGTGCCACCTACCAGGTCCAATAATACATACAAAATTTCATGAACATCGGTCCAGCCGTTTAGGAGAAGTTTAGTCACATACACACGGACAGAATAATTATAAAGATAAAGAAGATACGTGATAGAATCACGCTTCAGCTATATCATGGTTCTAGCACGAATGGGTAGCATTAGGCTGCTATTTTACGCTGGTATTTTGTGAGAGCGTGGTCCTTCCCCGGTAAAGCTGGCCCATTCGTGCTACTACCATGATATGGTTGCAGCGTGACTCTACCACGTCAAACTTAGTCACAGTAGGGGTGACAACGCATCTGCATTTTGATTCTTAATCCAGGGTAGATATAAATGTCTATAGGCTACATCCACTTACCATCAGAGGGTCTTTGTTTTTTTTTATAGGATAGGGTGACAAACGGGCACCTGATGGTAAGTGGTTGCTGTGGCCCATAGACATATACATCTATCATCGCTTGCGAATCAAAATGCAGATGCGTTGTCACCCGTGAGGACTAAGATGGAATGCCTCTTTTCCAGTAAAATGGGTCTCCGGTTCTCTACACTCACCATACGAAACACAGCAGTATTAAGCTGCTATTTTACGCTGGTATTCTGTTCTCACAGAATACCAGCGTAAAATAGCAGCTTAAAACGCTCTCGCGTGGTCCTTCCCCGGTCGAGCCGACCCATTCGTGCTACAACTATACTACTAATATAGCTGCAGCATGGCTCTACCACGTATAAAACTACTACTTCTACTATACTACTATACTATACTATACTATACTTCTAAACTTCTACTTTGTGCTTGTATGTCTTTCTTGTTTCATAAAAAATACGATTACAACATTAATATTCTTTGTGGTATCAAACATTTTAAAACAAGCACTTATGTCTGTGATATCAATATTCGGCTCGAGATTAAATACTTTTTCTTTACATCCGCTTCTGAATGAAGGTATTAACTACGTCATTAAACCTTTTACGGTAGTTTACACTATCAATGCGTTAATCTACAACTGTTTTAAGAGGTGCTTTGTTTCACGTTGTAAATGTTCGTGCTTTATGATTGTGTCACAAAAGGTCGTTGCACCGCGGCGCACCTTCCTAGTGGTTATAAATATACGCACCGTGTGTCGAACTTTTGACAGGCGGGTAAATAAACAGTGCGGATCGGATGCGGATCCAGCAGTCCGTAGACTACGCTAGTGTAACACTGCTTTTATGTGTTCTATTACAATCGTTAAAAGGAATTGATAAATATTTTTATATTAAAAAAACTGAACAGTAAAGTGCCAGTAGCGAAATAAAGCACCTCTCATTAATTTAATTTTTTAATTAAAATATCGACTTTGATAGGTTAATATAAAAAAATAACTACACGCGTTTAAATATAATATCACATGACTTAAAATAGTTCTATACAATTTTTTATAGGATAAGGGTGACAAACGAGCACACAGTCCACCTGATGGTAAGTGGTTGCTGCGGCCCATAGACATCTACATCTATCCTCTATTACTAATCAAAGTGTAGATGCGTTGTCACCCGTGAGGAATAAGATGGAATGCCTCATTTCCAGTAAAAAGGGCCTCCGGCCACCTGCACTTACCCAGCGAAACGCAGAGGTAAACCTCTACTTCTCGCTGGTATTCTGTGAGGTCGTGGTACCACCCCGATTCGAGCCGGCCCATCCGTGCGACAGCAAAAGCTGCCGCGTGGCTCTACCACTGTTAAAAATAACCTTATAACCCTCTATTCACAGTCGATCACGATAAAATCCTCTTTAATACGCCAAATTCAATATATTTTTAAAATAATCATCGTCATCACATTACAATCAACAGCCGATAAAAGTCACCTAGACGTCTTCCTTTGTGTTGCCTTCATTTTCTCGCTTAAGAGGCAAACTGACGATTGCACTCTTTTGACGCTGCTGCCCATCGCCAAACAGGATATTAAACGTATGACATACGAGGATGCAAGATGGTCGTCTCTTAGTCGCTTCTTAGTCGCGTCTTACGTACCACGGGTACGACCATACGAGCGTACGACCACTACGAAATGGGGTAATGAATTCTCTAACGCCACATTTGTGTAATTAACGTTTATATATAAAATTAGAACTGGTTTTACATTAATAATTTGTTATAATACCTCTTACAGATTAATTACAAAAATAATCTCCATTGTGATTCAATCTGAACTCGATCTCAAATTCCTTTTTAGACAATACGATTTTTCCTTTAAGCAAACTGTACGATAACCTTAACAATAAATAATAATATGCTCTCACAGAATACCAGCGTAATATAGCAGCTTAATGCTGCTGTGTTTCGTATGGTGAGTGTAGAGAACCGGAGATCTTTTTTAGTGGTATTGAGACATTCTGTCTTAGTCCTCAGGGGTGACAATGCATCTGCATTTTGATTCTTAATCAAGAATAGATGTAAATGACTATGGGTCATCATCCACTTACCATAAGGTGGACTGTGAGCTCGATTGTTACCCTTATCCTTTAAAATAATAATAATAATATAAAATTAATCTTGAGTGAATATCATCTTGGTTCTCGTGATAGTATAGGACAATAAAAAGTAAAAATTAAAGTACAAACGCACGAACATATGAACCGGCATCATTTTAATTAGCAGAATCGGACTCTAGGGACTTGAATTATGGAGATGAATATTAAAATTCGGACCTCTAAAAATTGTAAGTAGTCAAAACGAAAATTTCTAAATAGAAAGATAATAATCATTTTCATCATCATTACAGCCCTTCACAAGTCCACTGCTGAACATAGGCCTCCCCCAAGGAATGCCACAAAGCACGGTCCCGAGCCACCTGCATCCATCGACTTCCTGCATGTCTTACCAGGTCGTCACTCCATCTTGTGGGGGGACGCCCTACACTTCGCCTACCGGTACGAGGCTGCCACTCGAGAACCTTTCTTCCCCATCGGTTGTCGGTTCTTCGAGCTATATGGCCGGCCCACTGCCACTTCAGCTTACTAATCCGTTGGGCTATGTCAGTTACTCTGGTTCTACTGCGGATATCCTCATTCCTAAGTTTATCACGCAGAGAAACTCCGAGCATAGCCCTCTCCATAGCTCGCTGAGTGACCTTGAGCTTCCTCATACAGCCAGCAGTGAAGGACCACGTCTCAGTTCCGTAAGTCATCACTGGCAACACGCACTGGTTGTACAATTTTGTTTTAAGGTTTTGAGGTATTTCTGACGAGAAGATGTGTCGTGGCTTCCCGAACGCTGCCCAGCCGAGTTGAATCCGTCGATTGACCTCTCGGTCGAAGTTGGACTTACCTAGTCGGACTATTTGTCCCAGGTAAACATACTCGTCAACAACTTCGAGCTTAGTACTCCCAACAACTACCGGCATAGGTGTGACATGGACATTAAACATAATCTTTGTTTTGTCCATGTTCATCTTAAGACCTATCCGTTGGGAGACACTATTGAGGTCATTGAGCATAGTGCTTAGTTCCTCCAGCGATTCTGCCATGAGGACTATATCGTCGGCAAATCGAAGGTGAGTGATGTACTCGCCATTGATGTTAATTCCGTATCCTTTCCAGTCCAGAAGCTTGAAAACGTCTTCCAATGCAGCGGTGAAGAGTTTCGGGGATATAACGTCACCCTGTCTTACACCTCTCTGCAATTGGATAGGTTTCGTACTCTGGTTCTGTACTCGGATAGCCATCGTAGCTCTATTGTACAAACACTTCAGCACTTCGATATACCGACAGTCAACTTGGCACCGCTGAAGGGACTGCAGCACCGCCCAAATTTCGACGGAATCAAAGGCTTTCTCATAGTCCACATACGCCAGACATAGTGGCAAATTGTACTCTTCGGACTTCTGTACAATTTGCCGTAGGGTATGTATGTGGTCTATGGTGCTAAAGCCCTTTCGGAAACCGGCTTGTTCGGGAGGCTGGAAGTCGTCAAGTCTGCGCGCGAGACGATTCGTAATGACTCTCGAAAACAGCACGTAGACGCGGCTCAGAAGGGAAATCGGTCTGTAGTTCTTCAAGAGAGCGTTGTCACCTTTCTTGAAGAACAAGACCACCGCACTTCTGCTCCACGCCTCCGGTGTAATGCCACCATGGAGGACGGAATTAAAGAGCTTCTGAAGGACTTCAAGTACCGGTCTTCCACCCGCTTTCAGAAGCTCCGCTGTAATTCCATCCTCGCCTGGGGCCTTGCCGTTTTTAAGGTGCTGAAGAGCCATTCTAATCTCGCTCAGACTGACGTCCGGGATATCTTCGGAATAGTGTCGAATAAGACTCGCTCTTGGATCGTTACTCACACTTGCGTGTGGCTCCAACGATGACATGTACAGCTGCCCATAGAACCTCTCAATCTCACTCAAAATCTCAGGTGCCCCGGAAACGATGCTGCCACATTCGGTCTTCAGCTTTGACAGTTGGCACTTTCTGGCAGACAGATCTCTGGCAAAGACTTTGGAGCCTTGGTTCCGCTCGATCGCTTCTTCAATACTAGCTGTATTGAAGTTGCGTAAGTCTCGCCGCATGCATATGGAGATCTGTCTGTTCAGTTGCCTGTATGCTGTCAAATCTGTTGAAGAATGTAGCCTCATCTCCCGTCTAACAGCCATGAGATTAAGAGTGAGATCGGAGAGTTTTTGTGTTCTTCTGCGGCGGGTCTTGCAGAACTTAGCTCCGACTGCATGGACAGTTTCCACGAGCTTGTCATTCATATCGTCCACTTCATTGCAGTCTTCTAGGCACTGAAAACGGTTTTGTAACTCAAGCTGAAAGGTTTCGGGACTTTGGATTAGAGCACGAGGGGGACGGAGCGTTGACTTCATCAGACGAGACCTCTCCAACTTAACATTTAGGTTCAGTGTGCCTCTAACCATTCGGTGATCGCTGCCGGTTTTCACCCTCGCGATCACTGAGACATCACTGAACAGTTGTCGTCTGGTCGTCATAATGAAGTCAATCTCATTTTTTGTCGAACCGTCGGGGCTCGACCAGGTCCACTTCCTGTGGGGCCGCTTCTTCAAAAAAGAGTTCATCATAAAGAGTCCCTCTTTCTCCATGAAGTCGGCCAGCTGCTGGCCCCTTGGGTTCCGTTGCCCTATTCCAAATTTCCCTACTTTCAGCTCACCGTTCTCTCTTGTGCCTAGTTTTGCATTGAAGTCTCCCATTAACACCGTATATTGGGTTTTGGAGGAATGCATGGCTCTAGAGATATCCTCATACATTTCCTCCACGTCCTCATCGGGGTGTGCCGAAGTTGGTGCGTAAACCTGTATGACCTTCAGCGAATACCGTTTGGTGATTCTGAGTATAAGGTACGCAACCCTCGTCGACACACTCCCGATCTTTACAACGTTGTTAACGAGAGACTTGTGTACGATAAATCCGACACCTCCTTGGGACAGATGGTCGCCCTCCTGGTGATAGAGCAAGTTGCCGGATTCGAGGATTACCGTGTCCTCCCCCTCTCTTCGGACTTCGGATAATCCTATAATATGCCAGCGCAACTTGTCTATTTCTTCTTCCAGCTCCACGATCTTCTCGTCAGTCCTCAGGGTGCGTGCGTTGTACGTTGCCAGGTCGAGTCGTCGTAGGTGGCAACCGAACCTCCACCGGAGATTCTTAGCACCCCCTGCCCCGCCGTTACCATGGTCGCCACCGTAGCCAGGAATAGCGGGGCCGCCGGGGACTGGGGGCCGTCTCTTTGTTACTCTCGTCATTGGGGGGTATTTGCCATAGTTGCCACGCTTGGCGAGCGGGTTGGCAACCGCAGTTTTTTTATTGTAACTTTGGCTATTATCAGGAAGATGCTGCTGCCCATCTCCCGCCTGTTTCCCTTTGTCGCCTTTTACGACACCCACGGGAGGATATGGGGTAGTGGATATTCTTGACCGCCACTACACGGCGTTTATAGAACATCCATTAACAGAAAGATAATAAGAAATTCGAAAATTATGTCTATTTTTAGATTTTACCTTTTAATTAATTCAATTAAGAATACTTAAGTATTCGATGACGTTTAAAAGGTTAAAACAAGAGTTTAAATTAAAATTAAAATACATCAAAAACATATAAATATCCCTTTCGCCCTAAGCTCAGTTCCGATTGGAGTAATATGAAACTGTTTGAGCTATAGTGGTAACATTTTCAGCCATTACTCAATTATCAGTCGTATGTTTCTGTCACTTTGCCAACGAGGCCTGGTTTATTATATTTGGACACAGAAGTTCAAAGAGTCGCTAGAAACAGGATGTGTTCTTTTTTCCTTTTCTGCCGACTTCCAAAAAGGAGACGGTACTCAATTCGGGTGTATGTTTTTTTTTTTTTTATGTGTGTTACCTCATAACTTTGTACTGGGCGAACCGATTTCGATGATTCTTTTTTATATGAAAGCTGATAGTTCTCGTGTGGTCCCATATGAATTTGATCAAGGTGAGACCAGTCAGACCAATGGTTATTGAGTTATTCTTAAATAACCTATATTGAAGTCACTTATATTGAAGTCGGCTGTACAAAATTTTTAATTTTAAATTATTAAAATTCTTCTGTCCTCTTTCACTGTACGAGCGTGTTTTGTAATACATGTTTTGTTCCGTATCCTTTGAAAATGTAATAATTAAATTCATAAACGGATTGTTACACTTGAATTTTAATTATAAACCCTGGCAATTTACTGCAGTATTTTTTACAAAATCTCCATTAGCTAGGTATACATAAACGTTAGAAGCTTAATACACATAAATGCTGTCCCACTTATCAGTTACTAGTGATTGTCTTAAGTTCAAGCAATGCCCACATACTATTTCTTAATGTATTCGTTTTGTTGGCGCCCACACTACGGCGCAATTATACAGATAGAATAAACGCTTGTCGATACCGTTGCATTTATAAATGTGAAATAATAATTTTTTTGAGTTATCTATTCTATATATCCATAAGGAATCCAGTTTACTGCATAGCAAGTTACTAAATATCTACATAAGTATTACTACTATCTGGGGGCACGGCAGTGCCCCCGCCAAGTCGAGCAAGAAAGCGGCACGCCATACCATCCTTTTCTCGAAGCAGTTCAGGCTATTTCTGAAACCCTATAACTTCGTTATGGATAAAACTAGAAGCCTGAATTTGTACTAACCAAGTAGGCATTGTATAAACTCGGTATATTTCAAATTTTATTAAATTTGAACCAGTAGCTTAAGAATTATAACTAGTCAAAATTTCTTAATTTTGTCACTCACTGACTGACCGATCATCAAAACTCTGAGGCACTTCTAGCAGACATAGAAACTTCAAATTTGGAATACAATTATTGTTTAATATATAAATCAAGGAAAAATTAAAATATTTTACAATTTCGGTCCAGTTTTCGAGATACACCAACTGCATAAATAACTTTGTAATCCCATATAAACATATAATATTACAATGTTACATTTGCAGTGAATGAAGCGGTGTAACTATATATATATATATATATATATATATATATATATATATATATATATATATATATATATATATATATATATATATATATATACTCAGTTCTTTTACCGTAAAAAGTTGTAAGATCCATGTAATACCAAGTCGGTTAATTTATTCAGTCCATAGATTGATACATAGATTGACTTGGCAATCGCACTAAACAATCTAATTTAATATTATATGTATTACTTGTGAGATATATTGTGTTTTCATGCGATTGCCATGTCAATCTATGTATCAATCTATGGACTGAATAAACTAACCGACTTGGTATTACATGGATCTCACAACTTTTTACGGTAAAAGAACTGAGTTGCGAGACTTGGCTTTTTTTACAAGTTATGTTTTTGATGGCATCATACTTATACATACATATAAATGTATGTGAACGAGAAAAGATATCTGTAACCGGTAACCATAGGTTTTTCGTCTTCAAATATTATTTTATAACACATTCTGAACTGTTCAATTTAAACAATATGTAGTTTTTTCTAACGATTCTTTCATAAAACCCTTTTGAAGTGCGTTTTGCGTTTCTATATCTGCACAACCATTATTTGTATATTTATATTGCTTTTTTGCACGTGAAATTTAAGTATTTAGGAATTTATTTTAATTTTAACATTACATAAGTTACTACGAAGACTTCCTTTCATAATACGTGGATAATTCAGTTTTCAGTCGTCGGCCCTTTGATATTGCCGTATAGCTTACGAGCTTTTGCTTTTGACCCAGTGTGTCGCGGCGCGTCGGGATGCGAGCGTGGGCGGTGGCGCCAAGCGCACGAGTACATATTCTCAGATGATTCTCACTACGGACACGTCCATTCACGCGCGAGCTGCGATGGGCGACCGCAATATTCCTGTTTGTATTTTATTTTCCTTAAAAGAAAAGTTCGTGGTAGGTCACGCATGGGTGGTTTTGTTCATTCTTTGAATGTGTTTTCTTACGATGAAGGGAAAATTGAGAGAACTGGTTGGGAGTGGTAAACAACGGCTGGTATTCTTTTGATTTTTTTAATTGCTCAGAAATCTAATAGTTTTGTGTTTTTCGATAGAAATATAAAAATGAATTCTACAAAGAAACTCGAAAAAACTATGTGCTTAAATGAGTGACACCATGATACCCACTTGTATAAGAGCGCCTCGGTCCATCCAGGGCTCTACTGACGATGTTACGCGCCAGACTCGATCTATTGTACAGGTAATTGTTTATTTTATATTATTTTTATTTTATTTTTAACTATTTGTTATATTATAAGGACCTTTCGATGCAATGTGTTTGGAAAACAAAACTTATTTTAGAAAACATAAGCTACTATAGGTTTTCCTCACCTAAGGCTCTAAGATATCTTAATAGTATGTGATAAATGCTATTTAAAGATAAACTACCAAAAATCACAAAGCATGCCCTACTTATACTTACACTTATAATTAAAAATCTACAACAGTTTTAGAGCTTTTGCATCATTGTTATTTTTGGTACAATTTAGTAATCGAACACAAGACTTCCCAGTCCTAAATCGTCACCACTAGGGCAATGGGGTCAAGATTTGCGGTAACAACGCGCTGCCGCCATGCGTCCGCCCGCTCAGCTATATTAAACGTTCGACCTCATTCAGCTTCCGCGCCCTGTGCTTTTAAGCTTCCACCTATCTTGGAACTGCTGTGTAGAGTAAACAATCATGAAAATACAACTCGTTATTTGTTAATTTAAATCACTTTTCTTTCTGCTTGTAATAACTTAATATAGAGATCTAAAGGCTCATTAGTGCGATGGCGAAGCGTTTTGCAGCAGCACTCCGGGGGCATAGGTTCGAATACTGTATGCGATAAGTGTTTGTCGGGCCTACAAATATTTTTTTACGGTCTGGATGTTTGTTTTACAGTTTGCTGATTGTTTTACAGTTTATTTAGGTAAAATACTTTTTTATAGCATAAGAGTGACAAACGGGCACACAGTACACTTGATTGAAGGTGGAACTGTGGCTCGGACACCTACATCGAACCACGATTCTCAGTCGAAATGTAGATACGTTGTCATTAGGGGTGATGTCATGGGTGTCCGTGAATGCCTTGTTTTCAGTGAAAACAGTCTCCGGTTATAGAGTGTAGACACCCACCATACGCAAAGTAGCATCATTAAACTGCTACATTAAGCTGGTATTCTGTGAGAGCTTGAATCTCGTGGTCCTTCAATCCTGATAGTTTTGAGGGTAACAACAATTTCAAGCAATTTTCCCTAATTTTCTTCATCAAAACAAGACATAAATAACCTGCCGAGTGCGAATCGGACTCGCGCATGAAGGGTTCCCTACCATCGTAATACACGTTTCAAGTAGTTTGTCCATACCATCGTATACACGTTTCTTTTATTTGAATTTTTATTATTTTTTGTCATAGCGACAACAGAAATACACATTCTGTGAAAATTTCAACTCCATGAGATAAAGCCCGCTGGCGGACGGACGGACGGACGGACGAACAGCGGACACTTAGTTATAGGGTCCCGTAGGTTACCCTTTGGGAACGGAACCCTAAAAACGATACTTTCAGAAAATCGGTGGGGGACAGCAATATAGAAGTATTTTTTAAAGATGGCAAATAAAAATTATTAACAAAAAGACTGAATTTGAAACCATGCGTCAAAAAGCTTTTAACTATTTATTTTTACAAATAAAAACGTATATAAACCCGAGCGAGTCTAAACGATATGTACATAGACAGTATAGGCCTTTACCACTGTTTCATCTGAGAGGAAGATCCAATTGAATTCATCCGTGCCATTGTATGCTTCGTAAAGACTCATTTCTCGGCACTTGTTACCTATATACCTACTAAGTTCTTTTTTTTAATGTTACCGCCACACTAGGATGTATCGTTACATACATAAATTGCAATAACAAGCATCTAGGACCGGAACAATTATTTGTAGGTCAAACTAATGCTTGTTCCGTGCGGGATTCGAACCCGCAGCCCTCGGCGCCCACCCCATTTCTCAGCCACAGCACCACGGCGCCGACAGTTTTATCGATCTATCGGTCGATATCTTACACGATGATCTCAAAAATAATTTTAGCTTCAATTACAAACTTTTAGCCATAACAAACTCCTAAGAAAAAAAATAGGTTTTAACATTACACTGTATTTGGATAACCGCAATTAATAACAATGGCGCATTTCAAGCATCATATGAAAAATAGTACTCTGGGGTAACGGTGGTGATCATTATACAGGAGTGACAGAGACAGATTGACATGAGCTCAGGCAGACAAACATTCATATGTTCGTCTGACACCAAGGTGATTCCATATGTAGTTTAGATAATTTCAGCACTGAAAACTAAAAAAATTACAAACAGAATTTGACGGTCAACTTTTGTTTGTTCTAATTTGCAAACGATTTTACATAACTATATTGACATCTTTCACACAATTTTAGTAAAAGGTCGCTATATGGCAGTGATATGTGATAAGTGAGTGTAGAGAACCGGATCCTTATTACTGGAAACGAGGCATTACATCTTAGTCCTCCATTGTGACAACGCATCTGCATTTTGATTCTTAAACGAGGATAAATGTAGATATCTATGGGTCGCAGCATCCACCTACCATCAGGTGGACTATCTGCCCTTTGTTACACGTAACAAACAAAAAAAAAACATATTACCGACGTTATTTGGCACTTAAACGTATTATTAAATAGAACCACGTGGTAGAGCCATGCTGCAGCTATATTAATAGTATAGTTGTAGTACAAATGGATCGATACGACCGGGGAAGGACCACGCTCTCACAGAATACAAGCTTAAAATAGCAGCTTAACACTGCTGTGTTTCGTATGATGAGTGTAGAGAACCGGAGACTCTTTTTACTGGAAATGAGACATTCCATCTTTGTCCTCACGGGTGACAACGCATCTGCACTTTGATTCTTTATTAAGGAGATGTCTATAGGTCACAGCAACCACTTACCTCCAGGTGGACTGTGTGCTCGTTTGTCGCCCTGTCCTATAAAAAAAGCGAGGCTAACAAACGTTCACACAGTTCCTTGATTATATTAAGTAAATGCTGTGGTGTATACCTCAATTAAGAATCAAAATGCAGATAGAATTGTCAGCCCTGAGAACTTTAGGTTTAAGGTTCTCGTCTCTGGTAATATTCTGTACGAGCGTGATCCTTTATTAGACGAGGCGACTTATTCATCCTGTATGATAACTATACTGCAGGATGGCTCAACCATCCTGCAGTATAATTATGGCACAGCACTGCCTTTCCTTACTTGTCTTTACTAGTCTTTCTTACATTAATTTACTAGATGGTGCAGCTCCTTTTCTGTCTTGCAGTCATTTGAGTGGGTAACCTATTACCTGTTTCTGGTGTATATACGTTCTATACTGCAGGATGACTCAACCATCCTGCAGTATAATTATGGCACAGCACTACCTTTCCTTACTGGTCTTTACTAGTCTTTCTTACATTAATTTACTAGATGGTGCAGCTCCTTTTCTGTCTTGCAGTCATTTGGGTAGGTAACCTATTACCTGTTTCTAGTGTAGGTTAATTTACTGTTACATATAAATATGACAGTCATTTTAATTACTTATATACCCTAAGATTTTATCATAGATTTTATAGGGGACAAAATCAGTATCTCAAATCTACCAGTTTCGATAGCAGTAAGTACTTTTAAGTCGATTATTTAAAACGATAAAAAAACGTTTTGAATACAAACAATTTCATTTTGGGTATTTAGTTATTAGTTAGTTTGGTATAGCAGAACTGTTAGTTTGTTTATATTTCAATCGCGCTGACTTAGTTCCGTTACAATATAACTACATAATAACGAATAAACCACGGAGTACGTAATAGTACTACGTAACTATAAGCAAAGTTTTCAGAACGTTCTGTTGTTAATTAACCGATATTTGGACAAACTTTCGCTCACCCCAAAACTTTGTTAAACTTATACCCTCTTCTTATTTGTTTAGATATAACTCAAACACTGATAGATATTAGGAATTGCAAATCTTTGATTTTAGTAGCTCTATAAATATTGTTTCTGAAAGGGTAATTTAAAAGAAATGTATTTAAATATCAAAAGAGCACGGTGGAGTTGGCTTGCAAATTTATATACCTTACTCCCTTCAAGGCTTGTCTAAATCTAAAACAATTGACACTACTAACGCTTAGTTTGTTGTTGTGTACGTCCATGGTCTGTTCCAAAATAAAGTGTTCCCTTTTTCTTTCTTTCTTGCTAACGCTAATAATGAAGCTTAGTTCATGGTTTAAGCATTAACCTGAAGTGATCATCATTCACCACCATCATTGATAATTCTAGAACAAATTGGAAAAACTGGTCTTGCTTATGGTTTAATTAGGTAAAAGACCTAGGGTAATGAATCAAACTATTTTTAAGGATTTTTTTGCATTTTATTTAACTTACTCATTTTCTTGGACTTTTCACGTCACGACGTGCTGTAAAGCACTCGAAACGTCGAGAGTCAAAACGAAACGTTATAAAACCCGTAAAAGTAGTTTTATTTTGTGTACTGTGTAATGTGACTCCATGTCTTGGGCCTCGAAGGATTATGAGGTTAACAGAAAAATGCTTACAGCTTTAATCTCCTTACGTAGATTATGTAATTGTCTTCCTACACTAGATAGGTCTTTACTTCTAATCTCTACTCCTTACCCAATAAATACTTGCCCAACTACATATGCTGATATAATTTTTTAATTTGAAATAGCCGAGGAGCAGTTTAATCAGCTTGAGTGGTTTTAAAATTTATGTATTAGATTTATATGGGCTCCTCAAATATGATCACGTTTTCGAATTTTGCAAACATCTCTAGCGGCTCCCGAATCGCCTTCACAGTAATACTAACATTCGCTTCGCTTTGTACGGCGTAATGTTAATCCCTCCGCACTCCATTATTTACAACAATCTTCTCATTACATTTCCCTTCTTCACGATCGGTTCCTCCAATTCTCTGTCAAACTTTTTCTCCGGAAATCCTTTAGTCACTGGTGTGCGTTTGTTTAACTATTTATCTATTCATATCCATCGTGTTAAAACTATTTCTAGTTTTAAATTGTAGTTAAAACATATTAATTCCTAACCTTCTTTGCATTTATAATTTGTATCGTTATCATTGCACACATTAATATGCTAAACTATAGGGTATACTCTCCTCTAATTTTTAATAAATTTTATTAGACCCGTTTTACTGGTAACTAAGCATTTCATCTTAGTCATCATGGGTGACAACGCGTCTTTATTGTGATGCTATATGACAATAATGTAGATGTCTATGGGCCACAGCATCTAATAACCATCAGGTGAACTATGTTGTCACCCTTATTCTATTAAAAGTTAAAGTTACAGCCTATATATGTCCCACTGCTGGGCACAGGCCTCCTCTTATTTCTGAGAGGGTTTTAGCGCAAGGAAATGACCGCCGCGCTGCCCCAATGCGTGTTGGCGAACTTCACATGTCTTCGAAATATTTTTTTTATTATTTCTCAGACATGCAGATTTCCTCACGATGTCAATTAACAATTTCATTGGTGCCGGCGGGGATCGAACCGGTAGGCGTATTATGTATCTTGCAGAAGGCTAGCGATAGCGAAATTAGAACAATAATTGCTGATAAATCGCTGATTCATATTATGTATCAACGATAACCAAGCTAACTAGCAACAGCACTGCCTTATGGTCGCTAGTTAGCTAGGGCTTAGTTATCGCTGGTACGTAATAGGAATCTGCGATTTATCAGCAATTATTGTTCTAATTTCACTATCGCTAGTCTTCACTAAGATACGTAATACGCCTACCGGGTTGCTCGAGTACTGTGAAGCCTACAGCGAGCGCTATCCATCAGAGCTGCTACGGATCTTAATTATTAATTATATTTCTATTAATATTATGCTCATTCTATTGAAAATAATAATAATAATAAATTCATATCAGAAATTAATATTAACATTTATTGTTATTTAATATTAACTTCAACCGCGTGTAAAGGTTACAGTCTCACATATTCTCATTCTCTCCCTCATTTTTTATAGCAGGCTACGTGCAATCTATCAAACAATAACAATGAAATATCGTCATCTTATAGTCCTTAATTTAACCAAAATATTCCATTTTGGATAAAGTAATGAGATATGTAGAAAATCGTTATATGCATGTGGCGCAGGAAACTGTATTCTACCACTTCCTAATATCGTCCCAAAGGCATCTTACAGTAGGCGAGAGTGGAAACTGAAACAGGAGATGGACCGCAGCATCTTTCATATAATAACTAAGAATCCTGGTTGCCAACCTGCCTGCCAAGCGTGGCAAATATCTCCCCTAAGAGGCGATATATAGAGGAGGCCTATGTTCAGCCGTGGACTGTGACAGGCCTTAACGATAACGGTAACGGCATGTGACTCAGAACCGTGTCTAGTCTTTAGAGGACTCTTTACGTGGTAGAGCCATGCTGCAGCTATATTACTGGTATAGTTGTAACACGAATGGGTCGGCTCGACCGGGGAAGGACCACGCTCTCACAGAATACCAGATTAAAATAGCAGCTTAACGCTGCTGTGTTTCGTATGGTGAGTGTAGAGAACCGGAGACCCTTTTTAATGGAAACGTGGCATTCAATCTTAGTCCTCACGGGTGACAACGCATCTGCATTTTGATTCGTAATCGAGGATAGATGTAAATGTCTATGGGCCACAGCAACCACTTACCACCAGGTGGACTGTGTGCTCGTTTGTCATCCTTATCCTATATATAAAAAAGAGGAGAATGCAGCAGAATGTCCCCAATCGTCATGTTTATCGTACTTTTTACATTATCCACCACAATCATTTCACATGAGCAATATATAGATACCAATACCATGTTCTATCAGAAACAATTAACTACCTCTCATAAACGTAGATTTATAGAATCACTTAATCAACATTTGCCATACGCGAGTGTCTTCTTGCAAATGAATCTCACCCAAGTTCGACCCGGGGTCAAAGACATGCAAATGACTCCATTGCCGGTCATCGCGAACGGTGCTATTAGTCTAGATTGAGACAATTGCTGTTAGACAAAATAGTTATCATTTATAATTGCATTACGTACTTGAAAGAGCTAATAGTGATGTTTATACTAATAGCAGCTTTTTACAATAAATTAAATAGTAGGTTTTTAAAATTTAATTATAACAATACTCTTAAATGATCCTTACGTATAAAGTCATAAAAATTACAACTAACAGACTATAATAATTAATAGAATCAGGCGTTACTTTCCAGAAATCCATTATATTAAAGTTGGTAAAAATTACCTCGAGTATATCCGCTGTGTAGAAGCGAAACATGTGTCGTATTGTTGTCAGTGGTGTGTCTTTGCTAGTGTAGTGGTGTTGGGAGTAGTGGTGCTGGGATTAGTGGTGACGGGGATAGTGCACGCAATTGAGAGAGGGCGGGAGGTGCTCTTCAAACTAGGTACTACGCGAGGCAATTTTTACCAACTTTAATAACAGACTATACCTAAACGTCCCACTGCAAGTCACAGATCTCTTCATTTTTCCGGATTATAATAGGTTAAGGAAGGGAACACACTACAACATCTGCATGTTGTGGACCATTATGTACCCACGTGCTTGGTGGTGTAGCTATTTTTTTTTAAATGGCGATACTATTAACATAACTAATATTCCCTTTGTGGTTAAAGCCAAATAAGATCAAATGTTCGTGTTAGGGGTGATTCAGGACAGTAGTCGGATAGTGGATTTGAACCCACGACCTTTTGAGTTCGCGGTTCGTACTCTACAATTATGCTATTTTATACTATTTTATTTTTCGCATGTATCAGTTTCCTTGTATTTGTGAAGTGCTGTAAGGATTATATGGGTAGAGACCGGTTTCGCATTTTGGTATCATCAGGAAAGAAAAAGTATTGGGGACCAGAAGCACAAAATTAGCTTACTTATTAACAACCCAACAACCGTGCAGGTTAGGTGGTATTAGAAGACCAAACAACCTATCCAGCACGTGGTCACTCTGAGGTTTGAGAGGCGAATCCATCAGACAACCAACGGCTGCGGATTGTTATATATATATATATATATATATATATATATATATATATATATATATATATATATATATATATATATGTATATATATATATATATATATATACCTTTAACCGACGAGCGTGTATGCGTAGGTATATGGATGTGGAGGAAGCGAGAGAGGTCTGTCAGGATCGTGCCAAATGGAAGTCCATAGTCTCTGCCTACCCCTCTGGGTGACAGGCGTGAGTGTTTATGTTATGTTTATGTTATGTTATATATATATATATATATATATATATATAAACAAGCCACGAACTGGTGATGGGATGCGCCAATATCAGAGAAGAGAGTAGAGACTTTTCTTTCAAATAATGCATGTTTGTCATTATGTCACATATATTTATATGGAAAGTGCAAAATTAGACGAACAGCTAGTTATAAATACGGCTAGTTAAAAAACAAAATTATTCACAATTTAAAGTTTTTGTTTAATTATATACAATTTACTCCGATATTTGTTTGGGTATGCTCCTAACAGGTAGTGCTGCAAGCTATAAATAATCCTTATATTAGCTACTCATATCTAATTTCTTTTAAAGCATATAACCGTTTCTGCCTTGTTCAGAAAAACTTGATAATTACACGTGCATTCACTTCCCCGTTACACCGTTACAGCCTATTAAAGTCCACATAGCCTCCCCCATAGAATGTCTCATAGGGGGGATATTAGCCATAGTTGCCACCTTGGCAAGCGGGTTGACAAACATAATTTTTAATTTTAGTCGTTATTAGGAAGACGCTGCTGCCCATCTCCTGATTTACTTCCCTCTGTCGGCTTTTAATACGACACCCACGAGATGATATGGGGTGGTGAATATTTTTACACCGCCACTACTCGTTAAATAATCCCACAATAAAGTTTTAACGTGGTAGTTAGAGACATGCTGCAGTTGTATTACTTGTATAGTTGTAGCACGACCGGGGAAGGACCACGCTCTCATAGAATAGCAGCTAAACGCTGCTGTGTATCGTATAGTGAGTATAGAGAACCGGAGATCCTTTTTACTGAAAACGAGGGATTCCATCTTGGTCCTCACGGGCACAGTAAATAAATATGAACAGTATGGAAACTAAGCCTAGTTGAGGACATAACTACCTACGCTCCATTGAAGCAATAGGGTTGAACTTTTAATGTTTTTGATATTGCTTTTTTTATATTTTTGTTCTGTAGTGATCAATCAATCGAATTTAAATAACTAGTTTACAAATACAAATTAATTGGCGTCGGGTAATCTCAGCAAAAGACGATAGTTTAAACACGGAAAACAATTTATTATTAATACATAACAACTTGTAGAACTATAGATCTAACTTTGTCATTACGGCGTCACCTTTACGCGAGCTGCGGTTTGACGAAAACGTACCTTTATTCATCATTACTACAAATTCTTTACAGAAAAATATTTTCGTCTGCTACGACAAGTTCGGGATTCTTTATTATTGAATTTAATTGTGTAAAAAATTATCATTCTAATGAACAGGTTTTTCAAATAAACAGTTGGGAAACAAGGACAGGGTACTATCAAACCGATTTTGTTTATTTTTTTGTAAATTAGATCAGCTACTTTGCAGTTTTTGTGTTCTTTTTTAAAGCAACAACGAATCTTCGGTTTCAACACCCTCAAAAACTATGAAAATGACACCCATGACGAAAAAATTAACACCTATTGCAGCCGTCATCTTGGATTTACATTTCGACAGCACTATCGGCTTCAACACCCTCGAAAACTATGAAAATGACACCCATGTTTTTTATTAGTGATCGATGCACCCATGACAAAAAAATTGATACCTATTGCAGTCGTCATCTTGGATTTACATTTCAACAGCACTATCGGTTTCAACATACTCAAAAACTATGAAAATGACACCCATGACGAAAAAATTGATACCTATTGCAGCCGCCATCTTAGATTTACTTTTCGACAGCACTATCGGCTTCCACACCCTCGAAACCCATGAAGATGCCACCCATGACGAAAAAACTGATACCTATTGCAGCCGCCATTTTGGATTTACTTTTTGTTACCACTATTGCACTATCAGCTTTATATAATAGCCTCAAAACCGCCGCATTCTGGATTTACTAATAAGTTCACGAATTCATTATGATCACACACACGGACTTATAATTCGATAACGATTATAACAATGACAATAAAATCAGCAGGAAGCTTAAAATACGATAGCTCCGGTTTTGATGAAGCCGAGTTCAAACAGCCGTATACTACGCAATACGTTCGTGGCATTTTTAAAGTCTTGACGCGGCACTCGCTGCTGAGAGCACCGCGACGAGCGCTTAGAAGTCTCGTCGTTGCGAATGTTTGTGTGAGTGTGCCGTTTCAAGCGTTTGTAGGGAGTTTCCATACTGTTCCTACTATATATTTATGCTGTGTCACGGGTGACAACGCATCTGCATTTTGATTCATAATCGAAGATAGATGTAGATGTCTATGGGCCACAGCAACCACACACCATCAGGTGGACTGTGTGCTTGTTTGTCACCCTTATCTTGTAAAAAAAACAATACGGAAATTCCTATTGTAGGTCATTAACGTTATTTTAATTTTCGTTCGTTTCAATTAAACAACGTACTCGTATACTGGCGTTAAGGTCAAGTAGTAACACGATCATTTTTTCTTTTCAATAGTGTTTTAATATTTGGAAATACATCTGCATCTAATAACGTCGGCATTCATTTTATACATTTCATACATTTCAATTATCACAAAATTTCACGTTGTGAACATACCACGGAAATCGGGCGTCAAATATTAATACTGTTGAAAATTGTGCGAAAACAATACCAAGAAGGGAGTTTAATCACCAGGGAAATAAAGCACGGAACACAATGTGCGAACCAGTACGGTTGATTTGTTTATTTTGGTCGAACGCCCGTTATTATGATGACAGAATTTACGCTTATTTCGCGTTAATTGTTTGTTTTGTAATAAGCCACGTTTTGCAAATTTGTCGTGTTTGCGTATCATACGCGCTAACGTGATAAACAAAAAGTTGCTTCGATTATTATTTATTTTGCTAAATATTTCGTAAATATATTTCATCGGTCAAGTACCTCAATCTCGTTCTTTCACCTCCACCATTTAAATTTTGTATTAGATTGTTAAGCAATTAGAACTATCATTTATAAAGCGTTGTACTGGAATAATGTTTTTAAACTTTTGCCTAAAACATAATACGTATTATGACAGTATATTTTACCTACCCGTAAGTAAGAACAAATGATTCTAATATTTTTCCTTTGATTTATAACTTTTAAGATTATTTACTTATTTATACTTATTTAATTATAATTTACCTTTTAACAATTTACACTGCCTTAGAGATGTAAATGGTCGGCTCTCCTCGATTAAAAATCAAAATGCCAATAAAAAGGGTATCCGGTTATGTACACTCACCATACGAAACTCAGCAGCATTTAGCTTCTAAATAGCGCTGAAATTTGTGCTGCAACCACATTATACCTACATCTTGGCTCTATCACGTAATTTAAGTGCTGATTAAAATAATTGATCATACATATATGCATACTTAATAGCTATTACGGTCACGATTTCGACGTACTACCAACATTTAAAAGTCGCAAATACTTGTAGTAAATTTTAATAACGATTTAAGCTAATTTATGTAATTAACAGTATACATCTTTCACAATCTTGAAATAATCCTTGATTTTGCTCTTAATTATGTCTAATTTTTTTTTAATTTTAGGACCGTTATTCGACATGCTATTTATTCTGATCATTCTATTTCGAATCTCATTATTTACTAATAAAAATAACTTATGTATTTTAACTTACGTAACTTACTACCCAAAAATTATCTTAAGAAATACAATGTAAATATATACACTTTAAATTTTACTTAACGAGTGAGCTCAGCTGTGCAAAAGCATTTTGCAATAAAGCGTTATGGAGCGCTATGACGTCGTACTGCAACGGACAATGCTACGTTAATACCCTTGGAGAGCAATGCTCTAGTAGTGTTGAAAATATGATCCTGCATGTATTAGAAGAAAATATATTTCTGTAAAATGTAAATGAAACCAAGATTTTACATAATCTTTTTATAGAAAACAGTGACAAGAATATCTTCGTCAATTGTAATAGTTCACAGAAGATATCGCGCAACATACTTATTATAAAAAGTCCTCCTACTTTTTGGGGTTCCGTACCTGAAGGGTAACCAACAGGACTCTATTAAAAACCTCCGCTGTCCGTTCGTCTGTCTGTTAGCGGGCTGTATCTCATGAAGTGTATGTATATAACAAAAAATTTACTTTTTTATATTAATTGGGTGTTGTGGGTAGTGGTATTAGAATCGGTGGTGACGGAGATAGTCTACGCAATTGAAGGAGAGCGGGAAGTTCTCTTCAAACTAGATAAGACACGTCCTTTTATGTTATTATGCGGATTTCAGGTGGTTAATTTTTGACATCGTCAATAATCGCAGATCTTTTACGCACCGGCCCAGAAGGAGGGTAATGTTTTACAAGTGTATGCATGTACCTATGTCTATTTATTTGGCACGCTCTGTAGCCTAAGGCTTACATTGTATAGATTATTTAGCATAAGTGATGTCGTCTCAGTTGTGTCAGTAACATAATTTGAATATATCTCTATTCATTAAACTTCTACTCAGTAGAATTTTTTTAATAGTTGTTTTAACCTTTGCGATAATGGGCTTATTTATCTCGTGGTTGGGGATGATTGTAATCGGATGGCATGGTACTGATTTCCTGTACGCATTACGAAAGACGATACATACCCTAACTTCGTTTTCGACTAACTGCTTATCCGTTGGTGGAAAGGATAGGGAATAAAAGAATTTCCGTAATAGACAGACAGTTGAAATTTTCACAGAATTTGTATTTCTGTTGCCGCTATAACAACCAATAATAAAATCAAAATAAATTAAAAATGAGAGAGGGCTCTCCTACTAGAAGAGTGTTTTATGATGGTATGGTGCCCTTCATGAACGAGTCTGACTCGTACTTGGCCGGTTATTTAAATTCAGCCAAATATGGGGTAAGACGGCTGGAGATAATTTTCGAAACAGCGTTACAGATTAATAGTTGAGACTAACGTATAGATGGCAACATCTTTAGATTAAAAACAATTCTCTAAATTAAATTTATATGCTATCTATAACACGCTAAAAGGTCACGTTTGTAAAGGAAGCCGCGACGAATTCGTTTTAGTGTAATAAAAAAAACTCTTTAAAAATAATATTAATAAAATAATATGTAGTTTGTCATCAACTACAGTCGAGAAGACCAAAAATTAAAAAAAAGTTCACCGGTATGGTTTTTAACAAGAACGGATACAACGTATTCCCGACATAGCCACCTAGAGCGATAAAAATGTCCGGTCCCAAAGATTTATTACAATCGAAATCCATTCAAAGTTGATTTGAATAAACAGTCGTGTGATAGTATAGGAGATAAAGATTCTAATTGAGTCATATGCGACACTGAACCTCCGTACCATCAGATGCAACATGTCACTAATATTCTATTAACATGTTCAGTTAAAAGATAGCATCTACAAAAACATATTATGATAATAAATTAAACATTTGAATAATTTGTTTTGGAATCATCGAGTACATATTTGGGATATACATACATTTTTATTGGGAGTTAATAGTAAGAATATAGGCAACGTTATCTATAGAGAGAGGGAAATACAAAGAAGCAGAGTTCTGATGAATACAATAGATCAATAAACATAAAAATTAAAGACTCGTCTATTATATTGAGTTGCTAATGTAATAATTTAATAATAACTTGAACTTATACTACTTCCTATACGTGGTAGAGTCATGCTGCAGCTATATTATTGGGGAAGAACCAAGCTATCACTGAATACAAGCGTAAAATAGCATCTCAATATTGCTGTGTTTCGTATGGTGAGTGTAGAGAACCGGACACCCACCCTATTTACTGGAATCGAGGCATTCCATTTTAGTCCTTACTGGTGACAACGCATCTGCATTTTGATTCGTAGTTGAGGATAGATGTAGATGTCTATAGGCCACAGCAACCGCTTATCATCAGGTGAACTGTGTGTTCGTTTGTTACCCTTAGCTTATAAAAAGAAACTTGAATACAAAACGATAATAATAATTATCTGATAATGTACTGCTTACATATTTCAATTCATAACCACAGACGAATTGAAACTGTCTGGGTGTATCCATAATAAGATATTGAGACCTAACAGAATTTGATCAAAAGATCCATTAGCCTTCTTTAATCCCTAACCATGATTAGGTTTTCTTTAATATGCTATAAGCAAGCAAAGTAGGTTTTTAAAATCCACTTGCATTTATAAAATGCGAGTGGGTATACAAGCTCTGGCTCGTCTGAGTGCACTCTTAGGTGGCAAGGGAATGTCGCTGCTCGCGACATACCACTTGACCCCATTCTTCAGTGATTAACTTAAACATAACTTAATTCTTTAACAAAATCATCTACTCAGCCACCTTGTTATATTTATACTTAGTCTATATTTTATACAATGTGAATCGTTTAATGTAATTAGTTGAGAAATATACGCTTGAAATATAGAATCTCCTTTTTGAAGTTAGTTATACAAAAGAGACCAATCAATATGTTACAAAATTCAATTGAATTATTTTTGTACATTCTGCTGCATTGATTATCGCAAGCTTGCAAGGGCTAATCGGATATGTTTACTTTATGTTTAAAACTGCATATTTATAGGATGACTGCATCGCTCACGTTGTTTGGAAATTCTGAATCACTGAAAAACGAAAGAAGATTTACAGCCATTGTTATCGCATGGAGAAGTACCGGCAGGATTATTCACTGCACATTATAAGTTATCGTTCGCTGGTCCTGCTAACGGAATGAGGTCATCGGAGAGACCATAATCGCACAAGTAAGGCCCGCTATAAGCTTAATGGAAGATAAAAGAAAGACTTATGCATAGTGATACAATGAAATGGTGACTACGATTTTAGATCGCGTCTCACAGCTTGTCTATGACATGAGTACGATACAACTTCCATATTGGGTGTAACATTTTATATCATTTTGACTTTGACTTACAAAGTATATATCAAAACAATGAATAAGAGATACGAGTATTTAAAATAGAAAAAGATTTAAACCGATTCGTTTCTTAAGGCGAAAATATGCCTGACATTGACATAATTATGAATATGACAATTCAAACATAACTTATCTCTGGCTTAACTTATCTTGATTGCTGGCGTTCACCACATTTGGCTAAGAAATGAAATGGCAACCTTAAGGTTAAATAAAAAAGTAATTAAATAGGTATACCTCATACTATCATATGATGATTAAAAGAATTTACTTTTAATCTATAATGGCTACTTGGATATCTAAATTTAAAAAACTCTCGACCTGTAAGTTTTCTGGTTGCAGCATAAGTTTAAGGTTAATTTTAAAGGCTTTCAAGTCAATCTGGTGAATGTCAGTAAACTCTGCAATTAGGAAAATAACGGATGATTATTACAATGCGGAGCTTTTCGCTAAATATTGCTAAGAACCCTTTTTCCAATAAAAAAACTGTGGAAATTAATTCTTCCCTTTGGCAGCCATTATGAAACAGACAGACATGTCTTCGGTACTTGTAAAAATCCTCTTTTTGGGGGTTAATTAAAAATCATCATCAGTTAATGGAAACCTTGTAAGGTGTAAGGAGCCGTGGTAGCTCAGATGGTTAGCGCTCGCTGTAAGCTTCACAGTACTCGAGCAACCCAGGTTCGAACCCCGCCGGCACCAATGAAATTGTTAATTGCAATTTTAAGTGCTGATTTACCACGAGCTCGGCGGTGAAGGAAAACATCGTGAGAAAACATGCATGTCTGAGAAATAAGAAAAAACAATTTCGAAGACATGTGAAGTTCACTCACGCGCATTAGAGCAGCGCGGTGGACAATTCCTTGCCCTAAAACGCTCTCAGAAATGAGAGGAGGCCTGTGCCCAGCAGTGGGACGTAAATAGGCTGCAACTTTACTTTTATAAGGTGACCTGAAATGAATTTGTCTAAAATGTAAGTCAAAGCGCTTATATCATTATATTGTTATAACGCCAAAAATTAAAGAAAAAAAAAGTTAATACAACTTCAAACAAAATTTGTCATGACTACCGCCCAACAGTATCAAGATGCGTCTTGTCGTTAAAATTTTAGTAGCCATTTCGCATCTTATAGCCATCAAAACCTTATCTACATCTCTTTGTGAGTCAACAGGCGCCCAGCGCTTTATTTTCACAAGTGATTTGTTAACTTTATTGTCAATATTTCAGATAATAAAACCAATGGTTTTTTATTACGTTTATTTTTAAGGAAATATTAAAAGTAAAATTTGTAACATAAAAGCTTAACGTTATTATTTACACCTATTATAGTGTTGTAATGTCCTCAAGCCGAATTTTGGTCACGGCGGCCAGTCTCAAAAGAGACTAGCCATCGGCGCAGGACAGGATTATAGTGCCCAAGTGTATGAGCAAGCACAGGTGCATTCTCTATTCCCTCACTCTCATCTCTCGATGGGACTGTAAACCGACACGACCGGAGAGAGATCAGGCGCAGGACCAACGACTTTACGTGCTTTCCGAGGCACGGGGGTGAAACACCGCCAACTTCTTGACTTCGGGTAGCTACTGATCATTTCTTGATGGAAAAACTCAATAACTGATGTTTTTTTGGCCCGACCCGAGATTCGAACCTGGGACCTCATGATCAGTAGTCGAACTACATATCGTTAATTCATTAACTTAACATTTAATGTAGGTGTACAAGACATCATTACCCTGTAGCCGTAAGTGCCTTAAAAGTTGCTTATGGGGAATGTCGAGAAAGTCGAGTCGGCTGGTACGGCGATCGTCAACCGTCATACTATTCTTTCACGAATAACAGCTAACGAAGAAAAAGAAGCCAACTTTAAAAATACTTCATGTAATGAATTTACCAAAATTGCATAACTTTATTTAAAATCTCAATTATTAGGAGTATTATACAACAGCAGACTGTACATGTAAGTCTGTTTCTCCCACGATCTCTTAACATTTTTATTGTAAAACCACTTGTAAGTACCTATATCAAACAATCATATGTTAGGCCGAAACTATAAAGATTTAAAAAAAATCGATCATTAATCACAATCGTCGAAAATATGTTTGTAAATGCATATCAGACTTGACTTGGCGTGGATGGAGCAATAGATTTTTTGGGAACTATCATTTCGATTTAAGTCAACAGTCAAGAAAGCATTTTTTTATAATTTTTATTAATAAAACATGAAAGCTACGAATTAATGTTAATATTATAATCATATCGACAATATTTTTGCCAGTTCAAGTTCCCATCCACTGAGTATATGGTAGAGCTAAGGCCATTTATGATCTTAAAATATAATGAAGAAATAATATACTTTTTCATGCGCCAATTACGTTTACAAAAACGAAAGAAAACAGCATTCATGCACATATTAGCTGTTACTTTACCTATTCATTTGTTTAACAGATCTACACGGACTGGGCAAACCATTACCTGGAACGCGCACGTTCACGGCGACGGGCGGGAACATCAGGCGGCGGGTTAGCGCGCGACTGCGCCGACGGTCTTCTTCTTGCAGACGTGCTAGAAGGCGTTACTGGTCAGAAGGTGCCGCGGGCGCATCGCAAGCCGCGCAACCCACAACAAATGGTGAGTCAGATCAACATTTTACACCATAATCTTTAGCTATGTCAAATTATGTAGGAGGTTTATTAATAGAATCGGGCGCTACTTTGCAAAAATCCATTATAATAACGATGTCAAAAAACAAAAGATTCGCGTGATAAAATAAAATGAGGTGTTTTACTTAGACTCTGCTATGTCAGCTTAGCGGTCAGCCACCGAAGAGTCTACTTCACCGGAGGTTGCCTCGTATAGAGGCGAAACACGTGTCGTATTATCGACGGTGGTGTGTCTTTCCTAGTGTAATGTTGTTGGGTATTGTAGGTAGTGATACTGGAATTAGTGGTGACGGAGATAGTCTACGCAATTGAGGGAGACGGGGAGGTTCTCTTCAAACTAGGTAAGACACGTCCTTTTATGTTATTATGCGGATCTCAGCTGATTAATTTTTGACATTGCCAATAAGCGCAGATTTTTTACGCAACTGCCCCAGAAGGTGGGTAATGTTTTACAAGTGTATGTATGTACTTATGTCTATTTATTTGACACGCTCTGTAACCTAACGCTTAGATTGTATAGATTATTTAGCGTAAGTGATGTCGTCTCAGTTGTGAAAGTAAGATAATTTGAATTTATCTCTATTCAGTAAACTTCTACGCAGTGGAGTCGTTTTAATAATTGTTTTATCCATTGCTATAATGGGCTTATTTTTCTCGTGGTTAGGGAAGGTTATAATCGGATGGCTGACTGCTCTCCTGTACGCATTATGAAAGACGAAACATACCCTCACTTCGTTTTCGACTAACTGCTTATCCGTTGGTGGAAAGTATACGGAAGAAAATAATTAAATCATGTATAATTTCTTTTCTGTGCACACTCTCCGTAATTGTATCCTATAGTATACAGAGTCACTGGCTACTCTGCGCATGTGCTCGAGGCTGAAAGTGTGAAAATGAAAGTCTGCAGTAAGTCGTTTAGCACGCGACTCCACTGAGTTCAACTCTGCTAGGTGCCATTTTGCAGATGCCAGCCCGTATTAAGCGAAAATAGCACCCATGCACTACCGGACTTGCGATTTATATAGGGTAAGAAACTATGCTGGTGAACAGTACCGCCACACCTTTGCAAGGTTACCTAGTTTTCTTGCGACAGCTTTGCCCATGGACACAATGAACTACTTAAAGTTAATGTTCGATGAAATTAGATATTCTGATATGTCTTGAGCACATTTTGGAAAAGTCCTTTGTCCAGATAAGAACCTACAAAGCTACTCAAGACTTCCTAAAGTTTTAGGTAGAATTTGTTCTCAGTTTTAGTTATTTAAATGTTAGTATCTTTTATTGAAAAGAGAATGTAAGCTTAATGGAATCAATGTAGTACCGTGAGATATCTGCCATAAAATAAGTATTTATATATAATTTGATGGTAGTAGTAAATATTGTTATAATATTAATCAAAACAGGTGTACTAAGTGCATATTACTCATTTAATATCTAATGATTACGCACGCGTTATTATTTATCCTCGTAAAATTATCTAGAGCAATAAAATCAATCTTCTGTGCGTCAAAACAAAACGCTTTCAAATATCCGGCGCATTTTGTTTAATAATAAACACGGCCAAAAATGAAAGCGCCTAAAGAATATTTTGTTAGCTCAAAATAGACTATCGAATCACAAATCTATCAGGCAGGTACACATGCTGCATACACTGCTGTGGCTGCACCGTATTCGGTTGTACGGTTGGCCAAGAAAGTTATATACACCTTCCGACAACCGTGATGCTATAATCGCTCATATGTGTTTGGCAAAGAGTAGACATTTGTGTACACTTTGGACTATCATGTTAAGCAATCTGTGTCAGTGTGGATACGTTTATGGGATAGGTAGCCCACAAACCCAAATCCTATCGTTATAGACTGTACTCTGTTTCCGGTACTTTGCTATTATGATTGCCTTATATTGATAAATCTGCACCTGGTGCAACCCAACCATGACTCTTATAAATTGATGAGCTCTTCACTTTTAGTCAGCCAATACAAACTTAGTGTTTAACAGTGGCTTTCCAATTAATTTATTTTGTTTGGATAATTTGACAGCCCATTGTGTTATTGGTAACAATAATGCCGACGTCCCCCGATATCCACAAAGCACGGTCTTGAGCTCCTGAATCACCTGCATCCTTCGACTTCCTGCATCTGTTACCAGGTACGTCACTTCACTGGTGAACGACCTATGGTTATGAAGCTTTATCGGATATCGGCTTGTTTGGAAGGAAAAATCGTCAAGTCTATATCTTAAACGATTTGATATGTCTATCGAAATCAGAACATAGACGCGGCTCAGAAGTTAAATGACCAGTGTACCATTAGTACCACTACGGAGATAAGAGTTTCTGAAGCTCTACTATAACTCCATCATCGCCATGTGCCTTGAGTTTTTTAAGATGCTGGAGAGCTATTCTAATCTTGCTATAACTGACGTCCAGGATATGATCAAATCATCGATCAAAATAGAAGCTCATGAACTAATCTACATTTTTTATACAACAAGGGCGACAAACGAGCACACAGCAGTTAAGCACCAGCACTTACCTGATGGTAAGTGGTTGCTGTAGCCCATAGACGTATACATCTATCTTCGTTTGCGAATTAAGATGCAGATGCGTTGTCAACCGTGAGGACTAAGAGAGAATGCCTCTTTTCCAGTAAAATGTGTCTCCAGTTCTCTACACTCACCATACGAAACACAGCAGCATTAAGCTGCTATTTTACACTGGTATTCTGTGAGAGCGTGGTCCTTCCCCGGTCGAGCCGACCCATTCGTGCTACAACTATACTATTAATATAGCTGCAGCATGGCTCTACCGCGTAATAAGGATACATAAGGATAGTATTTTCCTATACTATAGTTAGAAATTTTACTAATGAAAACTATTCTTAATTTGTAAATCTTACATTGGTAGCAGTATTATTTTTCCTTACTTTTTACACTCCTCTGCCTACTGTATCCACAGGATGATGATGATGAGGTAGTGGATTGATTATCTTACGTCACACGGTAACTAAATTACTACATTAGAAATCTCAAAAGCTTCTTTGTCTCGTGTACGGACATTAAAATAATTTTACTTTGGTAGGACTCCTTATCTGCGAAGGATTCCGTATGTGTAAGTACCATCCTCTTAACTATTTGTGTCAGATCTGTACACATTCCATGCAATAAATTTTTATACTTGATGCGAAAAATTACCTCACCAAGTTGTTCATCTTGTAATATTATCGATTATGTTTATCACGTTTTGATAGAATGTGCCCAGAACTAAAGAGAAAGAGCAAATTTTAATTTACATTTGTCTTTAATTGGTAGTAGTAATAGTATTTTATCGGACCCGTTATCAGATGATGCCAAAAATCTGTATTTGTTAGTTAATAAGAGATTAAGTAACTAGTAAGTATAATAAGTTTGTTTGTTAGTAATTATCATATTTAAGATTTTTTGTAACTACCAGGGCGACATAATCGCATCAGCGACGAAGCCCTTTATCTATGAATTAAAAATAAAAACTAATTCTGTCCCCAAATGCCCTGCTATATTTCGCTATGAAGGCTAATGAGAGCCAGTATTATTAAAAGTTGTGAGGCAGTACATTTTAGTCCTCAGGAGTTACAACGCATATGCATTCTTTTTCTCAAGTTGGTTCAATGTGTCCATGGGTCTGGGCTGCAATAGCCATTTACCATCAGGTAAACTGTAAGTTCGTTTGTCACTTCAGTTACATAAAAAAGGTGTGTCTGGTATGCGTTGCAAATTGCAATGCCTTGAAAAAAAAAGAAGAAAGTTTCCAATTCGACTGTTTTTATACGTATTTTACGCGTTATCTTCGTTATTTGTAAATCGAACTGATGCTTCTTTTTCTGCCGACTTCCAAAAAGGAGACGGTACTCAATTCGAGTGTATGTTTTTTTTATGTGTGTTACCTCATAACTTTGTACTGGGTGAACCGATTTCGATGATTCTTTTTTTATATGAGAGCTGATAGTTCTCGTGTGGTCCCATATGAATTTGATCAAGGTCAGACCAATGGTTATTGAGTTATTCTTAAATAACCTATATTGAAGTCTCTTATATTGAAGTCGGCTGTACAAAATTTTTAATTTTTAATTATTATTAGATAGATTATACCTCAAGGGTTACATATTTACATATTTAGACAAATATCGTTGCTAGATGACCTGCGTAACCCTCTGTTACAAATATAATGACGGTTAATAAACGTGTAAATTTCTAATTAAATTATTTTCGTATGAAGCCTTCAAACTAAGCAGCAGGAAAGACTTTTACAATGAGTTATAATTATAGGATTATCTAATGTGTGTATAAAAAACAAAAAAAAACTACTTTGCGGCTAACTAACGCATTTGTAAGCCAACACCTTTGCGGTGATGAGGCCAAGCGTACCTAATAACCACATCCGCCACGAGGGGCACATGCGGAAGCTAAATGTTGTCTAGCTTAGTACTTAACTAGAAGTTTTCGGCAATACGAGTATACCACAATTTACGAGTATTATTCTCATTTCACAAAATCTTAGTACTACTGGTAAATGTTTTTTTTTCTTATGGTAATAATTTGTTGAAGAGTTTGCTGTAAACTTGATAGTAGCTCATTTATAAAGTGATAGAGATTATTTTTGCCAGGATTTCTTATTCATGGAAATCATAATTTTTTGTGATCTAATCCTGTATGGTTTTATTTTGACACTCATAATGGAACAATAATAAATGTTTCTTCAGCGCGTTAACCACGTTGAGTTCATGAATGAACTCAACGTTAAACAAGCGACTTTACTTTACGACTTAAAAAAAGCGGAGGTTCTTTATTCGACTGCTGACTTTTAATCAATGAAAAAAGGAGGACTTTTTGCCAATTGTAAACCGATTTTAATGATTTTTTTATTATAAAATAGGTCCCTTTTTAAATTTGAAGGAACGATCCACTCTTAGGGTGTGTGTGACGACTTTCTAGCTGTTACCTTGAGCTTGTGATACTCCTTTTTCAACTCAAAAGGGTCAAAAAACAAAACTCTTGATAAACAGTAAAAGCCGACTTTAAAGTACTAAAAAATAAAATAATTTTAACGTAATAGCTTTTAAAGTCGAGAGCTTTAATTCTTCGTTACGCCGTATTTAGAAGCCAAGTAGCTATAAAGTAAAAATTATTTAATTTTAATTTTTTAGTTTCTTTCATGCCGGTTATTAATTACTTTTTAGGGTTCCGTACCTGAAGGGTAACCAACGGCACCCTATTACTAAGCCTCCGTTTGCCGTCCGTCTGTCTGTCAGCGAGTTGTATCTTATGATCCGTAATAGTGGAATTTTCACAGAATGTGTATTTCTGTGGCAGCTATAACAAAAAATAATAAAAATAAATTGAAAATTAAAGAGGGCTTCCCTACTACAAACGTGTTTTAACGATGGTACGGAGCCCTTCACTCGCACTTAACCGGTTATTTAAAGTTTTATTGTTATAGTTTTCTATTAGCATTATTTCTATACTAAAAATCCAGACAGATCCTTACTTACTCAAATTTTAGGTCTGTCATCAAGATATCTCAAAGTTTTTTAATGCTATCTTATAATTTAAGGTACTGATCTCATTTGAATAAAATACTGTATAACATCCCTGAGTATTTTTCGTTGACCGTCGGAGTACTAAAAATCGGTAGTCAACATTTAATCCAGTAAAGGACAATGAACAATATTTTTAAACATTTGATCTAGTATGTAAGGTAATTATAGGTCGTATTAATCATGAAGAAAGAAAGCTGAACTGCATCCATACTCCTGATTCAACTGCCTGTCTGCATTACAGGTCGTTACTCCATCTAGTATGAGGGCCTTGCTCTCTGTTTCCGTGTGCAAGATTGCTACTCGAAAAACATTATTTCCCATTTGTTGTCGATTTTCTGCCGACTTCAAAAAGGAGACGGTACTCAATTCAACTGCATGTTCTTTATGTGTGTTACCTCATAACTTTTTACTGGGTGAACCGATTTCGATGATTCTTTTTTTATTTGAAAGCTGATACTTCACATGTGGTCCAATATTGATCAAAGTCTGACCAATATTTTTTGAGTTATTCTTAAATTAATTCTTTTTGAGTTAGTCGTGTGATTTGAGATTTTTTTATATATTTAAGATAATGTTGACTAAACGAACTAACGAAATTTCAGGCAAAAATAACATTACTGGATAGTATCTAATACTTTATTAGTCTCATTTCTCAGGTTAAAATATCAAGTTTAAACAATCATTTACGCGATAGATTAGTATCACTGGCTTACAACTATACTATTAGATCAGGTTAATTATATTTTTGAATCAATACAAATCATAAACGTGTGAAGGGCATCTTTAAAAAGTTAATAAATATTCAAATAAAAAATTAAAGTTACATCTAATAAATATCCCCTAACGTGGTAGAGCCACGCTGTGTGTCGACCGTGGAAGGACCACGCTATCACAGAAAATCAGTTTTAAATAGTAGCTTAATGTGGCTGTGTTTCGTATGGTAAGTAAACGGTCTCCCCTTTTTAGTGGTAACGAAGTGTATCTATCTATCCCTCAAATTGTTTGAATTTTTCTTTTGTTTTTATAGTGTTTTAATGTATTTTTTTACTAACCCTAGATATAATTTAATTTGTTAATAACACATATGGGATCTGCATGAAATAAATAAATAAATAAAATAAATATCGTCTTAGTCCTCAGTGGTGACAACGCATGTACATTTTAATTTTTTACCCTGGATTGATGTATCTATAGGCAACAGCATTCCATACCATCAGATAGAATGTGTACTCGTTTATCATACTTAA
Source organism: Parnassius glacialis (assembly GCA_033319125.1). Lineage (NCBI taxonomy): Eukaryota > Metazoa > Arthropoda > Insecta > Lepidoptera > Papilionidae > Parnassius > Parnassius glacialis. The sequence goes on along the minus strand of JAVANC010000001.1, from coordinate 22,824,895 downwards.
GAAAAAAGTTTGTCTTACTTAAAAAAAATTACAGAACATACGCTGTGTAATTTGAAGTTAATCCATAAGCCCATTTTGTCCCAAAGGCACTAAGATGAGTCTACGTGTATGGGAAACCATATCAATCAATTAGAAGATCGCATGACCTTCCATAGTTAGCGGTTTTACCTTTTCGTATATATAACCCTTTGAATGAGTTTTTCTGGAAATAGCCATACAAAGGGCTAATATGAACTTACAGGGTTGTATTGGTGATTTTAATGATAATAATTCTGTAAACACATAATCGCTACGGTCGCGAATCTTATTTTGTTAGATATACAACCTAACCCTGACCTGCAAAGTCCAAAAAACGCAAGAAAATTTGAATTTCGCGGGCCACCCTGGAGCTTCCTTAATGTGAAGTAGCCAGATCGCCGCGTTCGCCAATCCAAGCGCGTCGCGTTCGTCAATACAAAAAACTCAAATATTTGATTCTTTCTTGTCCTTTTTGAGGGCTTTTATCTTTGTAGCTATAGAAATATTTGCTGATAGCGACAAGTTCTTCTAGAATTGGAATACTAAGGCATGATAAAAAATAGAGGATGCTGCCAGTGCGATTTGTCTGTGAACGTTGTTGTTGTAGCGATCGATATAAATTCAGGACCTTTGAAATAAAATTTGTCCTGTTTATCATATCTCTTATCAGCCTCCTGTGCTATTCTAAAGAAATCACTATTAGACAGGTTATTCTCCTAATAAATAATAGCATGGTCACAAATTGGTTTACATTTGTTGTAAGAAAATCGCCTGTGACAGCGTTACAGGCGGATGCTAAAGTTTCCATAAGCGTGCTGTTTTGCTGATTTTGCCAAGGTTCATGTTCATATTATAAATAAATGAAAATCACTGTATTTACAATTGTATGTACAATTAATTTCACTATTGACTTTTTTTGTATAATTAGGGTGACAAACGAGCACACAGTCCACCTGGTGGTAAGTGGTTGCTGTGGCCCATAGACATCTACATCTATCCTCGATTACGAATGCTGATGCGTTGTCACCTGTGAGGACTAAGAGGGAATGCCTCGTTTCCAGTAAAAAAAGGGTCTCCGGTTGTCTTTACTATACGAAACACACTGTGTTCATTGATGATACGTTGTTATATATTTGGCAAAAGCAGCATTATGTACTTGGCAAAATGCACGTGTTCCATTAAGAATAGTAGGTAAACTGTCGGTTATGTGCTAATCCTAAGATTGTGTGAATTCGTCCAATACTAAATTTGGAAAATTACGGCTCTTGATTTAAATTACGACTATACGAATGAGGGTTACGATACAAAGGCAGACAGACTATCCTTGTCTCCTTAAATGTGTCACAAAATATTGACGAATCTTTGAACTTACTGTATATTGAACAAACCCTTCAATATTTACGTGGGGTGGTACCACGACCTCACAGAATACCAGCGTGAAGTAGAGGTTTACCTATGCGTTTCGCTTGTTGAGTGCAGGTGGCCGGAGGCCCTTTTTACTGGAAATGAGGCATTCCATCTTAGTCCTCACGGGTGACAACGCATCTGCATTTTGATTCGCAAACGAGAATAGATGTAGATGTCTATGGGCCGCAGCAACCACTTACCATCAGGTAGACTGTGTGCTCGTTTGTCACCCTTATCCTATAAAAAAAAAACAACCGAGTACCTCCACCAGAGATTCTTTGCACCCCCCCCCCCCCCCCTTTGCCTTTACCGTGGGCCGCCGGGGACTGGAATCCGTTTATTATTGTCATTGCTTATGGGGGGTTTATATTGCCATTGTTGCCACGCTTGGCGAGCGGGTTGGCAACTGCAATTTTTTTATTGCTTCTGCTATTATCAGAAAGATGCTGCCGCCCATCTTCTGCCTTGTTTTCCCTCTGTCGCCTTTTACGACACCCACGGAAAGATATGGGGTAGTGGGTATTCTTACCCGCCACTACACGGGGTACATATTGTGACGTAAATAAAGTTAAAAAAATTGTATGATCCCTGAGGTCTAGGTACGTATGTATATTAAACTTTCAGTTCACATTTCCTGTAATAACAATAAAGGTAAACAACAGTTTCACTAGTCGACACCCAATTTAAATGCAATAAGTTAACAATATAATCCTAGTACATATTAATTTACGACTAGGTGCCACATTCCTGGCGCCCGTTTGCATACGTTAATCGGAAGTATTGTTTGAGCAAGTGTTGAAGGAAACGGGCCGGGCAGCTGGGTTTGTAAATTTACAAGTATAGGGCTTTGAGTTCATTATACTCATTCAATCTAACTATTGATTGTTCCTGAACATGTTTTATGGTGTTAGGTCTAGCTTAGTACTGAAATTATTTAAATCAAGAACTGCAATTTCATGCAAAGTTAATTTAGTTTCACATTGTTTTTAACCCCTGACGCAAAAAGAGGGGTGTTCTAAGTTTGACCGCTGTGTGTCTGTGTGTCTGCCTGTCTGTGTGTCTGTCTGTCGCACCGGGTCGAACTGATTTGGATGCGGTTTCTTTTATTTAAAAGCAGGTTTTCTAGCGGTGGTTAATAGGTATATTTTATCAAAATCGGTTCAGCTGTTTCAAGGTCATCAGCTGCTTTTCTTTTCGGAGGTTTATTTTTCGGAGGTACTTATGTCATAGACGAGGTGATGATACTGTTATTTCTCACTCTAAAATTAAAAATGTTGTACAGCCGACTTCAATATAAGTTATTAAGTATAACTCAAAAACTATTGGTCTGATTTTGATCAAATTCATATTCATACACGAGAAGTACCAGCTTTCAAACAAAAAAAGAATCATCGAAATCGGTTCACCCAGTGAAAAGTTATAAAAAAAACATACAGTGGAATTGAGTACCGTCTCCTTTTTGGAAGTCGGCAGATAAATTACACAAGGACAAGCATCCAGGCCCAGAAGTATTATTAATAGGCCATACAAATACTTTTCCCGTGTAGGATTCGAACCCGCGGCCCCCAGCGCGCAACTCGTAACGCTGCAACTGCGCCACAGAGCGGTCAAGTCAAGATAAGAGAGTGGCACCTATCTAGACGACCCATAGGCATAAATGGAGTTTTACCATCTAGTATATCTATATGTTACGGCTAAAAGCCGAAGTGCGGCTACACCTAGTTCTAGCCGACTAGAACTAGGTGCGGCCAGCAGTAGTTGGTTAAATTTAGGTGTACTGTTTAATTTGTAAAGAACGGATATACGTATCAAGTAATATCTGCGACAGTAGGTTAAGGTGTGGTGCGCAGACATTTATCTAATTTATAAATTATATATGATACACCAAAGTTTAACCAACCGCAATAGGCGGCACCTAGTTCTAGCCGGCTAGAACTAGGTGCGGCCAGCAGAAGTTGGTTAAAGTTAGGTGTACTGTTAAATTTGTAAAGACACGGATATACGTATCAAGTAATCTGCGACAGTAGGTTAAGGTGCGTTGCGCACACATTTATATAATTTATAAATTATATATGATACATCAAAGTTTAACCAACCGCCATAGGCTGCACCTAGTTCTAGCCGGCTCGAACTAGGTGCGGCCAGCAGTAGTTGGTTAAATTTAGGTGTACTGTTAAATTTGTAAAGAACGGATATACGTATCAAGTAATCTGCGACAGTAGGTTAAGGTGCGTTGCGCACACATTTATATAATTTATAAATTATATATGATACATCAAAGTTTAACCAACCGCAGTAGGCTGCACCTAGTTCTAGCCGGCTAGAACTAGGTGCGGCCAGCAGTAGTTGGTTAAATTTAGGTGTACTGTTAAATTTGTAAAGAACGGATATACGTATCAAGTAATCTGCGACAGTAGGTTAAGGTGCGTTGCGCACACATTTATATAATTTATAAATTATATATGATACATCAAAGTTTAACCAACCGCAGTAGGCTGCACCTAGTTCTAGCCGGCTAGAACTAGGTGCGGCCAGCAGTAGTTGGTTAAATTTAGGTGTACTGTTAAATTTGTAAAGAACGGATATACGTATCAAGTAATCTGCGACAGTAGGTTAAGGTGCGTTGCGCACACATTTATATAATTTATAAATTATATATGATACATCAAAGTTTAACCAACCGCCATAGGCTGCACCTAGTTCTAGCCGGCTCGAACTAGGTGCGGCCAGCAGTAGTTGGTTAAATTTAGGTGTACTGTTAAATTTGTAAAGACACGGATATACGTATCAAGTAATCTGCGACAGTAGGTTAAGGTGCGTTGCGCACACATTTATATAATTTATAAATTATATATGATACATCAAAGTTTAACCAACCGCAGTAGGCTGCACCTAGTTCTAGCCGGCTAGAACTAGGTGCGGCCAGCAGTAGTTGGTTAAATTTAGGTGTACTGTTAAATTTGTAAAGACACGGATATACGTATCAAGTAATCTGCGACAGTAGGTTAAGGTGCGTTGCGCACACATTTATATAATTTATAAATTATATATGATACATCAAAGTTTAACCAACCGCAGTAGGCTGCACCTAGTTCTAGCCGGCTAGAACTAGGTGCGGCCAGCAGTAGTTGGTTAAATTTAGGTGTACTGTTAAATTTGTAAAGACACGGATATACGTATCAAGTAATCTGCGACAGTAGGTTAAGGTGCGTTGCGCACACATTTATATAATTTATAAATTATATATGATACATCAAAGTTTAACCAACCGCCATAGGCTGCACCTAGTTCTAGCCGGCTAGAACTAGGTGTAACCGCACTTCGGCTTTTAGCCGTTACATATATATTCATTTTAATAAGCCCTATTTGGAGACTTGGAGTTTAGGTAAATTCAAACGTTCGTTTACGATTTCGTATCCTCTGGCAATTATCCAGCATTGATACGTTTGAAAGCATTAAATCTCACTACGTTGGCTTTGTCCCAATCGGTGGCTGTCTATTAGATTTTAACGTTACTTACTATCACTTGGTTATTTACACGGTTGAAATTTCAAGCTATATTCTGTTAAAAAATAAAAAAAAATCGAAAATTTCTATAAACAACACAATTACAACATTGTGTTTCATATTACATGCTGCGTATATTTTTTTATATATTAGACTATATCGATTCACATACATTGCCCTTCAGTCATGTTTTGAATGTAACACTGCGTACAAAGTGACTGACACGGCACTGAAAGGGTTAGGATTATATCAAATTTTATAATGCTTGACCAGAATTCCACGTCATGAAAAACGGGAAAATAAATGTGACACTGAACATGTTATGCGCTGAGGTTTGCCTAAAAGCTGTTCGTATAATAAAATATTAACGAAAAACTACTCACTCTTAAACCTTAGAAATAACTTCACTAGAATCATACAATAACAGTATCAAAGCTAGGTTGCATACGTCACACTTCTGCTGGTGTGTTCCATCATTCCTGAGTATGTTTTGGATCAGGAGAGCACACTCTATTGCTCCGAAGGCTTATGGCGGAGTTCACATGTACTCGAAATATTTTTGAAATAGTAGGTATATTATTTTGTAAATTAAAACATTTATTTAAGAATTTTTTATCTGAATGGACCATTAACAACCAGTGCCTGTCAATTAGCTCACCTTTAAAATATAACATGACGGCTCTGTAGCGCAGTGGTTTAGCAATGAGTTGCAGTGCCAAGATCCACGGGTTCGAATCCTGCACAGAACAAGTATTAGTATGTCCTACAAATAATTGTTCCGGCGCTGGATGTTTGTCCTTGTGAAATTTATGTATGTAAACTGCCTCCATGAGACAGGAGAAAATCCTAGTGTGGGGGTTACGTTTTTTTAAAAAAAAACTGACCAAAATAAAAGCGTTGCTTTGAAAGATGCGTTCAATACAAAATATAATAGCAAAATACACTTCCTATCTCATACCTTCGCTAAATAATATTACAACATAAAATTAAAGAAGAGCATCTCTAGCCGACTGCCTGGGGGTGGGGGGGGGGGGGTGGGGGTGGGGGACAAGTATATACATAAACTTATTTATATTTTTTAATTTATAATTTATATTTATTTTTAAATTAATAAAGTTTACTGCTCACCTATAAGGTTGAGAATAGACCATAGGTTTATATGACTTTTCACTACCTTTCGTTCAACCACCTTTAAACCCACAGTACGTGATCCGGTTATGGTATTTTCATTAGCAACCCCGTTAAAAGCCTAAAACTGTCTTAAGGATTTTATTTTTTACAGATACTTCGTCACTAAACAATGATAGAAAGGAATTAAGTAGCCGATGTGTTCCAAGCGATTTTTTGCGAAGCGTTCGTGATTGATCGACTGCTAAGATGACTAGTAACTGTCAAACAAGTGAACTGTGTTTGTATTGTATGTAGAAGTGATTTATTATAGGATGACAGGTTGAGAAGCAGATCGAGGCTGCGGTACAAAACATTAATCATTATTACAATGGCAAACAATTACAAACCGATCGTACTATTTAGTGAACAATCATACAGTTTTCGTTTTAGAATGATTTTTTCTTAATTAGATTGAACAAAATTTCCTTTTATTATTTAAATGCTACACCGTAAAGTGGCGGTGTAGGAATTATACACTACCCTTTATCGTTCCGTGGGTCTCCTAAGGAGAGATGAGGGTAACAGAATTTACCTTACCTTATTCTACAAAATCCTCGGTATTTTCACGGTGATAATTTTAGCATAATAAAATATAATTTATTAGAATACACAAAGTTTTATTGAAAGAGAATAAACGATCTTTACAAATGTTATGATTCTAGAACACTCTGAGAGCCGGTGATGAGACATCCAATGACAGTCTTTAAAGGCGAAAACGCGTCTGCATTTTGGTGTACGTACGAGTGTCTATGTACCACAGTGTGAGCAGCAGATGGACTGTGTGTGTGTATGTGCGCGCTCATTTGTAAGCGCATTTGTAAAAAAAATAAATAGATAATTTAAAATTTAAAAATTTGTACAGCCGACTTCAATATAAGCGACTTCAATATAGGTTATTTAAGAATAACTCAATAACCATTGGTCTGACCTTGATCAAATTCATATGGGACCACACGAGAACTATCAGCTTTCATATAAAAAAAGAATCATCGAAATCCGTTCGCCCAGTACAAAGTTATAAGGTAACACACATAAAAAACATACCCTCGAATTGAGTACCGTCTCCTTTTTGGAAGTCGGCAGATAATAAATAACAAGTTAGGGACCTCCAAGAAAAGAGCTTACACCTTTCTAAAAGGCCGGCAACGCATCTGCAATTCCCCTGGTGTTGCGGTTGTTCATGGGCGATAGTAGTCACTTACCATCAGGTGAGTGACTACCGCCTTCTTCCGCTTCTATAAAAAAAGAGTATGAACAAGCTTCATAGTTTAAACAGTAATTAATAAATCCGACTGCGTTAAAAAGTTTATTGAAAAAAAACTTCCCCTTCTTTTTTGTAAAAGGAGTTTAGGCTACAAAGCATGCCAAAGAAATAGAAATACTTACATACTCTCGTAAAACATTACCCTTCATCTGGGGAAGTCGGGTAACAATCATTAAATTTGCAATGGTTAAGTGAAAGCAACGTTTCATTACTACAGGTTATAATATCGCACAATACCACGATAAATAAATAAATAAATCTAAGAACGTTCACGCAAGTAAGACTCGACTGGACACAGTTTTAAGATAGGGTTTTATAAGGTAATTATCTTATCATTTGTTAGAGGAGAGTGTACATAAGTTGTAACTATGCATATCGTTGTAATTTACGTGAACAGTATACAACTATATATTCATTTTTTCCTGGTCCGAAATGGCTTAGGTGCCATCTTTCGAAAATTTTCTTAAGTTCAGAGCAAAAGAAGATATTAATTATTTTAATGCAAGTAAAGTTTACCAAAAACTTCACACAGCCAAGCCTACCTGTATAAGATATAATACTTAATCTCTATATATAAAAAAAAATTAATTGCTTTCCGTTAGTCTCGATAAAATTCAATAACGGCTCGACCGATTTTGATGATTTTTTTGTGTGTTTTAATGGCTCCCTAGGATCCGGTAATTTGGATCCGGTAGGTGGCGCTGCTGTCGAGATCCAGAAAACACCCGTGCGAAGCCGGGGCGGTTCGCTAGTTATTAATAACATTGGAGTTAGGCATATAATTTTTGACAGTGGTAGAGCCACGCGGCAGCTTTTGCTGTCGCATGGATGGACCGGCTCGAACCGGTGTGGTACCACGACCTCACAGAATACCAGCGTGAAGTAGAGGTTTACCTCTGCGTTTCGCTTGGTGAGTGCAGGTGGCCGGAGGCCCTTTTTACTGAAAATGAGGCATTCCATCTGATTTGTTATAGAGGATAGATGTAGATGTCTATGGGCCGCAGCAACCACTTACCATCAGGTGGACTGTGTGCTCGTTTGTCACCCTTATCCTATAAAAAAAAATATAAATATTACAGCTACAAAGAGTAAATGACAACCAGCTGTTTAAATTCATTCAAGGATTCGAGTTAAATGCGAATTTTGGGCGACCATAGACCTAAAACACTTTTACAAGAAAACGTCCTGAATTTATAAAACGATATGTATGCTCATCACTGCATCGGTATAGTTATCTAATATGTCGCGAATTTTCGATGATAAACTAGCGAACTAACCCCGCTTGACCTCTGTTACAAAAAACTACCACTGGCTCCACAGCAATAGTTCACCATTACCGACTGGCGAGAGTCAGTCCAGTTCACCATTACCGTCTGGCTCTTGCTACATACATGGTGAACAATCGTATCATTATTTTTGTATTATTTGTTTGTGATGTGGTATTTACACATAAAATAAATAAATGTATTACATAAATAAAGTAACTAACAGCTTACATAATTTCCATTACTGGGCCTCCTCCCATTTCAGACAGAGTTTCAGTGTAGAGAAAGTTAGTTACACTCCCCTAATGCGCGATAGCGGACTTCATATTATGTCTGTGAAATTATTTTTTTTAAATATCAGACATACAGGTTTCCTCGCCGTGTTTTCCTTTACCGCCAAGTACGAAGAAAATCTGAAAAATTGCAGCTAAGAATTTCATTCGTAACGGTGGGGATCCAACTCGTTTGCACGGTAAAATTTGAATTCGGGCCGCCAAAGCGAACAGGCGATCTGTTGTGTTGTCCTCAAAAATTAAATAAAAACAGTGGTAAAAAGTACGTTGAATATCCCAAAATGTCATTTATTACGTGCGTAAATAGTGTTGAGACAATTTAATGGTGTGTCAGTGGCTAAATATTTTTTTTAAAATACTAGATTTTGATCAGAAAATGAACGAAAAGTGATTTTTTTTTCAAATGAAGGTGAATTTTAATAACTTCTCGCAAAACAAATAGTAACGAATGTCTCCAGAATCTCCAATGATAAATATTTTTTTCGATTTATCCAAGGCTTTCGATTGTTTGCGGCATTATATCTTAATTCATAAACTAACATTTTACGGATTTGAAGGAAAAGAATTGAGTATAATGCAGTCTTATCTTAACAATCGAATGCAAATAGTTAATCTAAATAATGCTAAGTCTGATTCACAACATAGTTACATTGGCGTACCGCAGGGCTCCATCCAGGGACCATTGCTGTTTTTAGTATACATGAATGACCTTGCAAAAATTTACCTGATTGGGCGATGGTTACACTATTTACAGATAATACACAGATTGGTGTTAAAAATAAAAATGCATTTCACGTAGCCAAGAAGACAGATGAAATTTTAAATATATTTCGAAAATGTTTTGAAGCAAACGGAATAATTTTGAATGCAGAAAAAGTACCATAATTTATTATGCAAGCAAAATAACAAATAAAGTCACATTTTAGGGTGTACTCTCGATTCCACTTTAAGTTACGAAATCCATATAGATAATGTTTGTAAAAAGTTAGCCAGTGCAAATTACGCCTTATTTAAGTTTAAGTCCATTATTAACAGGAAAACTTAATATTTTCACTCATGCTTCACAAATTGAAAGAGTACTGATTTGTCAAAAAAGGTCGATTAGAATTATACATGGATTGCAAATATTTATATCAGCTAGAGCTTATTTCCAAAAAGCGAAAATCATGACTGTCTTGTCGTTGTATATTTATAGTTGGCTTCTGGAAGTGTACCAGCAAAAAAGTGAACTACCAATGAAGATGCACGTACATAACTACAATTCAAGAAATCGCGAAACATTAGTTGTTTCGAAAACCAGATTAGTCAAATCGTCCAAGGAAGCTTTTCCATTAAAAATTAAAATGTACAATAAATTTCCTGTAGAAATAACAAGACTTCCATTAAACGCGTTTCTACAAGTGACAAAATCATTCTTTTTGAATCACGCTTTTTATAATATAGAAGAATATATGAAATATTCATTTGTAAATGTAGATGTATTTTAATTTGTAATTTTAATAATCTAATGTAATTTTATATCATTTAAATTGTAATTTTGACGTACCAATGTTATGTAATGTAACGAAATAGCCAATAAATAAATAGGTTACGCGACATCAAAATCCATCAAGTTGTTACAAAGTGTTATACTTGGAGACAGAAGTGCGACTTCATATTAAATTATAATTTTTTTATTTACTTAAAATATTAACAAAATTGCATAATGATTTCTTATATTTACGCGAACACTACACATTGAATAAAACTATTTTTTACGGATTTTATCGCGTTTAATTTACTATTTTCATTCCCGACGTTTCGGGTGCTTTACAGGAACCCATGGCGTCTCGATGTCACAGTTAGCCCGGCTACCTTCAGATTTTAATATTAATTTTTGGTAGCCGGGCTAACTGTCACATCGGGACGTCAAACATCTTAGTTCTCCCCCCCCCCCCCCTGTGACCATGGGTTGCTGAAAAGCATCCGAAACGTCGGGAATGATATGGAAGGGAATGAATAGTAAATTAAACGCGAAAAAATCCGTAAAAAATCGTTTTATTCAACAAAATAGCAATTAAAAAAAATGGTTGCACTCTGAAATCTGCAGGGTTTTCATACAAATTACATAATTTTTTAACAACGTGGTAGTGCCATGCTGCAGCTATATTATGGTTGTAGCACGAATAGCTCCGCTCGATCGGAGAGAACCAAGCTCTCTCAGAATACCAGCGCAATGATGCAGTATTTCGTATGGTGAGTGTAGAGTACCAGAGACCCTTTTTACTAGAAACGAGGCATTTTATTTAGTCCGCAAGGGTGACAACGCATCTGCATTTTAAATTAAAATAGAGAATAAAAAAAAATAGATGTCTATGGAACCATCAGGCATAAAAAAATTAAGACAACAAATTGCTTACAATCACCTTGATTGTAAGTGGCTACTGCACTGCATGGACACCTGTAGCTGTATATTACTAATGACGACTAAGATGGAATGCCTCATAGCCTGTAATTAATTGTCCTGCACTACTACAAAATCCTCCCTTATCCACCAGTGGGATGTTAAAAGGCTGTTACTCATTATTCTAAAAAATGTTACTCGCTTGCCGCCTATACCACAGTGCATAAATCATAACGACACTTTCCGTCCGTGTGTGTGTGATCCCGAATAAAGACACAGTTAATTACAACACAGACAAACACTTTTTTGTATTCTTTTTTCTTTCTTATAAACATGACACATAAAGATGTAAGAGTCGAAATAAACGTCCTTGTCTTTTATCGCAATTCACTTCTAATCCACTCTAAAGCCAATATTTGTAGGTCTGGATTTTTGTGTCTCAAGCACTGAAGCACTTGAACTGAATTATAATAATAATATGTCCTGTGCAGTGGTACAATTATTGTCATTTTCTTTTTATAAATATTTAATTATTTACGTGTAGTGGTGGTGTAAGAATATTCACGACCCCATAACGTCCCAAGAGTGTCTTAAGAGTCATTGGCTTAGCTGCGCGACTAAGCCGTTAAATAAAATCGGAACGTTAGAAACGTTACGTCATGACACGTTCGTGGTAGTGGCCCTAACAGTGGTATTGGCAGTGACCGTGGCAGCGGCAGCGGCAGAGGGTTTGGCAGCAGCCGTGGCTGTGGGCTGCTCACATAATGAAAGAGAAAAAGAAGAAGAAACGATGGACGTGGTTGTGGGTGTAATCGATCAGGAGGCTACATATTGCATTGAGTTTAGAGGTCTCACCGATGAGCAAAAACATAACATACATATTTATAAATATTTTTTTTTTAATTTCTCACACGTAAGCTTCCTCACGATGTTTTATTTCACCGCCAGGCACAATTAAAATTGTAATTCACAATTTCATTGGTGCCAGCGGGTAGAACTACTTGTAAATTTAGTACCTACTCAACTCTACTAAATTTACAAGTAGGCTAGGTACCGAGTTACTTACCAATTAAAATAAATTTTTAATGGTATGATGTGAAGTTCGCCAAAACATACTAGGACAGAGTGGTAAACACGTTGCCTTAAAACCCCTCAGAAATGAGGGAAACTGAACTTTAATGATTTCTTATATTTACGCGAACACTACACATTGAATAAAACTACTTTTACGGATTTTATCGCGTTGAATAAACTTATTTTTCCCATGGGTGCTGGAAAGCACTCGAAACGTCGGGAATTAATAAAAATAAGAAAAATAAGTTTATTAAACGCGATAAAATCCGTAAAAGTAGTTTTCTTCAACTGAACTTTATTTTTATATAACTAGTTTGTTTCTTGTCATTATATCATAGAGAACGTCACTTGGAGATTAATATCTATAATTTTAAAAAAATATTTAGATTCTAAGCTTAGTAGTAATTTGACGAAACAGATAGTCAATAACTACTTAAAAAAAATACGTCAGCCACTGTCGACGTCAAGACGCTAATCTTTTCGCTTGTGACCCCATTTAAATTGTATTAACTAAATGAACATACTTAAACGTAAAAACCTTAAGGTAACACTATTTGTGGCAGAATTAAAATAATATACTTAATCATACCATCATCATCATCATTACAGCCCTTAACAAGTCCACTACTGAACATAGGCCTCCCCCAAGGAATGCCACAAAGCACGATCCCGAGCCACCTGCATCCATCGACTTCCTGCATGTCTTACCAGGTCGTCACTCCATCTAGTGGGGGGACGCCCTACACTTCGCTCGCCGGTACGAGGCCGCCACTCGAGTACCTTTTTTCCCCATTGTTTGTCGGTTCTTCGAGCTATATGGCCGGCCCATTGCCACTTCAGCTTACTAATCCGTTGGGCTATGTCGGACACTCTGGTTCTACTGCGGATATTCTCATTTCTAAGTTTATCACGCAGAGAAACTCCGAGCATTGCCTTCTCCATAGCTCGCTGTGTGACCTTGAGCTTCCTCATCCGGCGAGCAGTGAAGGACCACGTCTCAGTTCCGTAAGTCATCACTGGCAACACGCACTGGTTGTACAGTCTCGTTTTTAAGTTTTGAGGTATACCTGACGAGATGTGCCGTAATTTCCCGAACGCTGCCCAACCGAGTTGAATCCGTCGATTGACGGATACATCATATATTTTCAATTATTCATTTATTGTGCCCAAAGATTGCTCAGAGAGGGAATATTTGTCATAGTTGGCACGCATGATAGGCGTGTTGGGAACCGTAGTTTATCTCCTGTTTCATTTCCCTTTATCGCCACTTACGGCATTCACTAGTACAGTAGCACTACGTGGTCATGTTTTCAATTAACTGATCTAACCCGTTATTATGTTTAAACATATCCAAACAACAAATATTATCACTACGCTTTAACGTATTTGAGTACAGTTTCAAAGGTATTTTATATTATTTGAGCAGTATCGAAATTGTTTTCATTCAGATCAATTTTAATTAATACCTTAGCTGCGATAACAGTACATTAAAAACCTGTACTAATACGATATAGATATTTTACTGCCCAAATAAAGATTAAAATTATTCCTGAACCTTAATTGAAGGTTTATGATTATAACTTATTTTAATAGATCCTTAGTCCCTTCAGCTTCCCTGGGATTTTCGATTACATTCCTCAATCGATGGATGCCGTCAACATTCTTTACTTTGGAGGCACTGGCTGACCAACTGGCTAGCCAACCATTCATTCGCGCACACGCCTCGCTGTAAGGAGGTTGCGTCGATCGACTTGAATGCTATTCGTTGTTAGCATCAAAACTTATCGATCTTTAAAATCGATTGCCGAGTTGCGAAAAACGTTATTTATTGTGACTTTTAAATTATATCTTTTGGTGTTTGTGTGTGTTTTTCTACCTGTTTATTTTAGTGTTGTGTTGGGTTAAAAATACAGCCATCGATAGCAGGTCAGTTTAATTGTTTATTTTTTAATGTGGGTAGGTATTAGCGGGTAATACCTAGCATGCGAATGCGAAAGCCGTTTTATTGATTGTCATTGGCAAGTTTAGTACCGTTAATTTCGTGAATATACGATATGTGTATGATTTATAAGGTAGGTAATAGCTTTATAAGTATGTCATCGTGTACGTTTAATTATTTTATTAAATTCATAAAAATTTTCGTCATCAGCAAACAAAAAGTGTAGTATTGTGATGGCCCAGTGACCTTTACAACATTTGTAAAACCAATATTCTTCTTTTTTTAAATGTAAATTTTTATTATTCCTTTCCGTCGTAGCTTGGACGTTATCATGTCCTCCTAGCCGATTTTAGACAACTTGGCTAACGGGGATAACTTTCGAATAATCTGATGCGAAATATTATAGGTAGGTACGCGCGCAAATACACGCTCGTCTTAGTATGCCTGATGGGTCATGCGAGAGGGTCAGTGGATGATGCAGGGCCAGAAACAACAACAATAAAAATAACCATACCCAATAGTTATTTTTTATCTGGATTCAAAAAGGAGGATGTTTTCAATTTGACTATATTTTTTATCTTCGCCAATTCCGAATTGAACCGAATTTTGTTTCTCTTTTCGTTAAAATATCCACCCTTAAGAGTGGGAAAATAAGGGATATATATATATAATAAAATTAGGGGATAAAGTTTTGTTGTAACTAGGTACTTAGACGAAATTATAGTTATTACCTTGAAGTAACTAAGTATTACAACTTCAAAAAGTCAAAGAGAGTCAAATAATTTTCAAATTAAAAAATAAAACCGGCTTTAACCTTTTTAAATATTGCATAGAAATTAGAAACTAGACCCCAATTGGAATTTGTATCCAAAACTCGCGGCATAATAACCACTAAACTTCTACAACTTATTGCTTTTTTAATTTGATTTAGTTTTAAATTATTACGACCCAGTAGTGAACTGAGTAACAGTAGGCTGTCGCGTTAAGTACGCGACTCCCGCACAAAACGAACATGACTTACAAATAAATAATTGTTCTAGAGGTCATTCTCCATGCCGAAAAACGCCTACTTATGTACCATACTGCAGAAATCCTTATGCTTCCTCTACACTACTCGTGAAGTAACTTCGACGAAGTGCTCGTCGAAGTCGATCACAGTCTGAACAACATGACCACACACTCGTGCTACTTCGCGAAGAGCTCAGTCTTCTTGAGTCTCCCGCACCGTTAACATGAATGACGTTCAAAAGGCAGCTGCAATATGTACCTAATTGTGTGAACAGTACGACGTCAATTCCCCTATATATAATGTACTCTGTGGTCAATGCGTTAACTAAATAAATAATTATGTAGAAAGTTACATATTTAATATTTATATATAAAAAAAAAATATTTATAACTGGCGTACGCCGAGTAGTGTAGTGAGACGCTTCGTGTAACTTCGGGGTACTTCGTGAAGTCCTTTGACTCTGGCGCAAAAACCGACAGCGATCGGAAGTCGCCCGAGGCGAAGCGAGGTTGGACGAAGTGAATCGAAGTAACTCTCTACACTATTCGCCTCGTCCTACTTCGATCTACTTCGCGAGTAGTGTAGAGGAGGCATTAGAATAAAGGCAGTGAACGCAAATGAAACATTGCGTTCATTGAGTTAGTAACGTAGAGAGAGATAGACTAGAAATGAAATATAATTTATTTAATTAACCATTTTTTGAAAGGAAGCAGATATACGATATTAGAGGATTGTCATCATTTATGTTGCTATTTTTTGTTTCATCCTAACAACCCTTTAGTTATCGAAACATGTTTGTTGTTTGTACAAAATAAACAATGAATCCTAACAAATGATAAATCTTAAAGAGTAAGTGCAGCTGTAAAAATGATATGATAAAATGACTGTCGCACTCTCGGCCAACACTTGGAGCACAGGCGCCAGGCGCACGCTTTGTCGCCTTGAACTGTCATGGACTGTTTAAGTATTAACAGATTTCATTTCATCAAGCTTTATTGTACTACGTACATAATATTATACAAGATAAATAAAATTGAAGTATCTGTTTGTAATATCAAAATTACAGCTTTTCACTAAATGCATATGAAAGTATATATAGGTACGGTACTTAGAACAAAAACACAATTTTTAAAATTTTTATCCGTCTGTCTGTTTGTTCCGGCTAATCTCCGAAATGGCTGGACCAATTTTGACGGAACTTTCACTGACAGATAGCTGGTGTTATAATGAGTAACTTAGGCTCCTTTTATTTTACTAAAATAGTTAGTGTTCCGTGCAAAAAAAATTAGAACCCATAAAAGCCAATCGTAAACAATTACACGCGAGCGAAGTCACGGTGAATAGTTAGTACATAATATTACACATCATGTACGGCGTACGTGTTCACTGTTCATATTCAATATTCATAATTGCCAAAACCAGCCTGCAATTAGGACACATTGATTAATGCGCCCGTTTTATGACAGTTTTTTTTTCTTCTTTTTAATCTAGACTAGTCCGCTAGGGTAAACAGGTCAGCCGTTCGGCAACCGGTTGTTTTAAATAATATGTAAATTAGTGAATGTATCGCTTAACTATATCGTGATGATTTCGATGGAGCATCTTAATTGAATCGCCGACAGATTTATTGCTTGTTTTGTTATTGCAAATTTTGTGGAGCTGCGGCGTAGTGGTCAGCGTACTATTTGTGTACTAACTAATTTGCGAATTCTAGACTCGAATACTAGCCGAAAAAATATTTATCTACATTATATAGTTTTGGGAATTGAATACCATGTAATGTAAGAATTTCCACTACCCTATATCATCCCGTGGGTGTCGTATTAAATGTCGACAGAGGGAAACATATCGCGTTAGACTCAGTGGAGAGACGTGCTAAGAGGCTCATTGGTGACCTTGAGTTGGTTAAAACCAATCTTGTCAGCCTCGAGCACAGGCGCAGAGTAGCCAGTCTCTCGGTATTCTATAGGATGCATTTCGGTGAGTGTGCGCAGGAATTACACGCTTTAATTCCTCCCTCTCCTTTTCACCATCGGACAACCAGGCGGTCGGCGGGTCTTCATCCCTTTGTTGTCGATATTCCACGCATTAGAACCAAACAGTTTGCTTCGAATTTTGTAATGCGTACAGCAAAGGAGTGGAATAATTTGCCAGCGTCTATCTTTCCGTCCGAACACAATCTGGGCGTCTTCAAGGCAAGAGTGAATAGGCTTTTGTTACGCTAAGACAGTGCGATTTACCATCTAAGGCTGCATCACCACTTACCACCAGGTGGGATTGTGGTCAAGCACTGACTTGTAATAAGTAAAAAAAAATCAGGAGATGGGCAGCAGCGTTTTCCTAATAACGACTAAAATTAAAAATTGTGTTTGTCAACCCGCTTGCCAAGGTGGCAACTATGGCTAATATCCCCCCTATGAGGCATTCTATGGGGGAGGCTATGTTCAGCAGTGGACTTAATAGGCTGTAAGCTGTAACGGTGTAACGGGGAATTGAAAACACCTGTTCCGTTCCGTTTCTGTTTTGCTTTAAAACAGGGATAGAAAAAATCATGATTTTATTAATTTTAATCAAATCATGCTGATTTTTTTAAAAAAAATCATGATTATTTTGTTTTTATTTGAATTTTTAGATTTTTTTGTATATTTGGAAATTCACGAGTTGGTAACACTTTTTGACATAGTAGGATTAACTGTTTATGAATACACTAGCTGTTCCTCGCGACTTCGCCCGCGTGTTATTTGGGGGTTCAGTTTTTTTTGCGCGGAACCCTTATTCTTTTTCTAAAATAAAAGTAGCCTATGTTACTCCTTATGACATGAACTATCTGCCAGTGAAAGTCCCGTCAAAATCGGTCCAGCCGTTTCGGAGATTAGTCGGAACAAACAGACAGACAAAAATTAAAAATTGTGTTTTTGTTATACGTATCGTATATACTTTCATATGTATTTAGTAAAAAGCCGTAATTTTGACATTACAAACAAACATTTCAATTTTATTTATTTGTATAGATATGCATGAGACTGATTAAGAGTAAAATAATTAATACTGTATTAATTACAGTTCATATATTAAGGGTGCATTTCTAAAAAAAAATGATTTTACTAAGTTTATGACAGACCTCATCGCTACGTCTTTGGTGATTTTCCAAAGTTTACGAGACTATTGTAGTAGAATAATAAGAACAACATAAAACAACAAAAGATTTTACTTTATTTTAAGCCAGTTTTATTTCATTTTCTGCCTATTACATTAATTTATTCATGTTGATAATCAATGATTTTTTTAAATAAAATCAAGGGATTTAAATCAGCCAACCCTGCTTTAAAAGAAATTAGATATGCGTAGTTAAAAATAAGCATTATTTGTAGCTTGCAGCACTACCTGTTAGGTACATACCCAAACAAATATCGGAGTAAATTGTATATCATTAAACAAAAACTTTAAATTGTGTATAATTTTGTTATTTATAATTAAGTTTCGTGATAGCAAACAGATAATTGATGCAATTTGCAAAGTTACACGCGCGTAATTGGGTGTTTAAATAATTTTCCTTATTTTAATGTTTAGCATGGAATGGGCACGAGCAATTACTCTAAATAGGTACGTGACTCAGGTCCTAAAATGCTGATCTTACTCAACTGATGGCTCATAGCAATCTCATTGTCAATACCATGTTTTTGCTGAACGTAATTAGAGGTCGGCCTACGAGCAATGTTTCTACGAAATGTGGGGTAACTAGCGACGGTGTAGGCAAAACAAGACCATCTCATAATTCATAGAATGCTGTGTCAGAATGCACTAAATATAGATCACAGTTAATAATGTTAAAGCGTTGTGTGTGGTAAAACTTTATCTATTAGACGCCGGCCTAGGTAAATTGGGAGATGACCACATGATAATTTATCTCTGCAATGAACTAGGTTACGAATTATATAGACGCACTATATTGTTACATACCCACCCTTATTCTCCAGCTATTAGATCCAGCATTAGAATGAAACACTACTGCTACGTTGCAGCATTTATTTTAAATCCTTCTTTACTTGTTTTGTAGGTACCATATTTATCAATTCGAAAGTGAACGTACCTACGCCATTGCAGTAAACTTTAAAATATTTTTTATTAAAAGTATTGCCAAAATTCATTTCGCTCTCTCTATCTCTCTCTCTCTCTCTCTCTTTCTCAATGCTGCCACACTGCATATGATACATTAGAAATCCTTAGAATAAACGCAATGATTAATAAAATATACCTAACATAGTTTTGTTTTTTATTTTTTACATAAAACGTTACCTTCACACTAGGATTTTCTCCTGTGTCGTGGAAGCAGTTTACAGACATAAATTGCACGAGGACAAACATCCAGACCCGGAACAATTATTTTTAGGCCATACAAATACTTGTTCCGTGCGGGATTCGAACCCGTGGCCCCCAGCGCAGCAACTCATTGCTAAGCTATTGCGCCACGGAGCTTTCAAATTTATTCAAGTCAAGTTTATTATGTCATCTAATTTCTTGAAAGCTCAGTAGGTCTTGAATATCTGTTTTTCTTATAATAAAATTAGTTTCAATGTGCATTTCCATGTAAAAAAACATCGACATTTCTAATAAACGCATGTAAAGTTAATAATAAAGCAGTTATGTCTATCATAGGATGAGCTAGTTGTCAATTCCACAGATGCACAGTGGTGAGGTCACAGCTCGTCGGTGTCACGTAGCTGGCACAATTGTCACGTCCGCGAGAAATCTTATCCCGCCCACACCAATCATAGCGTATATACAACGCGATTTACCTCCTTTTGTGTAGTTAAAGTCAATGACCATTTTGAAATGATAAGGGAACTAATAAAAGACAATTTGGTATTTTACACATTTATATTGAGCTAACGCTTCTTACAATTACATTGACAGTTACGTTCTTACAGCAACATTACATATACTTAATTGGTTAAATTTACGATTTAAGTAATGAGTTACATATTGCTCCAATTATATCTATGTATTGCTCCGTACTTTCAACCGACTTCAAAAAGGAGGAGGTCCTCAACTCGTCGTAATCTTTTTTTATGTATGTCCACCGATTACTCGAAGACGCCTGAACCGAATTGGAAAATTCTTTTTTTTTACCATGAAATTGGAAATGGTATCATTAGCCCACCGCTAAGTAGTAATTGGGTACATTACGCTCAAAAGTATACACTTAAATATTCTGTCACAAACATACGTAAAGCCTTAAATATAATAGACAATTTTTATTTTATTTCTTTTGTTTGTCATTAACATTTATTTGAAATAATTTGAAATTAAAAATTTTGTACAGCTGACTTCAATATAAGTTATTAAGAATAACTCAATAAATATTGGTCTGACCTTGATCAAATTCACATGGGACCACACGAGAAGTACCAGCTTTCAAACAAAAAAAGAATCATCAAAATCGGTTCACCCAGTACAAAGTTATGAGGTAACACACATTAAAAAAAACATACAGTCGAATTGAGTACCGTCTCCTTTTTGGAAGTCGGCAGAAAAGATTCTGCCTTTGGTAAATTAATACTTAATTACATATCAAATTGAAATTCTATTAAAAACAATTGCCGCGTGTAAGTGGCATAAATGAATCCAACTATATTTCAACCCATGTAGATCGTAAGAGGCATCTGTGGGAAATTTTGGATCAATATATTGACCTTCGAAAGACGGCAAAATAACCATTCCCAGACGTAAAATACTCTGGCTGACGAAGGGATCATTATGGCATATCTTTCTTGCGGTGTTAGGCGAGAGGAAAGGCGGCCTTTTCAAGAGTGCGTTGAATGATGTTTACCTTTATCCGTGTGTCGCGGTGTAAGAATATCCACTACCTCTTAACACTTTCACTGTCCGGTTTCCAGACACAATAGTAAGACAATAGCAATGCCCTATATGTAGTGCACGGGACAGCGAAAGGGTTAACATCTCGTGGGTGGCGTAAGAAATGACAGAGGGAAACTAAAACAGGAGTTGGGCACCTTTCTATTAACAATTCAAAATAATAATAAAAACTGCATTTGCCAACCCGTCTACTAATCGTGGCTATTATAATAAAGATCCCCTTTGAGACAATCTATGGACGAGGCCTATGTTCAGCTGTAGACTTTTATAGGCTGTAATAGATGGATGATGTTTATCTTGGACTTGAACGATGTCTCTACTCACTACTGGGTAGCCAGGTTGTGATCGGAGTGCTATTCCTTTGTACTGCTACCAGTGTGATGGATTAGGTTTCAGTTTGTACGAACAGTTATACCGGGACAGATCTTCTTTTGCCGTAACCAGCCGCAACGCATGCAGATGAGATGGGCATTTTGATAAGAAGTTCGCAACTTTACCTTTTTTTTTACATGGGGAAATGCCTACGCATACCCGCCTCGCGGGGGCAAGGACGGGTTATGTCGGACTCGCACCGACTAAAACCCCATGGTGTTCCACCCTCGTCGCATATTGGCAGGGCCACGGGAACGCTTTCGCACACTTCCACGGCCCCACCTGCGCTGGCCGCCCCATGGCGGCCCCTCCTCGGGAGAGGACTACTTCTCCCCCATCTCCCTCTCAGGTAAGGCGCACCAGAACACATGGCGCGCCTTCCTCCTCGGCCTCCAATTTCACCTGCGCAACGGACGCCCCCGTGTCCGATGCGCGAAGGCCATGGGGCCAGGAAAAACTAGCACTCAGAAGCACCAGCCTTCCCGACCCCAGCGGCGGATCTGGTCTATGGCTCCGCCGCCAACCAAGATTCGGCTGCGGAGGGTAGGGAGAGCGGCGCCTCGCAATACCGACACTCCTCTCCCCCCGCAGCCCCACCACCGTCTGAGTCGCGGAGGATAGGGCGAGTGGCGCATCGCCATACCAACACTCCTCTTTCTCCGCGACTCCACCCCGGCTGCAGCGACAGAGGGAGCGGACACCCCATTCACCGCAGCCCACCGACACACATCCGAAGTGGGCTCGCGAAGCCCACTCGGAGTGGCCACCTCGGGCTGGCCCTACACCACTGGCCAGCCAAGGGGTTCCTCTTTGTTCACCGTGGGTGACCAAGCCACGGCTACTAAGCCCCCCCGCCACGACAAGGCGGGAACCCGTTCGGGGGGGAAATGCAGATGAGATGGGCATTTTGATAAGAAGTTCGCAACTTTACCTAGTGTAACTCTGAATAGTAGGTAGGTTGCATAGTACCTTACTTTAGTGATGTCTAATGTTTATATATCTATGTATAATCGTTGGTGCGTCTGTTGGCGCGTCTCCACCAAAGTTTTGTTGCTAATACAACAGTTGCCAACACGTGTTGCCAACAATTGTTTCGCTTTGTTTCTAAAACTAGGTGAAGTTTTAGAAACAAAGCGAAACAATGTTGGGAATCGTGTTTCCATTTTCGGCGGCAACATCAGGAATACGCTTGTTGCAAACATTTGTTCCCTCGGTGGAGACGCTTCTTGGAACATTTTGAAACATTTTCGGAAACAAATGTTGGCAACTTTTGTTGATTTGTCAACAGTTGGAAACAAATGTTGTCAACATTTTTAGTGGAGATCGTGTATTTTCTGAACGACTCGACCGATTTAGGTCATACTCACACAACATATTCGGTATTGTCGCGACGATGGTTTATAGCTATGCTATGTGGCAATGTCAAGTTAACAAATTCTATATATAAAGACAAAAATTACTCTGAATCATATTTTCCGGGGCGCAGTGCCTTAGCAATGAGTTGCAGCGCTAAGGGCCGCGGGTTCGAATCTCGCACGTTACAAGTATTTAAGTATTTTGTATGGCATACAAATAATTGTTCCGGGTCTGGATGTTTACCCTTGTGAAATTTGTACCAATCATTAATGTAAAATATGCTTTTAAAAAAAAGTCCCGCTGGGTTTCTTGCTGGTTCTTCCCAGGACAGAGGTTTTTTTTCGAACCAGTGGTAAAGTAAAAAATGACTTTCAATAAGAATTACACATGTGATCTATATTGAATAAAAAAATATTCTATTCTATTCTATTCTATTCTATTTGTGTATGTAAACTTAGTAACATTATAAAAAAATTAGAATTAAAAGATAAGAATTAGATATTTTGTATTATTACAAAAATAGCTTTTTTATAATCTTATCTATGGTATCAACTACAAAAAAAGAAGTATAATATTTCTTTTTGTAAGTATTGGAGTATAAAAATAGTCCTAACTTAAAGCAGTTGCATCGCCGCAGTTTTCTCAAAATTTGAAATGCGTTATCAAACTCCATTTTAGTTCGTATACTGCCGTGGGCCGCGGGACATCATTCGTGAAGCAGATTCTACTCGTAATTTAATTTTGAGACTAATTCTAAACTAATTTTTGTAATAAGGCTAATTATGTTTTTATAATGCTAAAAATAAAATTACAAAATCCAGACATCGGGTCTGGTTGGCGTGGCGATAGTGGTCGAGTGGTTAATGAATGTTATATTAATGCTGTAAAGCGTCACGAGTGAATTCATCGCGTCCTGGACCGGCGCGTAGTGGAAAGGGTTGAACAGTATAAGCAGAACAGAGAACTCCATTACCCTTGAACAACATCTGGCAGGTCAGCTAGTATAGGTGATAATAATGTCTTAAGTTTACGTAAACTCTGCTTATGAATGAAACTACTATTATTACATTTTTACCTATTACAATTTCTATATATTATAATTTTACAATTTTTTTAACGATTTAAAAATTCATTTTAAATTTCTACAATAATTAGCTTTAATGCAATATATACTCCGTGAGGGTAATATGAAAACATCATGAGGAAACCGGATCTGAGAAATAAGAAAAAAAAATTGACGAGATGTTTTAAGTTCGCTATCACGCATTCGAGCAGCGCAGCGGATATTTCCTTGCCCTAAAACCCTCTCAGAAATAAGAGGAGGGCCCAGCAGTGGAACTTATATAGGCTATAACTTTAACTTTTTTATATAAGATTTATAATAATAAGGTACGTGAGGGTAATATGGTCACCTTAAGCTTTGCCGCCCTATAAAACCAAAACTAGGAGGAGCACCAATGATATTTATATATAATATCATTGAGGAGGACAGAGACAAATACACAATGTCGTATACTATAACTAATATAGGAAAAAATAACAAACAAGCCTTGTTGCCAATAATTAGCAACACGTCGAAAAATCAACTTAAAAAAATTAACTATAGTACGAGTACGTGATGGTAATATGGTCATCCGGTTAATATGGTCACTTTCTTATAATTCAAAAACAACAGCGTCGTTTGCATAGAACACACTGTGATACGATAGCTCTTGATCAGTCTATCAAATAATAAAGGGTCAAAAGGGCGCTGCTTTTTCGATGCCATTTTGACAGTTGACATTTTTGTAAATACGAGTATTTTAGTCGATTTTAGTATTATGTAGTGTGGTTAGATTTCTTAAGTTAATTTTTCGAAGTGTTCCTAATTATTGCCAAAGTTTGTTTACTATTTTTTTTCTTAATATATTAGTAGTACGACATTGTATATTTGTCTCTGTCCTCCTCCTAATTTTGGTTTTATAGGGCAGCAAAGCTTAAGGTGACCATATTACCCTCACGTAACTTATATTTTTGATGAAAATGAGACAAATTTCTTATAGCAATAATTATTTTTAAAAAAATCATAAATAATAGTGCTTTGGACTTTTTCAATAGCTGTTCAATACTATAAAAAAGTTTTTCGAATAGTTGTTCCATAGATTATTTTTTTTTATAGGATAGGGTGACAAACGAGCACACAGTCCACCCGATGGTAAGTGGTTGCTATGGCCCACAGACATTTACATCTATCCTCGTTTGCGAATCAAAATGTGTTGTCACCCGTGAGGACTAAGATGGAATGCCTCTTTTCCAGTAAAAGGGGTCTCTGGTTCTCTACACTCACCATACGAAACATAGCAGTGTTAAGCTGCTATTTTACGCTGGTATTCTGTGAGAGCGTGGTCCTTCCCCGATTGAGCCGCGACCCATTCGTGCTACAACTATACTACTAATGTAGCATGGCTCTACCACGTTTAAGCTCTTGTATTTACCCGAACACTTTAAAAACTAGTTTTTTTAATACAAATAGCAAAAACTAGTTTTATCAATATATAATTGTGCAAAACATTTTAACAGCTATTAAAAATCTACAAATTTAGTAGGTCATTCGTTGGTCTAGAGGTCGTAAAAGTAATTGCTGATATAAGATCCCGGGTTCGAATCCCAAGTTATTGTTTTGTCCTAGTCACAGTATAGGAGAGGGAATTAAAATATTTTTGCGCTTTTCCTAATAATTATTGTTAATATTATCAACATAATAAAGCTAAAGAAAATATTTCACATTCATACCACAAAGAGGACTAAATGTTTTTATTGCAGACTTGTATACTTACTGTAATTTGACCTACATCCGTGACATAATAATATCGAATGTTATTTGTATTAAATGCGATAGTGTTATAATTATCGCTGATGAACGATAATAATCTATATAAATACAATTATCGCTATCTGTCAACACATTAACCGAAATTGATATCTCCACAAGTTATCTTACTCTTTGATAATTTTATCTGTATAATACTCCGGTATAATGGGGGCTAATAATCTTCCACTCACCAGATGTCGCTAGTTACGACTGAGGTAAAGTTTTTTGCTACACAATGTCAGTTAATTGAGAAATTAGTTTTAAATAATAGTTTATCATTATCTAGAGTATTATATTAATACCCAACACAATGCGTCAGTGGTTAGATTTTTAATTTTTTGCACTTTAGAACTCTTTTTTTTAAAATGGGCTTTTAGTTATATTTATAGTTTGATTTGCTCATTTCTAATGTAATTAATATAAAATTTAACTAATAATACAGAAAGAAACCTTAAATATTACATTTTCCTAAGAAATTATAGTCCCCGCTATGAAATCTGTCAAATATTTTACCTCACTGTAAAGTAGCGCCGCCCTGGTGGCAGAAAAAGTCGTGGATGCCCTCATTCTGATGTTATTATATGACCTACAAATTCCGCAATGTAGGTCTTTTATGTGGTGAGCTAGATCTAGATTAAAGTAATAATTATTGTTTTTTTTTTCGTGGATAGCGACCGCGCTTAACCAATAGTTGTTTTCACATACTTTTAATTTCCCAGTCAAAATTATATCTTTTAAAATCTACTACAGAGAAACACTGGCATGAAACCACAAACTAACTAGAAACACGCGCACGAAACGCTAGGGCGTTTTTCTTAAAAAATAAAAGGCTTTTAAGTATATTGTTTTCCCGCGGTAATGGCTTATGACATCACAGAAACGGAATGAGGTTATATTTTCTTTGATCATGGAGAGGATCATTTTATATCTTAATTCGAAAACAAATAACTCGGGACCGAGAAAATAGCAGATACAAGGCACTAAAGGCTAGGATTGTTAATGGTGCGGTGCTTAAAAATGGATATATTGTTGTCTGTTTCTTTTTTTTATGGAGTGTAGAGTACTTTTTTTTCGTAATCACTATGAGTATAATTTATTTATTCATTACAGCTTATTGAATAACCACTGCTGAACATAGGCCTGCCTATTATGGGGGATTTTGACATAGTTAACAAGCGCATTTATTATTATTATTTTCTGTTGTTATCAGCATGGCTAGCATGGGCTGAGGATAAAAAATTTATCCCCCAATTATATCCACAGACAAGAGATAAAATTGTCTTGTACTCATGCCAAAGCACGGCAACGGGGAGAAGTATATCCCCGTTTCACATAACGAGTAGATATAATATATCCCCCGAGCCCCCGACCGTAGCAGCATAGTATAACTTTATACTATGCTAGCAGGGAGCCAAATGAAAGATAAAAAAATATGCTTTTTTGACATTTGAAAGGGACAATTTTATACTAGTTCATTGGGCATGGGTTTAAGTTTATATTCATACAAACATCTAAGTCTATCTCCCATTTTATCTACTGTGGATATTATATTCACCAGTTTGCGGGGGTTTTGGCGGGAACTAGATCGGCGTCGGTTTGCTGCTCCTGTATTATTGTTTAAATAATGGTTTGAAGTGGAAGTTGATATGTAAAAGTGATGCGATTTTGTGTATTAAGTGTCCGCGCATGTGAACTATTAGTGGAAACTGTGAAACAAGTGTGTCTGTCTGCTTAGGCGCCTTGAGATACCATCGCCAACCGTCACCTGTCTGCTGGCTCAAGTTGCCGTCAAAATCTCCCAAGGGCTGCACAATGTGACGCATCAACATATTGTGTAGCAGTATACTATGAAGGATAATTATTATAATATACTGTAACTTCAGGCTCAGAAGAGCTAGATCCCAGAGCCGTAAAGCCAGTTATTAAGAAGAAGATCACCAGTTTGCCCATGCTCGAAGAGTGGATAAAACCTAGCGAGGGGATAAACATTTTCTCTTTTACCGGGGTATAAAATGGTCTCCTGCCCATGCTAGCTGTGCAAGAAGATGCTGCTTACTATTCCTGTTTCAGTTCCCTCTGTTGTTTACGTCACCTACGGGATGATTAGGGGTACTAGATATTCTTATGCCGCTACATAGTATACACACAGCGTCTTAACTCTTAACTTGTAAAAGTGCTTTTTGACATTATTTTCTCTTCGTGCAGGGATTTTTTTTGACTCTAACTTTGAATCTATTATAATTTATTCAAGTTCAACATATGCGGATTAGCGATTTCAGTAAGTATCCGACCTCTAAAATTTTTGATTTGCTCCCCGTCTCTGTTATTAATATTTTTCAGCTCTGTTTCGTGTATTATTATTTATAGTATAATTATTCTACACAGGTGAAGAACGCTTTATAAATAGATTTTTTGTTGCTCAATTTCACAAATTTTAGTGAAAATCTCAGCCTAAGAACCAAATCAACCGAACTATTGCTATTTCATATTTAGATGAAGCGTGTTTAAGAAAAATATTGTAATCTATTTTGTAGGAAATGTTTTAGTTTTGGAGTCCCGTATCTTTTTTATAGAATAAGGGTGACGAACTAGCACACAATTCACCTCATGGTAAGTGGATGAAGTGGCCCTTAGACATCTACATCTAATCTCGATTAAGAACAAAATCCAGATGCGGTGTTACCCCTGAGAACTAAGACTGAATGCCTCGTTTCCAGTAAAAAGGGTTTCCGGTTCTCTACACTCACCATACGAAACACAGCAACATTGAGCTGCTATTTTACGCAGGTGTTCTGCGAAAGCGTGGTTCCTCCCCGATTGAACCGACCCATTCATGTTACAAGCAGAATGTAGCTGCAACATGCTCTACCATGTAACCATAACGCACAACTTATATAATATTATTGTATAATAGAAATATAAAAAATAAATAATAAAAACTATAAAAAGAACTTTTTTCTTATATCTTATGTATTGTATTTAGGTAAAATAGCAGTTAACTACTAAAAAAAATTGGCCTCTAAAAAGCTTGGCGTGCTCAGCAGAGCGGGACAGTATTTCATGCCGGCACACCGCCTGCAACTTTACAAGGCGCAGGTTCGGCCTCACATGGAATACTGTTCCCATCTCTGGGCATGGCCTCCCCAGTGCCAGCTCCTTCCACTTGACCGCATCCAGCGCAGAGCGGCTCGAATCGTCGACGACCAAGCCCTTTCCGATCGGCTCGATTCATTGGCACTGCTAAGAGATGTTGCATCCCTTTTCATTTTCTTTCGCATCTACCATGGGGAGTGCTCTGAGGAATTGTTTGGATTAATCCCAGCCGCTAAATTTCACGAACGCACATCGCGGCAGAACTCGCGCTGCCATCCACACCATCTGGATGATTGGCGGTCCACCACTGTGCGATTTAGAAGATGTTTTCTTCCTCGCACGACTTCCTTGTGGAATCGATTACCATCAGCGATTTTTCCGGACCGATACGATTTAGTGACCTTCAAGAAAAGAGCGTACTATTTTTAAAAGGCCGGCGACGCATCTGCAATTCCCTCCCTTGTGTTGCAGTTGTTCATGGGCGGCGGTAGTCACTTACCATCAGGTGAGCCGCATGCTCGTTTGCCCCCTCTCCTATAAAAATAAAAATAAAAAAAAACTGTTTTTCTTTTTAATTTAAGTTTACTTTTGTCTTTAATTTGCACTATACCAACATCTTTATTTATTCCATCTATCTTAGGGTATTGGTAGAGAATGCTATAGCGCACTAAGTCCGCTATTTGTAGCCCCTAGTTGAAAGTGTGTTGCAATAAAAGATAAATTAATAAAATAACTTTATTTTAACATGTTTGAACGAAAAGCGCCAATCAAATAACGGGGTCGTCATGTTGAGCTACAATAAAACATATTAATACCTAGTAATAAAACTTGTTACGCGCATATCAAAATGTGTTTGATTTAATAAATTATTTAATAAGTTTGCGACGTAGCGTACGTATTCGTCCATGAACTTGTTAATCGAAGGTCAAGCCATTCGAATCTTAATAGGTATCGGATCTTCGCAACTTCGCATTCACAATCTCTAATACGTTCAAAATGTAACGGACGTTAACGGCCTGTAATTATTTACAAAGAATCCGTAGTTCAGAGCAATGATACCTATCAGAATAACGCCTTAATACCTACCTATATGTTTTTCCTGTATTATTTTTAGTCTTCAATTTCATATTTAATAAGCAATGTTTTTAATAACAGATAATCAGAAGCTATAAATTGAGTATAATATATAGTATTATTTCTCCAAGCAATACAGACGTATCTACCTATTGCTATTGTCTTTTTGGTGGTTCTTAAAAATAAAATTATCAATACAACTGTATTGTAACTGGTTAAATCTCTATAAAAAAAAAAAAACAATTGCTGTCCGTTAGTCTCGATAAAACAAAAACGGCTCGACCGATTTTGATAAAACTTTTTCTGTTTATTTGAATAGGTCCCTAGATGGCTTAGATTCACATATGAACCCCTACCGAGCTCTGGTTTTGTTGTGGAGATCCAGAAATCACCTGTGCGAAGTCGGGGCGGGGCGATATAACTATATCAGCGATTTATTGTTTTGTTCTCGAGTCACGAACGCACATACTTACTTACATACATACACACATGTATATTATAAGAGATGCGTTAAAATGTACCCAAAAATGCTAGAACAGCTGACTGCATTACCTGTATGAGGATATCAGGTTTGCGCTCACCAACCGCCTGACTAGCATGATGAGTATAGGATATTTTCTAAGTAATTCTCCTTTTTATTCTTGCCAGCTACGAGTAGCAAGAATTACTCGGAAAAATACCCAACGCCTACTGCTTATTGTTACGACGATAAGAATTATATCATATTATGTACTTACGATTTGAATAAGATTGGGTTAATTTCACGTCGCCATTTCTTGATTATTATTTTATTTGTTTTATGGATAATACCACTAAACGAGACTATAATATAAAACTAGCTAGATCTGTCCCGGCTTCGCACGGTTGACTTCTGGATCTCGATAACAACGCCAGCCACCTGGTTCAATGGTGAATTTAAACCATTCTCTAATCAACTTAATCACAGACAATATTTCATCTAAGCATACAGACGGCAGAAAGCGGTTTTGTTTTATACTATGTAGAGATAAATAGAATCAATTAAAAATAAATATTTATTGAAAGTATTATTATTATTAAGCATGTAGTGGCAGTGTAAGAATATGCACTTCCTAATATCGTCAAAATGTAAATGCGTTGTCACACCTGAGAACTAAGCGATGGTTAGATTACCAGTAAAAAGGGTCTCCACACTTAACATACGAAATACAGCAGCATTAAGCTGCTATTTAGCGTTGGTTTTCTAAGAGCGTGGTCCTACCTCGGTCGAGTAGCCTTATACGTGCCACAAACAAAATATAGCTGCAGCGTGACTCTATTACGAATCATAAACTTAAAAAATAAGATCATTACTTTAAAAATTCGACAATTATATAACTTCTGAACGATCTTCCAATGTCGTTTGACGAATTAGGACGTCGTTGCAATCAACGACAGAAATGGCAGTGAAACTATAGAATGCCAACAAAACCATACAGTTTAATGTTTTGGATTTCCGGGGTCAATGGGAACATGCACTTTCTTTTGTTCGGCGTACGCTTTTATTCGTGCCACTGCAGCTAACCATACTTTGAAATGGCAAAACACTTGCATTTCAGAGTGAGTTGCACTTGACCTGTTTCACTTGATTTTTTGGTAAATTCAATGCTATTTTCGAGAAATAATACAAACATTAAAATAATTTCAATTTTTTAATCTCTATCTTCTATCTCCTAGGACATATACTCACAATTTTGGGAGAAAAGATAACTTTATTTTTGTTAATGAAACAGTTGATTCCGGAAAAAGCTAATGTCTACCTGTTAGGCAAAGGCCTTATGGGCAAATGCTTATTAGAATAAATATAGAATAGTAGTTTAGTTATTATTAAAAATGTCCTGTACTTTTTTTTAAAATTTGTGAAACGAATTTGTTAAGGTGCATCCATAATTGCAGTTTCAAATGAGAGAAGATTTTGTAAAATGTTCGGTTATCATGATAGAATCTATAGCTTTAGGGAGTTTATACAGTATGTTATTTTTAAAGTGGTAGTTTACGTGGTAGGGCCATGCTGCGGCTATATTATGGTTGTAGCTTTCATGGGTCGGCACGACCGGGGAAGCATCACGCTCTCATAGAAACTATCATAAAATAGCAATTTAATGCTGCTGTGTTTTCTATGGTAAGTATAGAGAACCCGAGACCATTCCACCTTAGTCATCAGGGGACAACATTGGCCGTTACGCATCTGCAGTTTCATTCTTAATCGAGGATAAATGTAAATGTCTATGGGCCTCAGTATCAACTTACCATCAAGTGGACTGTGTGCTAGTTTGTTCCCCTTATTCCAAAATATATATTTCTCTACTAAATGAAATTTCTTTTAGTTAAAACCATACATTCTTGTTCTTAATTCGTTATTCATATAATTTTAGTTGAGAGAGATAGAGAGAGAGAGAGAGATGACAGTTTATTTAAGGACAGATATTAATGATGACGGTTAGCTGAGGCACGCGCAATTTATTACGCCAGTATTTTCCATTTAATTTACACATGTTTATAACTTTTATTCTGTAGTTATAATTTGACTATGAAACTCATATTGATTTTACGTATCACTTTATTATTAAGTAAAAATGTATAGAAAATATCTATCCAGAAACAGAAATCTACTTACAGAAAAGGCGGACTAGTTCATGTTGCTATTGTACAGCGTTCCTCATACAGAAATCTGCCGTTGATCATTCATTACCCGGCTTATCAAACTTCTAAACATAAGCCTCCACCATAGATTACCAAATAGAGGGGGATTTTGGCCACAGTTACCATGCTTGGCGGGCGGAAAATCTATACCTTTCTTTTTTAGTTTGGTGCTATTAATTATACAAATAATTACATATACTTACTCTACTATAGTTTATAGATTTCAAATGTAGGATTACTTTTTGAATATTTTACTTTTAAAGGGGGCTTTGAAAAAAAAACGAACCCCAGGTCATAAATCGATCTTTTTAATTTTTTATTTATACCCAGGTTTAAATGCAGAATTTTTAATCAGTTACAAACGTATGAGCAAATGTTTGTAACAGACATCTCGGTGGTTCTCTGTGTTCCCTTTTTAAAATGATTTTTTTTCAATTTTTTTCCATCAGCCCGTAATTTTTTTATTTCCTATAAAAATGTGTGTGTGTGTGTGTGTGTAAATTAAATTAACTTTGAATAATACAATTATGTATTCCAAATCAAAAGGGGGGATAGGATTGTATTTCCTAAATACTAACCTAGCTAGGATACTCGGAATCCTCCCATTTCTGATTGTTTGATGGTCCACATGAAGTATTGTGTATCTCTGAAAAGTATGTAAGCTAAATTATAAAAATGGCAATAGAGAATTATTATTATTATCCATCCATTACAGCCTATCAAAGGCAACTGGTGAACATATTCCATAAATATTATTTATTAACATATTCTCATAGTCCGACGAGACGGTAATCCGACACGACCGGAGTACGAAGTACCTACTACTATTTATTCTGTGACCGGAGTGAGATTAGACGCAGGACTAACCAGTAACGACTATACGTGCTTTCCGAAGCACGGGGATGAAACACCAACTACCTAACTCCGAGCCGAGCGGATTGACAATTTCTTGACAAAAATGCCTAACAACTGTGACAAAGAGCCGTGGTAGCTCAGAGCACAGAATAAATAAACCTAGCAAGCTAACAGCATAGCAAAGTGGCGAAGCAATCAGCTTTGTAGCGGTTTCTAACGGTTGCCGTTGAGCAATCAGTTTCAAAATAGGAGGTTCAGATGCCTGGGTGATCAGTAATATATTGCCGAAAACAGAATCTGAAAATTCGAAACCATTCTCGAGATAATCGTGGGACAGACGGACAGACGGACGGACAGACGGACAGACGGACAGATGGATAGACGGACAGACGGACAGACATCGTGAAATCAATAAGTGACTTCGCAAGCTTCGCCACTTAATAATAGTACAGACTACATTCAGAGGCTACGCGTAAGCGGTCGCTGTAAATTTCACAGTACGCGAGCAACCAGGGTTCGATCCCCGTCGGCACCACAAAAATTATTAATTACAATTTTAAGTGCTGATTTACCACGTGCCCGGTGGTGAAGGAAAAGATCATGAGGAAACATGTCTGAGAAATAAGAAAAAAAATTCGACGAGTAGTTTTAAGTCCGCTATCACTCATTAGGGCAGCGCAGCGATTTTCCTTGCCCTAAAACCTTCTCAGAAATAAGAGGAGGTGTCCTGTGCCCGGCAGTGGAACTTATATAGGCTGTAACTTTAACTTTTTTATATAAGATTTATAATAATATAATAATCTTTTTTCCTTAACATACTGTTGTGTAATTCTATTAGCAACAGATTCAAGTGGTAAATGAGTTATGGAGTGTAGCTTATAAAAAATGTACTTCCATTTCTCACGACACTTCAATCGGGGCATACATTGTTGAGAGCGTTTGTTATACAAAACAAAAATGAGTCGGTACTCGGTAATTTCGAGATTTGTTCCGGCCGTCGAAACCACAGCACCTCGCCCGTTCGAAATGTAAGTGGGCTAATTTGTTACTTACGACAGATTTATGACTCTGTAGATGTTTATACTTTGAAAATAAGAATACACGCCGGGGAAAGCCGTTAATGGTTGAGAATTAACGTCGGCGATAATGAAATATCTCGTAACGTGAACTTTTATGAAATTGAACGACTCGGTGTGAGTGTCACTGGGTTATTGTAGTGCACCTGCTCATTTACATGAATTATCTACGTAGAATGAATTTTAACTCTTATAACATTATATAATTAAAACATAAAATCGTTTGC
Source organism: Parnassius glacialis (assembly GCA_033319125.1). Classification (NCBI taxonomy): domain Eukaryota; kingdom Metazoa; phylum Arthropoda; class Insecta; order Lepidoptera; family Papilionidae; genus Parnassius; species Parnassius glacialis. The sequence continues at coordinate 22,790,124 of JAVANC010000001.1, read as the reverse complement.
TTCTGATACACTGGGCCCGACCGTTTTTATTGTTTTAATCATTAAGAACTTGACGTAACTACTTTGATAACGTTACAGTTTATAATACAACCGTAGATAGGTGTTAGGTTACATCTTTGTTCGTCGAAGAAAATTTAAAAATAATAATAAACATTTCATGATCATTATTATGTGTGTGAAAGTTTACTGCTGAATATAAAACAGTGGCGTAGCAACGCGGGGTTATGGGTTATGCCCCCCCCCCCCTCCTCCTTGGTGTAAACGTGTTTTCACCTTTTCTTTTATCTATCAGCTTTCCGCCTTTTCTTTTAAATATCTGAAAAATAGCTGTTACTTTAAAATTATCACGGACATTGTATCATTTAAACTTCTGAAAATTGAGAAATCTGCGCAAACACTTGTATATAATTATAAAAAACCGGACAAGAGCGAGTAGGAATCGCGCCTTGAGTTGAGTTCCAAATAAACTGAATTATGTATGTAGATACCTACTTCATCCATTACAGAAATCGAGACCGAGAGTCTCACTCGGCGATTTTTTCTGTTTTCGATGCCGATACACGAATGCTGTATACTTATCTAAGATGATGTAATATTCGTTTATACATCATCATTCTCAAATACAATATGTACATATAACGGTGTAAGCAGTTAGATAAGTACCTAGTTAATTAATATAGTATGTCTTCTTCTCCTATTTTGTTCTATCAGCTTTCATCTTCTTACTCACCCCTTTCTTAAGCATATCATCGCTAACCCAGTCCATTCGTCTTTTCTTAAGCCTCCCTCTACTCTTATATCCATCCGCTTTCATATTATGGCAACTCAGATACGGAAATCACTCTACAACTGCGTTACGTTTTTAGGGTTCCGTAGCCAAATGGCAAAAAACGGAGCCCTTATTTATTATGATATTTTGTAAACGAAATTAAGAGTTATAAAAAAATCTCGTAAACGATACTGATGATGAAAACAAAAGTCTCTGTTCTAGTCTACGTCTACACCAACAGTAGGAATTTCTAAGACATCTCGAATGTGACCAAGCAGTCCATCGCTATGGTAGCTTGCAAATACAAAGGGCTATGGGGTTGTTTCCCCGACGGATAGCTTCATTACGAATTTCAAATCTAATGCACGGACATTACAATGTTTTCTGCAATGTATTCGGCCCACTCATTACTTACCGTATCCGATAAAAAATCTATAAGCAGAATCGAAAAAAATATTTAACGCATTGTCAAAGACACGAGATCAATGATAATACAGACCCGAAACTAATTAATTTTATTCAGCATAAACATATATTCAAACCCAATACACCCGAATCAACATTCAAGTTCACTGGGCGCTAAACACATTCTTAATCCAGTGTAACGAATAACTTTCATATGTCTTAAACTCGTATATTAAATTTAAGTTTAATATGAACCGCTTTTGTAGGTGTGAAATATTGCGCGTAAGCAGATATGGCGTGTTCCAGTTGGGCCAGGACGAGTCCTCGACACACTTATGTATGTCCGAGTACCTCGTGTGCCCTGACCTAAGCCTGTATAACCGTACGGGATGCACTTGAAATTTTCTCATTCGTTTCGGAAATATAAAAGTATGATTATTACATTATTAAAACTTTATAGGCTATAAAGATCATATAATCACGGTTCATACAACACGGACGACAAATTTTATGCCACTTATATCTCACCTTGTAATCGTTATAAGAAGTAAATAGCCTTAAAATGCAAAAGTAACTTTCCAAGTCTCTTGACTTAACTTATTTATTTTAAGGACAAAAATATAATATATTTAACGATTCGATTGATTAATTGATTCTTTACGTCGTTTGGCCTTACGCGAATAGTACAAACTGAACATCTAACAATTGAAAAGAGGATTGTGAAGCTGTAAATTTTCATAGAAAAAGCGATGACAAACTATTAACAACTATTTTTATCTACCGACTTCAAAAAGGGGACAGTACTCAATTCGACTGTATTACTGGGTGAACCGATTTCGATGACTCTTTTTCTATTTGAAAACTGGTGCTTCACATGTGGTCCCATATAAATTTGATCAATGTCTGACCAATAGTTTTTGAGTTACATATTCTTAATCTTAATATCTTTATATTTTGACTGCCTCGTTGGTCTAGTGGTTGCAGTAGTGCTACTGCTGATCATGAGGTCCCGGGTCGGGCCAAAAAATCAGTTATTGAGTTTTTCCATCAAGAAATTCTCAGTAGCTGCCCGGAGTCAGGAAGTTGGCGGTGTTTCACCCCCGTGCCTCGGAAAATACGTAAAGCCGTTGGTCCTGCGCCTGATCTCTCTCCGGTCGTGTCGGTTTACCGTCCCATCGGGCTGAGAGTGAGGGAATAGAGAGTGCACCTGTGCTTGCGCATACACTTGGGCACTTTAATCCTGTCCTGCGCAGATGGCTGGTCTCCGTTGAGACAGGCCGCCGTGGCCGAAATTCGGTCTGGAGGACATTATTATTATTATTATTAATTTATATTAGAGTCGGTTGTACAAAATTTTAAATTTTAAACTATTAAGTTAAAATTAAGCGCGATAAAATGCGTAAAATTATTATTCTTTAGTATTTGAATTCAAATACTTATTGTAATTTGATAAAACAGTGTTTTCTAAATAGAATAAGGCTGTCAAATGAGCACTCAGTCCACCTGATGGTAAGTGGCTACCGCAGTCTATGACTATGAACAACCGCAGTCAACTTCCAACAAAGAAGGCTTTATATGTGTTGTCATCTCTGTAGACTAAGATGGAATGAAATTTTGTCTTACAGTCTGTAATTATTATACTTTCACTCTATAGCTACCTTTAAAACCGGAACGCAGCAGTGCAAGCACTATTATTCGGCGGCAAAAATAGGTAAGGTGGTGGTACCTAGCCAGACGAACTCTTAGGCAGAAACGGAGTCCTACCACAAAATTTAAATTAAAAAAAGCTAAAATTGCAATCTAGTTTCATTGGTACCGGTGGGACTAAAATTGCAATCCAGTCGTTCGTTTGTAACTTCAGTTATTTAAGTAAATAAAAAAAAACCGGCCAAGTGCGAGTCGGACTCGCGCACCGAGGGTTCCGAACAAATCCGTAGGTTAAAATTATTAAAAATATTTTTATTATATGATGTAACTAAACATTTATACTTTTCGCAACTTTTCCTTTATCTGTGCTATAATACGTTGCTTCGTACCAAATTTTAAGATTCTGAGTTCACGGGAAGTACCCTGTAGGTTTTGATCCCCTTGCGGCATAAACGGCTATATCTTTTGATTGCGTTGGCTTAGAAGTTTGATTTTTTCACAGCTCCAAGGGACAGTAGATTTGAGTATTTGATATGAATTTCAGCTTGATACCTCCACGCGTTCCTGAGAAAAAGGGTCTTGACAGACAGACAGACAGACAGACAGACAGACAGACGGACGGACAACAAAGTGATCCTATAAGGGTTCCGTTTTTTCCTTTTGAGGTACGGAACTCTAAAAAAGACATAAGCTTATACATAATCTGTACTGATACATTTACACAACTCAACGAAACAAAACATCTTAAGTCGTAACCAAGTTAATCAAGATTCCTATCAGTTTTACACAGTCACCCTGCATGTTGTGATAGATAGACTGACTGCGATTAATCTATCAAAGATGTAAAATTTCGCGGACTGGTGACGTAATGGATGCCATACACGATCAAGTTTACCGTCAAGTTTGCAGCGTGCTTGAAGCGGCGTCCAGTTTGCAGTGCATCCATATAGAACCACTCACGTTCAAGTTCGCCGTCAAGTTTGCATGATGCCGCATCAGTTGAAACCATGGCGTCACTAGTGACGGACGACGATGCGTTAGCCATCCTAGGCTTATTGCTCGCAATTAAGAAAACAAAAAAGAAAGACAAGACAGCTGGAGGGCTATGGCTCTGCGCGCACCAGTACGCCTGCTCGTCGTTAGATAGGTATTATTCTCAGTACGAGTAACGCATACCAGCTGACGTACTCTAAGAAATTGCTACGTTCAACAGTGGACAGTAAAGTCTGTTTCTGTAATATAACTCAATTTTTGAAACTGTAGCACCAATTAATTGTCACAACAATAAAAAATAGTTAGCATAGAAATGGATTACCCTGCTATATTACGTTTTACAATACAATACAAAACAATACGCATTACAATACAAAAAGCGTTGCTGATGTTGAAAGTTAGGTTGTAAAATAGCAATATTTGTATATTGCAAAATGTTTTCTTCTTGTTCTTATCAGTCTAACGTGAACGCGATATTCTAGGTACTTATTTTTAATTCCCGACGTTTCGGGTACTATTATATCTAAGATTATAATTATGATTTTAAATTCTGGCTATTAATAAAATTTAATTGAATTGGAAACATGTAGATTTCGTTGATTATACCTGTGGGGCATCCTTAGAGATACTTAATAATCAACTTCATTAGGTATAGTAAAATAGCAATATTTAAAATATATATTTTTATATAAGTTTATTTGTTTAATGATAGGTAATTATAGTAGTAATAAATAAAGTCATATCTTTATCATAATATCCACCTTTTCATCGATAATGCGTATTGAAAGTTGTTACAGCCACGGCTGTATGTAACTTGTCAATATAGTTGCAACACAGTGTGCAAAATTTCATTAAAAACTTAGTTTATTACAATTAATTCTATGTGCCTTAAAAATGGATTTATCTTTTATCATTAAAAGACATTAATAAAGAGTGTAAGTAAAACTTAAAATACATTTATAGCTTTAATAATAATATGAAGCAATTAACTATTCACACATCTTGTTATGTGAGGATCGTCGCCGTGAAGGACGAAGGTTTCACCTTACTGCATGAAGCGAGATTGCACGTGCTCAGGTGTTGATACGCCGGATTTCAATACTTTCCTCATTTTACAACAATGCACTCTCGATACGCTCCATTATTCTGGGAGTAATAATTTATAGAGTATATTATTTATGAGGTCAATGTTTGTGGTAGTTCATTATAAATTGCTCATCGAAACAAATTTGACGGTTTTATTATACAATGTTTATTTTTGTTATTTAAGTTCATTATTTATTACAAGTAGTTACTTTCGTTGAAATAATGCATTATACATTTTTAACTAAGTATAGCCATTCAGCGGGGATACGCAGCCAGCGTTCTTGGCACGATACCGCGGGGAGTAGGACTATATGATATTTAAGTTTCTAGTTTTATTTTTTATTTTTTTTAATTATTATTATAGTTTTTAGTATTGTATATTTTTTTAACTTATCATAGGAATAGACATTCGTAGTTGCTTTCATATTTTTTTAACGTTTAGGGGTGACAAACGAGCACACAGTCCAACTAATGGTAAGTGGTTGCTGTGGCCCATAGACATCTACATCTATCTTTTATTACGAATCAAAATGCAGATGCGTTGTCACCCGTGTGGACTAAGATGGAATACCTCGTTTCTAGTAAAAAGGGTCTCCGGTTCTTTACACTCACCATAAGAAACACAGCAGCGTTAAGCTGCTGTTTTTCGCTGGTATTCTGTGAGAGCGTGGTTCTTCCTCGGTCGAGCTGACCCATTCGTGCTACAACTATACCAGTAATATAACTGCAGCATGGCTCTACAACTTAAATTAGTTCATTTAAAATAGGAAATGTTTGTCTTGAAATGATTTTTATAAATACTTATTTAAGCACGGGAAATCGGGGTGAAGATTGACTCGGATCGGAATCGGAACCATGTTTTGTGAAAATGTTTGTCTTTATTAGTTGGCTTTGTTGTTTACGATAGACTGTACTCGTAATAATGCAATTTAACTATTATTATTTTAATAGCTACATTTTTATACATCACTAAAAATGCTTGAATTACATAATTGTAGAGCCATGGTGCAATTGGAATAGCTAATTGTAACTTTAAGTGCTGATTTATCACATAGGTAAAGTTTCAGGTTTTCTTATAAATATATCTGGGTATTAGCCATTTCAACAAGATCTTTACAACATAAACAGAAGATTCCATCAAAGCGCCACATTGCGAAATCTTAGAAGAAAATAAATTAAAATATTACAAAAGAACGCCAATTTCGCTCTTGTAATTTTCCTTATTGTCTGTAAATTCTCGGAGATGTATCAAAACAAATGAATAATGCGGCGTTATTTATATCGTAGGTTCGTCAGCATGCTGCGGTAATTATTTATAACGTATTTGTTCAAATTAAACTTATTTGCGGTTAATAGGAGCATTTGGTCGCAGCTGTTAAAAGATTAACTTAAATAAAGACTAAAAACCGATTTTAGATAACTAACACGAAAGAAATAATTTCAAATTCTGAAGTCGGTAATGAGCGTATGAGTATTTTAGTAAAATATAAATATAAAAGCGTCCATAGTAAAATATAGAAAAATTTAAGCTTCGACTATTATTTTTTATTATTTATAGTCCTTGAAGTAACGACTTTTACTTTTTATTAAAAGTTATTTTTTACTTTTTTCTGTTGACTAAGTAATCTCTCAATCACAATGACGTCAGAACAGTTACCTTAAAAACTTCATCTCCTACTTTTGTACCCTTAGGTTTAGAATATTTTCTCCAAACATGAGTCTTCCCTTGGGATATAACCATTTTAATAAAAAAAGAACATATTTTTTTAATAGGATAGGGTGACAAACGAGCACACAGTCCACCTGATGGTAAGTGGTTGCTGTGGCCCATATAACCGTGGTAGAGCCAGGCTTTTGCTGTCGCATGGATGGGCCGGCTCGAACCGGGGTGGTACCACGACCTCACAGAATACCAGCGTGAAGTAGAGGTTTACCTCTGCGTTTCGCTCGGTGAGTGCAGGTGGCTGGAGGCCCTTTTTACTGGAATTGAGGTATTCCATCCTAGTCCTCACGGGTGAAAACGCATCTGCATTTTGATCTGTAACAGAGGATAGATGTAGATGTCTATGGGCCGCAGCAACCACTCACCATCAGATGGACTGTGTGCTCGTTTTTCGTTCTTATCCTATATAAAAAAAAACATCTACATTTATCCTCGTTTGCGAATCAAAATGCAGATGCGTTGTCACCCGTGAGGACTAAGATGGAATGCCTCTTTTCCAGTAAAAAGGATCTCCGGTTCTCTACACTCACCATACGAAATACAGCAATGTTAAGCTGCTATTTTACGCTGGTATTCTGTCAGAGCGTGGTCCTTCCCCGGTCGAGTATAGCTGCAGCTATTAACTATACTACTTAATAGCTGCAGCAAGGCTCTCTACCACGTCTCAAATATCACTTATCATGCAACAATGGCTCCATAAAAGAAATCACAAAGGTAACACTAAATCGCTATTTAATTCCGTACCTCGCAAAATTTCAATAATGAAACCGTAAAAAGTTACGTCAAATGTAAAGGCTTAATTTTTTTTTGTTATATTGAGAGAAATGGTTTAATTTAATTTAATTTTCGTCTTATGGAAAAATAAATTAAATTGAACACGTCAAGCGCACGCAAAAGAAAGATTTATATGTTTAATACATGTTATATTATAGTAAAGAAAAAGCGAGAAAATGGTGTCCATTAGTTTCGCTTAAATTCATAAACAACTCGACCGATTTTGATGAAATTTTTTGTATATATTTGAGTCCCTAGATGGTACATTTGAACCCCGTAGGTTGCGCTGTTGTCGAGCTCCAGAAATCACCGTGCGAAGCTGGGGTAGATCGCAAGTATTATATAATCTACATCTTTAACGTGGTAGAGCCATGCTGCAGCTACATTAATATTATAGTTGTAGCACTAATGGGTCGGCTCGACCGGGGAAGGACCATGATCTCACAGAATGCCAGCGTAAAATAGCAGCTTAATGCTGCTGTGTTTCGTATGGTGAGTGTAGAGAACCGGAGACCCATTTTACTGGAATAGAGGCATTCTATCTTAGTGCTCACGGCTGACAACGCATCTGCATTTGCATTCGCAAACGAAGATAGATGTAGATGTCTATGGGCCACAGCAATCACTTACCATCAGGTGGACTGTGTGCTCGTTTGTCACGCTTATTCTATAAAAAAAAGAACATTTTAATTTAACAGCAGGATATCCAATCTATATACTTAATAATTAATATATGTGAAAGTATGTGAAGATGTTATGTCTGTTGTCTAGATAAATCACGTAACGACTAAACAAATAATTAGGCGCAGAAATAATATCGGGAATAAAATATAAAAGTATCATATAAAATATAATCGTTACGAAATGAACGTGAATGGTTTTCCATGCGACTGGAGCCATCGGCGAAAGTTAGTGATACCAAAACAAAAAAAAATATTTACGAGGGGACGAGGAACGCACGTATAAATAATATTAACGTGTTATACAACTACTTAAACGTATTAAGAAATTTATAACCAAAATAAAAAAATAACACACTTGTAAAGAATAATGTTGTGTTGCGAAGTACAAAAGTGATTTAATACGGTCGCACACGAAACCCGTAATTATTTTCGTATGAAACGCACAGTTTCAAAAGCGTGCGCGGCTCGGGATCTGGTGGCTGCGCGTGTGACCTATGAGATCAAGAGACAGTCCATTTAAGGGCCGACGCCGTACCCCGTCGTGTCGCAAGCCATGCAGTGGAGCCAATTCATGTGCAGCCACGTATGTGATTATAGACCGCTGTCTTTAGGCTTAACACTAGAAGGAAAGCTTCAGTTAACATGTTGTATAGCAAGGATAGTTTTTTTTAATATTAGACTAATAAATGAATAACAAAAAAAAACAAGTTGCCTGATGGTTCGTAGCTGTTGTTGCTCATGGAATATATCGGCCAATGTCAAACAAGGAAGGCCACAGATTGTCACCCCTGTGGACTAAGATGATATGCGGAGACATATCGTCTTAGTCCTCATTATATCTTAGTCCTAATTATACCGACACTGGGTACATTTCCTTGGCGAAAGTAATAGACAAGAAGTTGGTATCAACTGTGACAGACTCTTATTTTTTTTTTATTTTTTTACTTATTATAAGCCCGTGATTGACCACAATTCCACCTGGTGGTAAGTGGTGATGTAGCCTTAGATGGTAAATCGCACTGTCTTAGCGTAACAAAAGCTTATTCATTCTTGCCTTGAAGACGCCATGATTGTATTCTTTATTGATTCGGACGGATAGATAGACGCCGGTAAATTATTCCACTCCTTTGCTGTACGCATTACAAAAGACTAACCAAACCTAAACATGTTAATCACTTTTGAGACAATAAGTTAATAATGTTAAAGATAAAGTTACAACCTATATACTTCCCACTGCTGGGCACAGACCTCCCCTCATTTCTGAGAGGGTTTTAGGGCAAGGAAATGTCCGCCACGCTACCACAATGCGTGTTGGCGAACTTCACATGTCTTAGAATTTATTTTTTATTTCTCAGACATGTAGGTTTTCTCACGATGTTTTCCTTCACCGCCGAGCACGTGGTAAATCAGCAGTGGTAAATTTCATTGGTGCCGCGACGGGGATCGAACCCGGGTTGCTCGAGTACTGTGAAATTTACAGCGAGCGCTAACCATTTGAGCTACCACGGTGGTTAATGTTGTGAAAAATATTTTGCAAATCATATAATAATCACATGATTAAAAAATAATTATTTATAAGATAATGGTATAATTAAAAAAATAATTATTCGTGCGATAATTTTTAAAATTAAAAAGTTAAATTTTCGCAATATTATATTTTAATTTATTTATGGTTATCTAACGATCATATTATAATGTACGCGGTTTTAGGGTAGACCAAGGGCCACCCAAGCTGCACTTGAAGTATTGAACCTACTGCCACTTATATTGCCAAATTGCTGTAATGTTTTATTAGACGCAAATAGCCTTATCATACGAGTATCAGAGTATATACCTATATATTTTATTTTTTTAAATAATATTAAAATATTTAAATAAATTAATTAATCGAATAAATAAAAAAAACGTTAGATTATCGTATGAATAATAGACACTTCCCATCTCTTTATTACTCTGCCCAATAAGTAACGGCCTTTATTCATTAAAGCCCGGTGAATTTCATTATTTCAATAGTTATTTATCACATTGCCTACTTGGCCGGGCATTATGAATAATGCCCAATGAATTATTGGTCAATAACAAATATATTGACATTGGGCTCTTAACCTTTGCTCTAAAAACGTCTCGTTTGTATTATATTCTTTCGTTTAAAGTCAAGTTGCCGATCAGCCCAATTAATTTTAAGCCTATTACTAAATAATAGGCTTAACGTGCGTAGGAAACCTTCAATATTAACCTTTCACTTCTAGTAGAACTGATGGCTCTCCTGCTTTTAAATTTTATTTTGCTGTGAGCATATAAAATTCTTTATAAATTACACCGTTTTTATTACTTTAATTATCTTTAATTAATACGTGAAAGGAAAACTTTCTAACCCTTTTTAAGTATTTTGCATGCACGGCAAGGCTGATATTTGGCATATTTAAAGGTTATACGGATGAGAAGCACAGAATAGTTAAATGTTAGAATGAATATATAATGTGTTACAAATATATATATATATATATATATATATATATATATATATATATATATATATATATATATATATATATATATATATATATATATATATGTATATATATATATATATATATATATATATATATATATATATATATAAAATAAAATATACATTCATTGTTAGTGCCATTGTCAAAAACCTATAGTGTGGTCAAAGTCAAACATTTGCACAGAGTAGCTGTAGACGCCAAATAATCTAAAAATGTTGCCAACAAATAATTACTACGTACTCAATTTTGTGTGAAATACAGCTTACTCACTATACAAACTCAAAAATTTAAAAAATGTGAAATAAAATAAAATATCGAAATTCACCATATTTTTAAATCAGTGTCACTCATCTAGGTATTTTAATGATTAAAGATTTATATCGTAAAATTATAATAATCGAATAATATTTAAACAAGTTTAAGAAGTTGCTTAACCAGTTGAAATAAATCACTATGAAACGTCGCATTTTGTTCATGTCCGTATTTTCGCGTGTAAACGCACGTTGACTTATAGTATCGATACGACATGGACGCGGTGGGATGTAGAATTGATCGAATTTTTTTTGAAAGAAATGAAATAACGGTTTAGTAAGTTGAAGTGGCAATGGGCTGACCATATAGCTTGAAGGACCGACCACCGAACTGAAAGAAAGGTCCTCGAGCGGCATCGTTCGTACCGGTAAGCAAAGTGTACGGAGGCTCCCACTAGTTGGGGTGACAACCTGGTAAGACATGCAGGAAGTCGATGGATGCAGGTGGTTAAGGACCGTGCTCTGTGGCATTCCTTGTGGGAGGCCTATGTTCAGCGATGAGCTTGTGAAGGCCTGTAATGATGATAATGATGATGAATTAAATAGACCGTATAGTGGCGGTGCAAGAATATCCACTGCACCATATCGTCACGTGGGTGTCGTAAGAGGTGAAAGAGGTAAACTAAAATAAAATGGGCAGCAGCTTCTTCCTTGTCGCCTGCCAAGCGTGGCAACTATGGCAAATACCATAGATTGCCTCATAGGAAGAATCCCTAAGAGGCAAGGTAGAGGCCTATGTTCTTGGACTTTTGTAAGCTGTAATGGCTGGTTGGATGTATGGAATCAAAAAGAATCTTACCTTACATTTTATAAAAGTTTTCTTATACATAATTTAACGTAACTCTAATAATTATGAGTAAATTTGTCCGAAAAGAATTCTTAATATATATTTATTAAATAAACTTTATTATATTTTATTACGTCTTCTACAAAAAAGTTGCAGGGATTCATCATTAACAATTTAATAATCATTAAATAGCAATCCGATTGCAATGATTTATTATTAACGAAATAAAGTAACAAGTTTGAAGAAATGCAATTTAAAAAATCACTAAACTGTTTTGGCAAACGACAAATTGGAACTATTGCCATAAAATTTACCTACAATGCCCTCGTGATGCACACAATTCTAACAACACCACGTACTTAAAAATCGGTTAATCCGTTAACGCTACAGGCGGACACAATCAGACTAACAAAGCAACATACATAATATGCACATCATAAACTTAGTATCTCTACATAGTATATTGTTTTATATTTAGTCGTTTCCCGTATAGGTGGTAAATAAAGCAAATACCACTAAGTTAGTAGATTTGTTTGTTCAACAGTTGAGATTGTTATCGACATCCATTCAAAAGTCCGGCTGGGTTTCTTGCTGGTTCTTCCCAGGACAGAGGTATTTTCCGAACCAGTGGTAAATAAAAAATGACTTTCAATAAGAATTATGTAATAATCAATATTGAATAAAAAATTATTCTATTCTATTCTATTGATGAACTTTATGCGCAACACACATTTTCACTGATTATTATAGATTAAAAAAATACTTTAAATTCAACGAAATATAGCAACGTATTTCATAAAACATGGCACGAGACAAAAGAAGGAAACTCGGCGAAATATCACAAGTACATTTCATCATCGTGCCTACGGCGTTGATTTCCAAGTCTACTTAAAACTCTTCCATTATATCTAGTGAATAAAAGCTAAAATGGCATGTTAAAGTGTATAATGCGTTTTATGAAGTGCAACATTAAGCCCATTTTGCTCCAGACTGTGGGGTAAATGCGTGCATCGCCACATGACGTCTCGTAGATTCAACTGCCCACCGGCAGCGAGTGCTTTCCGATGACAAAGAGAAACACAATTCCGCTATTACATTTCCGTCTCTAATAATATTATGCACTAATAATAACAGTTCAAGTTTTATCCTATTTCTTCTTAGTAACCTTATCAAAAAACAACATCTTTAATTAGGACGTTAAAAATTGTTACATCTTTACTGATAACATAACAAGTTTATGTACATCTTCTCCAGTTCGTAAAGCTCAATAACAGAACAACGTGTCTTTCAAATCAATTTTTTTTTTGCGAATATAATATTTCTCGTTCTGGAGCCAAGACAGCGTGCTATAGCTGCAATAAGAATGCGTCGATCCCGACCGGGGAAAGCCCGCCAATACTAGTCGTAATAGCGTAAAATATTGTCTCAGAGACTCCCTTTACTGTCTCAGGGATTACATGATTGGCGACGGATCTGTAATTTTAAGTTTAATTTACGATAGATGTAAGATGTCTCTGGGCCCCACAGCATTCATTACTATCAGATATACTGTGTTCTCTTTTGTCACCCACATACAAAAAAGGTTAAAAGAATTAGGCCAAGAATAACACGCAGTTTTGAAATCTGTCACTCACACGGACCGACGTCTATAGATGCGGAGAGCGATACAGCTCACCGAATGTCTACATGAAATTTTATTGTTCGAGGCTCATTTAAAGCGATAAGCTCATTAGTAACGCGGAACGCGTAACATCGGAAACGCAGGCGCATGACAATAGTGCCGACGCACGCAAAAGCTTAGCGTTTATTAATAATCGCGACGAGTGTCGCGCGGGCCCAGCGTTTTTAGCGCTAGATTACTTTCCATTTTAGCATCGCAGCTGTTGCGAACGAGCTCTGGTCTTAACTCCTAATACGATATCGCGATTGGTGTGGCATTAACTTAAACCACTTAAGGTGAAAGCTCCAGGGTGGCCCGCGAAATTCAAATTTTCTTGCGTTTTTTGGAATTTGCTGGTCAGGGTGAGGTTGTATGTTTAATAAAATATGATTCGCGACCGTAACGAGTATTTGTTTATAGAATTATTATCATTAAAATCACCAATACAACCCTCTTAAGTTCATATAATCCCTTTGAATGAGTTTTTATGGAAATAACCATACAATGGGATTATACGAACAGAGACGGTTGTATTGATGATTATAATGATTATAACTCTGTAAATACATACTCCTTACGGTCGCGAATCATAATTTGTTAAACATACAACCTGACCCTGACCTGCAAATTCCAAAAAACGCAAGAAAATTTGAGTTTTGCGGGCCACCCTGGAACTTTCACCTTAATCATTGCAGCCATACTAACTCAGGGAGTAGGCACTCTTTTTTATTTTGATGAGCAATCCGAGTTTGTCCTGCCGGTACTACTGAAATTATTTATAGCTATTTTAAGTGCTGTTTTCCCATGTACACGGCGGTAAAGGAAACGTCAAAGTCGTTAGGAAATCTGCATGTCTGAAAAATTGAAAAAAGTATTCCAAGATACATACGCCATCACGAATTAGGTCAATGTTGTTGTAAATGGTTACCTACTCCAACGAGAAATGAGGAAAGGCCTGTGCGAATGAAGAATAATGACTGACTCTGGTTTTCAATCCTAGTACTACCTACTAATTTAAATTAAATTTGTTTAATCCTAGGATTAACTAGATAGATCAACTAAAACAAGCGAGCTGAACTGCTCATTTGCCTTAGTTTATCTATCTGCGGGGCATATTTAAAAAGGTATCACGTTTACCGTACCGTACCGTACCGCAGGCGAAAAGTGATCTTGTTTATATAAGCACCCGTACTAGGGTTGCCACCTTTGTTTTGAATAAATATAGTATTTTTGCCAAAAAAACGCAAAAATAAAGCAGTTTTGGGAAATTCAGGAAAAAAGTACACATTTATTTTTAATATTTATGCATTTTTCCATGTAAATTTGTTATTGCTCTTCGCCAAAGCCATCACACCCTCACTTTTAAAATAGTTATAGGAATCTGAGCAATTTAGATTCATATTAAAATAAATTTACAATTCATATTTAATTAAATTTATTATCTATTTTATTCTTCTTTCCATTTAACATTCATGACGGAAAAATTCTTTCCGTAAAACTTATTTGTTCCAGATTTCCACCTATAGATAATATAAAACTAGCGACATTTGAATTAGGGAAAAAATATAGTATTATTCGTACAATATTATTTTTCTATAATATATAGTACAATTGACTGAAATATAGTACGATACTGTATATTATAGTACAGGTGGCAACCCTAGCTCGTACGATTAATAACCACGAACGGATTAACTGTTCGTCGGTTTATCGACTGTCAAAATTTTGCATATCTCTAAAGGTCAAAAAATTATAACTGCTTCTAGAAACTGACAATATTTAAATGTTTTGTGAGTAGTTATTATTTGGCCATGATGAACTTTTATATATGTATATATATACTAGCTGGCCAGGCAGACGTCGTACTGCCCTCTCCGACTGTGTCCTATAAAAGTCCTTATAAAAAATATTGAGTGTCACTTATCAGGATAAAAACTATCCTATCTTTCAAGTTGGACCAAACTGCACAGAGTGTGCAAAATTTCATTAAAATCAGTTCAGTAGTTTAGGAGTTCATCGCTGACAAACAACGTGACACGTAATCTGTTAATTATATTTCTATTAATAAATTATCATCATCATCATTACTGCAGCCCTTCACAAGTCCACTGCTGAACATAGGCCTCCCCCAAGGAATGCCACAAAGCACGGTCCTAAGCCACCTGCATCCATCAACTTCCTGCTTGCCCTACCCGGTCGTCACTCCATCTAGAGGGGGGTCCCCTATATTTCATCCGCCGGTACGAGAATGTCACTCGAAAATTTTTTCCCCATCGTTTATCGGTTCTTCGAGTTATATGGCCGGTCCATTGCCACTTCAGCTTACTAATCCTTTGGGCTATGTCAGTAACTCTGATTCTACTGCGAATATCCTCATTTCTAAGTTTATCACGCAGAGAAACCCCGAGCATAGCCCTCTCCATAGCTCGTTGAGCGACCTTGAGCTTCCTCATACGGCCAGTAGTGAAGTACCACGTTTCAGTTCCATAGGTCTTCACTGGCAACACGCACTGGTTGTACAGTCTAGTTTTTAAGTTTTGAGGTATACCTGACGAGAAGATATGCCGTAATTTCCCGAACGCTGCCCAGCCGAGTTGAATCTGTCGATTGACCTCTCGGTCGAAGTTGGACTTACCTAGTCGGACTATTTGTCCCAGGTAAACATGCTCGTCAACAACTTCGAGCGTAGTGCTCCCAACAATTACCGGCATAGGTGTGACATGGACGTTAAATATGATTTTTGTTTTGTCCATGTTCATTTTAAGACCTATCCGTTGTGAGACACTATTGAGGTCATTGAACATAGTGCTTAGGTCCGTCAACGATTCTGCCATAAGGACTATATCATCGGCAAATCGAAGGTGAGTGATGTACTCGCCATTAATGTTAATACCGTATCCTTTCCAGTCCAGTAGCTTGAAAACGTCTTCGAAGAGTTATTTATAAAAGATTATGAACGCTACAAATTCATGTACCTATTTAGGTATATAGTTTTTAAATAAGTTTGTTTAATTTTGGCTATGCAAAAATAACATGTATTGTTTGTCTTTTCAGTTGGAAAACGTGCAGTGCTGTTTGGACTTCCTCCACGCGCAAAAAGTCCAGGGACTGGAACAAGTGACAGCTGTAGACATTCGGGACGCAAAACTTAAAGCTGTCCTCGCCTTATTTTTTGCATTGAGTCGTCATAAGCAAGCATCGAAACAAAGAATAGCGCCATCTAGCGGCAATGCTACGACTACTGGAAAGAATGCAAGTGAAGAAAGTTCTGTACAACGAATAACAGGTGGCAGCAGCTGTGATGAAATTTTAACAGCTTGTGGCAATAACGTCGAGATGACGACGCTAACCGCTAATAGGTAAGTTATTTTTGAAAGCTTTTCAAATTTAAACCAAAGCGCCATCTATGTATAGTCATGTGAAGTTTAATGTTGTAGTTTCTGTTACACATTAGTGCATTGTCATATTCCTAAGATGTCGCTAATACCAAAAGTTTAAGTTTTATTTAGGAAATTTGTGTACCTATAATATTGTGCTATTTTTGAATATTTTTATGTTCAAATATTTACTAATTTTTTTTGCTTACTGTTTATCCTGAATAGGATCGGCAAAGCATGGGATTACAAACCAACAACAGTAACAATGTTTATTTTCCTACGGGTGTGTTTAGTCTGCGGATCAACTGGAGCAGTCTATTTTAATTTAAACTAAGTAGAATTTTTCCTTCAGATCATGTTTTCAAATCATACGTTTTCGGCAAATTTACTGCTTTCTATCATAACATTGGGTGATTTATAAACATTTAAATTTTTTATACATATTATATTTTAGAAGTAGTTTAAAATGTTGGGAAGATAATCTAATACACATGGTTTTCATACAAGAAATCATAATAACTTCTTAATTATTTTTATTGAATTAGCAACTTATATTTTTAAGAGTATTATGAGCCTCAATCTTAAAATAACACGCCCACATTAAACAGGGGATTTTTTTTATTTTCATATCGAGTATGGTATACGTAGTGATCATAATATACTCTTTGGATATCAATGATATCATTAAATAGACCTTTTAAATTAAATGTGAGATTCTATAAACCACTGTTAGCAATTAGGCTAGTTTTGGAAGTAGCAAGCTTCAATTTGTCCGTTTTAGCGTTTTAGTTCGTTTTATTGTTCAATCAATAAAATCAAAAAAAAATTTAACAATCTGAAAAATAGGTTTTTTTATAGGATAGGGTGACAAACAAGCACACAGTCTTCCTGATGGTAAGTGGTTGTTGTGGCCCTTAGACTACTACATCTATCCTCGTTTGCGAATCAAAATGCAGATGCGTTGTCACTCGTGAGGACTAAGATAGAATGCCTCTTTTCTAGTAAAAAGGGTCTCCGGTTCTCTACACTCACCATACGAAACACAGCAGTTTTAAGCTATTATTTTACGCTAGTATTCTGTGAGAGCGTGATTCTGCCGATGTCCGCGATGTCCATAACAGGTTTTTTCTGTTATTCGCAGTAGCCTTGATCAAAATCTTCTCAATAATTCTTTAGGCGACATAAATAGCTCTGTGAACTTAGAACCCGAACTAAAAAAAATTAAAAAAAATAATTGATACATATTCTACAAACAACGCAAATGATTTTAATAACCTTCATTCGTTTGTAGTCCTGAAAATACTTCTGAAAATCACTAAAGGTTGTAATTTTTCATAAAATATAATAATTTTCGAAAAATCTTGTTTAACAATGCGTTAATAATCGTTTGTGGATGTCTGTAATACTAAAAGATTTTTATTGTAGATTTTTTATTCTAAAAAGAGTTTTAATTTGAAAAAAATTGTAAAGAGAATAAAAATTGATACATATTCTACAAACAACACAGGTGATTGTAATAACCTTCATTCGTTTGTAGTCCTCAAAAATCTTTTGAAAATGACTAAAGGTTGTAATTTTTCATGAAATATAATAATTTTTGAAAAATCATGATTACCAATGCGTTAAGAATCGTTTGTAGATGATTGTAATACTAAAAGATTTGTATTGTAGATTTTTTATTCCAAAAAGAGTTATAATTTGAAAAGTATTGTAAAGAGAATAAAAATTGATACATATTCCACAAACAACGCAGGTGATTGTAATAACCTTCATTCGTTTGTAGTCCTGAAATATCTTCTGAAATACTTGAAAGAGCGACGAACGAACGACGAACTAACCTAATCCGTCCTTTTTTCGCCTAGACATACGAATGTATATATTTATATATTTTATTCTTTTTTTTTATTAATTTATTAGTGAAGTTGCATTAGATAGTATAATCGGTCGGAAGACGTTATTGAGGTGATTTTTATAAAAAAGTAGGTATATGCACATCTGGTTTTCCCGAAGTGATGACCGACACCTGTAAACATCTGTTACAGCAGATGAGTTGCAGGTTGGGCCAGCACTTTTGAAAGGAAAATAATATTTTCCTGAAGGTACCTAAGTAAATTCCACAATTTGGTGAAAGAATATAACACGATTGTCAACTCTAAAGCTTCTCAAATTGGCTGAGGTAACGAGGACATTGCCCTCAAAAGGAAGAGATACTACAAAGCATTTCTTATTAGCGGTAAACCTATGTCTTCTGAAGGTTAACTAACTAACTGTACTGGATTTAGTCGCCCTTAATGCGAAACTTTCTTTAACAATGACGACTTCAGACACAATTTTGTTCCGGTACTCCACGACATATATCCGAGAAATTCTAGCACGGCAGGTGTATAAAGTGCTGTCGTCGCGTATGATAGATCAAACAAAGAATATTACTACTTTACAACAGTATTGAATATGTAGAGGAAACAGGGCAGATGATAGAATATAGCCTTGAGAAACACAACACACCTTGACGAACCCGATCTACGAGAATACTGATGACCCAATGTGTAATTTATAGAGAATCCGAAAGAAAGAAAACTTCGAAAAAAGCGTTGTGCTGAATCCGATTGAAGGCATTTGCCGTATTCAAACTAACCACCAAAGCCTTCCCCTTGGTTTTGACTTTCATAATCAATTGGTCAACATTTTAGTATGTGTCAAACAATTATGAAAATCTCATCAGGCCCACTCGGCTAATGTACGCCCAGGAAGAGGAGTGCATTACGACTACGCTATGGTCGACGAAACCTCGGTCGGAGAAAAAATTATCGACTTTCACCTTTGTGGCGTGGGACAGCGAGTCGTCTTCCTTGTGAATAGTAGTGATGCTGAGTTAAGCAGCCTTCGCGAGGGACCAAAATTCACTAGCTTCCGAAGGAATGTTAACAATTTTTTCGCCAATCCTGCTGATATGATCTGACTTTGTTTCGGAAATTACTCTCTTGATTTTGATGGACCTGGGTGCAGAGTTGTAGTTTTTTATTTGAGTGTACTAGTGTTTGCATCCATGAACAACAAAGCGATGGTCAGACTTGAGAGACAGTGCTTTTAGTGTTTTGCAATTTTACAGGTACGACCAAACACAAGCTGTGATTTGCTACAGATTGGCTTTTGTTCCCTGAAGCACCTCATCGACGACAGTTCAGCAATGTCGATGAGATCATCCAACGAGTAGCAAATCCACCTCCATAGGTAGGATGCGAAAAAATATTGCATGCCATCGCAAGGCGCCGACCTATTACGATACACGATAATAGCGCACGCACGTTAATGGCAATGTACTTGGAATCAGACTACGGTCCGAAGGACCAGTAGGAATTAGACTACGGCCAGAAAACCCAATGGGGCTATCGACGGAGACCAACGGATGACCGGAGCCGTTTGAATAAAAGGTCAGCAGGTCCCCCTTGGGGTAATTGGCACCCTCTAGGACACTAGGAGTACATTATTATTAATACTGATTACTTTATGTTGAGGCACCAGATTTATATTTTTCTAATATCGTCAAGCTTATACATCAAATTCATACAATTAACAATTCGAAAGTGGTCTCTCTAACAAACGAACGCCGTGAAATCTCAATATCTCAACTCGTCTAAATCGAAGACTCAAAAAGACTTGCAAGAAATTTTGACAAGTTAAGAGTTACTTTGAAGCGCAACTAAACTAATATTAGTGCATTAATAATAAGCGAATGAGCTACTCCTTGCCACGATTTCTCAACGAGCCGTAAGGAGAGAAGCCGCTCACACTCGCGGCACGAAACACAAATTAGTATTTTAAGGGCTGACGCTTTCGTAGTAAACAAACGCTTGGAAATAATCGTAACGCGATATTATTTATTTTATTCGATAAATCCATATATATATAATATAAAACGAAACGATGTATAATAATAGAACATTTAAAGAACTAGGTATGTATAATATGGCATAAACAAAGAAATCGTTACATTGGCGATGAACATTAGAACGATGAAAAATTAAAAGTGAGCGATTTGAACTAATTCATCGTCGTCATCATCATCAAGAGTCCATGGACTTCTCTTCTACACTAACCATCAGGTAGACTGTATGTTCATTTGTCACCTAAGTTTTATAAAAAAAATCCCAGTACGAACTCCTTATTAATCGACTTCAAAAAAGGAGTTTCTATACTGACGGATATGTTTTTTTTTATAGGATAAGGGTGACAAACGAGCACACAGTCCACCTGATGATAAGTGGTTGCTGCGGCCCATAGACATCTACATCTATCCTCGTTTGCGAATGAAAATGCAGATGCGTTGTCACCCGTGAGGACTAAGATGGAATGCCTCATTTCCAGTAAAAAGGGCCTCCGGCCACCTGCACTCACCAAGCGAAACGCAGAGGTAAACCTCTACTTCACGCTGGTTTTCTGTGAGGTCGTGGTACCACCCCGGTTTGAGCCTGCCCATCCGTGCGACAGCAAAAGCTGCCGCGTGGCTCTACCACTGTTAAATGTTTTTATATATGTTTAGCATAGAAGCATAGAATCTGGTGTGTTTCCTGATCTAATGCAACATAGTAAAGTCATACCTTTATTTAAATCTGGTAGTACATTAGACCCCGCCAATTTTAGACCAATTTCTGTACCACCAACATTAAGTAAATTTTTTGAATAAAATATTTTAAATCTGATGTTTAGGTTTTTTTTAATATAAATAAATTTCTTCATAAAAATCCATTTGGTTTTAGAAGGGGTCGCTCGACTACCGATGCCAGAGCCGAACTTATAAAACATATTTTTGTACAGGGAGAATTCGGAGGAAGCTTCGGGTGTATTTTGTGATCTTTCCAAGGCCTTCAACTGTGTCCACCATGAGACATTAATCAGGAAGCTACAGTACTATGGTGTCAAGATATTTACGAAAATGTTTACAAAAACAAAGATAGTTTTAGTAAAAAAAGTGATACTTATACACTCTGTAAACACTAGGAACAAACACAAGCTAGTGATACCAGTCTTTCGACTCCACAGAGTCAGTAATTCATTCTTGAGGCAATGTATACGCTATTACAACAAAGTCCCAGAAAATATACAAGATCTCTCTAACTATTACCAAGTGTAAAAATTTAATTAAACAAAAGCTTAATAGTTGGTTGATAATAACCCTGGAAATGGGGTGGTCGTTTCCAAGCTGTTTCTAAAATAAATGTTATAAGTAGTGTGTAATCATTTATATTGAAAAATATATTTAAAAAAAAAAGTACCAATGGATTTCTTGCTGGTTCTTCCCAGGACAGAGGATTTTTTCTAACTATTGGTATCGGAAAAAAAAGTCTTTCAATAAGAATTACTAGTAATCAATATTGAATAAAAAATATTCTATTCTATTTTAATCGGAAAATATTGAATAGATTTAAATTATGTTTTGTTTTAATAAATCGGCTGTACCCAAAGGGTAGTCCCAGTCCACAAGCTTGTGATATGCTTAGTTCTCTCAAGAGAGTAAATATATTAAACTTTTATGGCTCCTGATAAATCGGGGCCTTAATTCTTCGATACACTTTGGCCGGTATTCGGAGACGATTTGAACTTAAACTTCACTATGTCAGACTTTGAGTCTAGACCATAATTTTTAACAAGGTAGTGTTCGAGTTTAAACTCGAAATTATCTCTGAATACGAGCTAAGTTTTAGGGTTAACTTCACAACAAAGTACCTATTTGTTGTTTGTTTGTTTGGTTCTTCGTAATTTTTGAAGTTTGTTTTTATTTTAATATTAAAATTTAATTTTAATGTCCATCATACTTATATCGATCTCGATTTTATGAATAATAAATCTTTAATTATGGTACAATATTAGCCAGTTTCAATTTAATTCTTAAACCATCTATACTTTTTTTAAAAAGTACTTCGATTTAAAATCAACATGTGACTAATGTAAAATTTTACAGCTATTTTGGATACTTTGATGTCTCATCCAAGATTGTTTCTATTGTTTTTCCAAATAACTTAAAGTGGAAGCCCTGAAGAAACTTGTTGTTTATAAATATCCACGCGTTCAGAGTTTATTCCTCTCTTGAAGGGATTTATAACCCGACCAAATTAAAACTTACAAGATCAACTAAACGCTGTCTAACAAATTGTAGTGCAATCGTAAAGTGGTGGTGAAATTAAAACGGAAGATCGGAAATGCCCACCGCGAAGGCCATAATTCTTGTTTACTGCATCTACTTCGACGGGTACCCAGCGACACTATTTCTGTCCTTAGCGCCCTCTATTGGCGAGTTGCCGAGATGACGTTCGTCATTGCAGGTTTACTCACGTTCTATGTTAGTAAACAAAGAGTTCAAAGTTCCGAGAAAGGGACAGCTTCGTGTTACAACTTGGTGTTACAGAAGACAGATATAATAACATATTATGCGACAGGCGTTGAAACTAGTTTTAAACTGCACAAAATCAATAGAAACGTTATTAAATAAAGTGATTTTTTTTATTTAATTACTCTAGTGGGGGTAAAGAACTCGTTTCCTCAAAACAATATAAAATAATAAATTGTAGAGCCAACGATCTAAGAATGAAGAAAGAGAAGAACTTTCATTCGATTTATGAATGGCTGGAAATAAAAAAAAACAACGCGATGGAGTACCTACACATGATTATATTTTAAATCGGGCATTTTCCATTATTTGTATTATACACTTAGAATGTTTAATGTAAAGCAGACTATTCATAGTCAATAGGTCCTCCCACGCGCCATTGTACCGAAAAACTTATTTTACTATTCATGTTTTTATAGGTAAAACGTATTCCCATTCACGTGAATAACATTTAAACATTGATCTTTTGAAGCGATGTCAAAGCATTGCTTGTTTTTTTATTATTTAATTCAAAATAGAAAACAGTAATCTATATGACACACATGTGCACATTTGTGTATTAATGTAGTTTACATCTTACAGCAAAATAAAATAAATAATAAGTTAAATATAGCCAATGGTTCTTATTTATTCCATTAGTATTCGTTAAAAATAAATTAAGTTTTAAAAAGTAATTTTTAGTATTAAAGACAAAATAAATTTATTTTATTTTCTCTTTAATACTAAAATTGTGTTTTCCATTAGTTTTTATTTAATTAGTTAGCTATTGTAGAAGTAAAATAAATAGAATCCTATTCCTATCCTACTAAAATATGTGAAAAGGGCACCAAGGTCGGTACAAACGAACGAGTTAAACACCATACCAGTTCCTTAAATCATGGTTGTAGAGCGTAAATCGTTGTTCAGTTGATTACTCAACATTATTCTAAAGAACCTTAAACAGCATTAACCGCCAAAATAGATTATGACCTACAGTTTGTAACTCAACTTAAAATAATCCCTTTTTTAAACCCGTTGTTCCATTAGGAAGGAACATGAAGCGTATAGTTTGTATGCAGCCTATTCTCAACATAAACAAGTGCGCCAGGTATTGTGTGTAGTTGAACATATATTTTGGTACTCAAAACGGGATATTATCAGAATTAAAAATAAAGTAGGTAAAGAGTTATAGCCTGTATTTTTCACCCGACTACTCGCCAGTCTCGTTCAGGCCTTCTTGCATTTCTAAGAAGAAGCATCGGCCGTGCTGCTCCAGTATATGTTGGAACATCACATAACTTCGAAATATTTTTATTTCTCAGACATGCTGGTTTCCTCAGGACCTTTATCTGCACCGCAGAGCACATGGCAAAATATATGGGCCAGTAATTAAGCTTCACCGCAAAGCACATGGCAAAATATATAGGCCAGTAATGAAGGGTTAGAAAATGTGTGAACAAAGAGGTCAACTCCATTACCCTTTCAATAATACGAGATAAGTCATGGGACTGAATAGGACGTCTAAATCCCGACACTAACATATATCTATTTATATAAAAAAAAATATGTTTTGTTGTTTGTTCCGTATCCGTATATCCTGTAAAATATATTCGACTAAGTAAAAGTTGGACTAGATTTTGCGCGCGCGCCCTCTAATGTATACCAAGTATATTTTGTAGGTTATTTGTTGTTATATTATATATATATATATATATATATATATATATATATATATATATATATATGTGTGTGTTGTGTTTATTTATATATACGTATATAATATATTTTCATGGTTTTATAGCAGTAACTTAGGCTAGTTTTCACTTTATGTGGAATAAAGATTAAAAATGAACAAAATAATGTAACTTACAAATAAAAATGCATTGCAACATTGCAACTTATGCTGGGCACAACTAGTATGACATAAAATAGCTACCTTCAACAAAAACCTGACTTGTAACAAGGAATAAAAATAGAACATGAACGGAAAACACGTTAGAGTTATCCAACATCACCTCATTGTAAACCGTGGATATTATAAAATGCCACTATGACAAAGGCCTAAAAATTTATTGGCCTCATTTTTTTACTATTCCAAGCCTGTGTTTGACTACTATCCCACTTATGTATATCATGTATAGGTTTATTTTTCAAAGAGTAGACAAATTTTAAACTTAAGTTCAAATATATAAATAATGATATACCGCTATTGCAGTTTCCAAATATACGAGTAAATAAGGCTTTACTCGTATTTAACTTTTATTTGAAATTATCCCAAATTGAATGTGATTTATGGGCAACAACGTTTTTGCAAACCTTTTCGTATTCGACTGTCAAAGAAAACAGAAATGAATTTTGCTACAATTAACTTTATTGTAATTTCACTGTCTCTTCACAAGTCGGAACAGTTGGGTGGACTTAAAATTTAAATTAATAGAATATGATATTAGTTTACGAAAGCTTATCATATTAAAGATGTGAAAATTAACCAAGAAGCTAAGAATAATAGGTAAGAAACGCGTAAAAAAATAAAATGGACCTGAGCCACCTGCATCCATCGACTTGCTGCATGTCTTACCAGGTCGTCACTTTATCTCGTGGGAGGTCGCCCTACACTTCGCCTACCGGTACGAGGCTGCCACTCAAGAACCTTTCTTCCCCATCGGTTGTCGGTTCTTCGAGCTATATGGCCGGTCCACTGCCTCTTCATCTTACTAATCCGTTGGGCTATGTCGGCTACTCTGGTTCTACTGCGGATATCCTCATTTCTAAGTTTATCACGCAGAGAAACCCCAAGCATAACCCTCTCCATAGCTCGCTGAGCGATCTTGAGCTTCCTCATACGGCCAGCAGTGAAGGATCACGTCTCAGATCCGTAAGTCATCACTGGCAACACGCACTGGTTGTACAGTTTCGTTTTCAGGTTTTGAGGTATGTTAACGAGAAGATGTGTCGTAGTTTCCCGAACGCTGCCCAGCCGAGTTGAATCCGTCGATTGACCTCTCGGTCGAAGTTGGACTTACCTAGTCGGACTATTTGTCCCAGGTAAACATAACCGTCAACAACTTCGAGCTTAGTGTTCCCAACAACTACCGGCATAGATGTGACATGGACGTTAAACATGATTTTTGTTTTGTCCATGTTTATCTTAAGACCGTTGGGAGACACTATTGAGGTCATTGAGCATAGTGCTTACGTCCTCCAGCGATTCTGCCATAAGGACTATATCGTCGGCAAATCGAAGGTGAGTGATGTACTCGCCATTGATGTTGATACCGTATCCTTTCCAGTCCAAAAGCTTGAAAACATCTTTCAATGCAGCGGTGAAGAGTTTCGGGGATATAACGTCACCCTGTCTTACACCTCTCTGCAGTTGGATAGGTTTCGTACTCTGATTCTGTACTCGAATAGTCATCGTAGCTCTAATGTACAAACACTTCGATATACCGACAGTCAACTTGGCACCGCTGAAGGGACTGCAACACCGCCCAAATTTCGACGGAATCAAAGGCTTTCTCTTAGTCCACATACGCAAGACAAAGTGGCAGATTGTACTCCTCTGTCTTCTATACAATTTGCCGAAGGGTGTGTATGTGGTCCATGGTACTAAAGCCTTTTCGGAAACCGGCTTGTTCGGGAGGCTAAAAGTCGTCAAGTCTGCGTGCGAGACGATTCGTAATGACTCTCGAAAACAGCACGTAGACGCGGCTCAGAAGGGAAATTGGTCTGTAGTTCTTCAAGAGAGCGTTGTCACCTTTCTTGAAGAACAAGACCACCGCACTTCTGCTCCACGCCTCCGGAGTAGTGCCACCATGGAGGACGGAATTAAAGAGCTTCTGAAGGACCGGTACTTGATACCGGTTTTCCACCCGCTTTCAGAAGCTCCGCTGTAATTCCATCTTCACCTGGAGTCTTGCCGTTTTTAAGGTGCTGGAGAGCCATTGTAATCTCGCTCAGACTGACGTCCGGGATATCTTCGGAATAGTGTCGGATAAGACTCGCTCTTGCATCGTTATCACACTTGCGTGTGGCTCCAACGATGACGTGTAGGTACAGCTGCCCATACGAGTAGAACCTCTCAATCTCACTCAAAATCTCAGGTGTCCCGGAAACGATGCTGCCACACTCGGTCTTCAGCTTTGACAGTTGGCTCTTCCTGGCAGACAGATCCGACAGTCCCGGTCGAGGGTGGGTCCCTCGACCGGAGACGGACCACGCTTTCACAGAATACTAGCGTAAAATAGCAGCTTAACGATGCTGTGTTACGTATGGTTGGTATAGAGAAACGGAGACCCTTTTTACTGGAAAAGAGGCATTTCATCTTAGTGATAACCACTTATCATCTGGTGGACTGTGTGCTCGTTTGTCACCCAATTATATAAAAAAGTCAAGAAATGTCCACAGTAGGTTTCCTCACGACGTTTTCCTCCACCGCCTAAATCAACACTTAAAATGGAAATTTATAATTTCATTGGTGCCGGCGGGGATCGAATCCGGGTTGCTCGCGTACTGTGAAATTTATAGCGAGCGGTTAGCCCCTGACCTACCACGGCTGTCCTGTCGTTACCGTAGTATTTGCAATAATTGCCACGCTTGACTGGTACATTGACAATTGAACTATAATATTATATCATACACATAATATGAGGTACAATAGACTGATATATTATTTCATGCATTTTAATGACTTTTTGTTGATCGTGTTACCGCGGCTGTGGATTTTAAATAAAATGCTTTCGTAGATTTCCTTGAGACACAAGGACCGTCCTTAAAATTCATTAAAAACTCGACGAATGGCCACATTGGTTATACATTGTAGGTTCGCGTCTCAACCCTTTTGACTCCCGGTCAATGCTTCCCTGATTACGCAGACAATACAAGGATGTCACGTCACGCCAGAAGTCCCGAACTGTGCTCACGACAAAAAGCTAACAAGCCATTGTTTGTCATTCGTTGCCACGCCGCTTGAATGAATGTGTTTCTCTGTCGCGTCTGAATCTCTACCTCCGTGACTGCGGAAACATGTATTTTGTTTGATTAAACTTCTGTAGATGTGTTTTGCTAAGTACACGGCAACGGGTTACTCAACTAAAACTAGTATAGATATGCTATACTGCGTTTATTGCCGAATTTTCCCACTTGGTTAGCTTATATTTTTAGCTCTATAACTGCAATCAAATTTAAAAATTAAAATTTTTTGTGTTAGGGTGAACCACGACGGTAGCAGAATTGCAATTTCGAACTCATGACTTTTAAATTTAGCAAACCTCGATGATTAAGGCTACTATCGCTACCTAAATCTTCTAATGTGATAATAAGTTATCAATACGAAATAATTTATTTATTGGATATAAGTACTCCGTATATTTCGATATTATAAAACCTTTAATTGCATACCAAAGTCATTTATAACATTGAAGATTTCTGTGAGTCCGATTTCATTTAGCTTTATAGATTATAAAGATAACTAGCGACCCTCTATCAATGTGGTATTTAGACAAATACCATTTATTTTAACAAGGAAGGAGGATAAAATATTGCACAGATCTCTCATAGATCTCTCCTGGCATTGCTTTCTATTTTTTCGTCAAGTTTCATTACAATGGGTTCAGCTATCCCGAAGATTGTTATTACTCGTAACATTTCTTATTACAACCTTAATAGCATGCGAATAACCACCATCAATAAAAGCAGTAATTTCGATATTACAGACAGGCAATTAAATTTAATTTATATCTAAGTATACGTTTTATCTGACGAGAATAAAAAAAAATCTCGTCAGACATACCTCAAAACCTTAAAACGAAATTGTACAACCAGTGCGTGTTGCCAGTGATGACTTACGGAACTGAGACGTGGTCCTTCACTGCTGGCCGTATGAGGAAGCTCAAGGTCGCTCAGCGAGCTATGGAGAGGGCTATGCTCGGAGTTTCTCTGCGTGATAAACTCAGAAATGAGGATATCCGCAGTAGAACCAGAGTGACCGACATAGCCCAACGGATTAGTAAGCTGAAGTGGCAATGGGCCGGCCATATAGCTCGAAGAACCGACAACCGATGGGGAAGAAAGGTTCTCGAGTGGCAGCCTCGTACCGGCAAGCGAAGTGTAGGGCGTCCCCCCACTAGATGGAGTGACGACCTGGTAAGATATGCAGGAAGTCGATGGATGCAGGTGGCTCAGGACCGTGCTTTGTGGCATTCTTTGGGGGAGGCCTATGTTCAGCAGTGGACTTGTGAAGGGCTGTAATGATGATGATGATACGTTTTATACGTGGTAGAGCCATGCTGCAGCTATATATCTGGTATATTTGTAACACGAATGGGTCGGCTCGACCGGGGAAGGACCACGCTCTCACAGAATACCAGCGTAAAATAGCAGCTTAACGCTGCTGTTTTTCGTATGGTGAGTGTCTCTACACTACACTACACTACACCAGAGATCCTATTTCAGATCGGAAAGAAGTGTTTGTAACGTATAACTGCGTTCCAGCGCTTTATTAACACGCTTTCATTAGCTTGGTATGTATCTATGTTACGGAATTTTTGAATGTGATTTACATCCCCTTCAAAACGTCGGATTGGTTTGAAACTTCGCGTACTTATCAAGGACCGATGACAATGCAATAATTTGAATAGTTTGTCCCATTACTCTTGCCAGGATCCTCAGGATTAGCAATTTTTTCATCCCTGATACCCGGTAGTATCTTTGTGCCAAGTGCACGTTAAAATAAAACGCCGCAGAGGGATCCTGAGAAACGGCTACTACATCCAAGGAAGGCAGCAGGTGTGCAAATTTCATTTGCATCTCCCACATAAGTTACCCACTTTGAATAAAAAAAACATGCTTCTGTAAGTTAGCCGCACTAACTTACAAAAATAAATAATAGAAAATAAATAATAGTTTAAAAAAACTAAAACAACACGCTTTTGCAGACAACCGAACTATAAAGTAGAAAATAATTTTCAATAAGTTTAAAATAAGAAAATAGTGATTACCATAAAAATTAATTTTATTGTAATAAAGCGTGGGGTCTTTGATGTCATTTGTTGTAAATATTTTTGTGGATATTTGTTAAATTAGCGTCATCATAAAAACATCTGGAAAAGCACCCCACGCTTTTTTAAAATAAAATTAATTTTTATGTTAACTATTATTTTATTATTTTAAAGTTATTGAAAAATATTTTCTACACTTTAGTTCGGTTATCTACAAAAACGTGTTTTTCTTGTTTTTTAAACTATTTCTTTTTATAAGATAAGGGTGACCAACAGTCACCCGATGGTAAAAGGATACTGTAGCCCATAGTCACTTGCGTCTATCCTCGATTACGAATTAAAATGCAGATGCGTTGTCACCCTTGAGGACTAAGATGGAATGCCTCGTTTCCAGTAAAAAGGGTCTCCGGTTCTCTACACTCACCATACTAAAGACAGCAGCGTTAAGTTGCTATTCTGTGACAGCACGGTCCTTCCCCAGGCCGACCTACTAATATAGCTGCAGTAAACGTACGCGCTGCCAATTTTTTAGCCACTTCGCTAGCGAAAAGCATTTTGAGAGAAGCTTATGGCAAGCTATAAACATTCACAGACTGATAATAATGATAGTAATGCAATAATAATTGATACTAGAATATTATAATTAAGATTATACGAAATACCTTCTTTCACTCGAAATTTAGACCAAGCAAGTTAAGGTAGTTGGCCTTCGAAACCAACAAGTAAGCAATGTCAAGGTTCTTTAAAATCGGTGAAAATTTTAAAATTCCGTTTAAAGTTTTTCTTACAAACGATCAACCGGTGGAGCACGTTTCATACAATGGGTCTACTTTCCTTTACGGGTGGCTCCGTGTATGGAGTTCTCGACGGCACGACACGGCGCGGCGGCTCGGATGCCATACATTGAGCTTGATAAATAATCATGATATTTAACGTCATTATTACATGCTGATGACCGTAATGATAAGGAACTGTATCGAGTTGCGTAATTATGTATTCAGAACCTTAACATCCTATGTATAAATAAGCATGAAGAATTAATGGTATTGTAATATTTGCAGTAATTTTGAAATAGTCATATTTTACAAATAGGAAGTGAATAAAGGTATATAAGAAAGATTTTTAAATCGTTTACGGTGATGATGTTAAACTTAAAAATTTAATTGTAGGTATTTTTGTCTGAGACGTGATTTGTCTAAGATTTTCTAACAATCTTTCAAACTATTAGTATTGTATTTCAGAACTGCTTGAAAGGGGAAACATGTTTATATTATTTACGATATTAAAAAATAATAATATTTAAATTAAATTAAAAAAGACAAATACGAAGTTTTATTTTCTTTCCTTAGGAAATGAAGAGTATTCATTTTATTCCTTTTGATTTTGAATTCATTTTATATTAAAATATAATATACGTCCTACTTGAAGGATGTAAGGTTTCTCCAATCTCAAATTATTATCCATTAGCGCGTACTTCATTATGTTGTTTCACTGCGAATTGGCAGTATCCTGGCGTGCAGTTTGCTTTGCGTATTTTACTGTAACTGAGTCTGTTTATTTATAAGTGATTTTAATTTATTAATGTCGATTGGGTTCTTTTTCTGTCTTGGAATCTAAATTAGACGGAAGGATTTCCTTACTGCCTTGGATTTCGTTTAGATTTATTTCTGCCGCTTAGCATCGGTATATTCATTGTTAGGTTTAAATTTGAAGGAAAAAATTTCGCTAGGGTTCCTGCCTTAACTAGGCGAAAAAGTTTCTTCACTGCCTTGGTATTCGTTTAAATTATTTTTGGTACATATATTGTTAGGTTTTAATTTAAAAATAATGAAAATAGAGCATAATAACTGAGAACATTTCATCTTTGCCCTCAGGATTGACAACGCATCTTCTGTTTGAATCTTAATCACGGATATTTACAGCTTTAGACTCTAAAGCATCAACTAACCATCAGGTGGATTGTGTACTTGTATTGTCTGACACACGCGGTAGTTGTCGTAAAGTACTCTGTGATTAAAGCACTTTTATTTATGCACGATATAATCAGTAGTTATATAGATATATCCTATCGAAAATAGATAAATATGAAAGTGTCCCCAATAACAGTTTTGCGTATATTATAAATAATAATAACGATCTGCGTTGTTGACAGGGTCACCCCTCTTATAGGTTGTTTCCGCCTGTCGTCTCCACGAGCGATAAACAAGTGAGATAAGTTTTAAGTTACACGAAGCGTTAGGGAACCAATTAAATATATTAGGGGCTCGTTTTCAAACATACGTAGTATTAATGAGACGCCATATTCAAAAATTGCTTGGAGGATAACTTTAACTTCGTTTGGTAGCTACAAAGGGGTTCTCTCTACGTCACTTAGTAGATAACGTGCTCTTAAACTCCGTGTATTTTGATGTTGACTGACTGGTCAAACCTCATTGGAGCATACAATAGACGATAATAACTTTTTTTCAATACCTTTATAAGTCCACTACTAGCCATAAACCTCTTCTTTTGCAGGAATTGCCATAAGAACTATGCATGATCCTCTTTCTCCTTGATACTCCGTCACTCATCAGGGTATATTAAGTCTGGCATAAATGAAGAGGTTATCTATCGAAACCCATGATTTTTCTGGCATTTCGACTAATAATCGCCTCATATACACTCATGTGACGAAATAGGGTTGTGTATTTACCGATATTAATAGTAAAAAACCGGCCAAGTGCGAGTCGGACTCGCGCACCGAGGGTTCCGAACAAATCCGTAGGTATACAAGTTTCAAATTATTAAAAATATTTTTATTGTATGTGATGTAACTAAAAATTTATGCTTTTCGCAATTTTTCCTTTATCTGTGCTATAAAACGTTGCTTCGTACCAAATTTCAAGATTCTGAGTTCACGGGAAGTACCCTGTAGGTTTTGATTCCCCTGCGAATATCGAAAATTTGCGGCTTAAACGGCTGTATCTTTTGATTGCGTTGGCTTAGAAGTTTGATTTTTTCACAGCTCCAAGGGACAGTAGACTTGAGTATATCATATGAAATTCAGTTTGATGCCTCCACGCGTTCCTGAGAAAAAGGGTGTTGATAGACAAACAGACAGACGGACAACAAAGTGATTCTATAAGGGTTCCGTTTTTTCCTTTTGAGGTACGGAACCCTAAAAATTGTATTTCCAATAAGAGTAAAACATTCTTTATTTTATTTAAAATTTGTCTACCCTTAAGAACTTCCTACCATAGGAATCAGCTACCCAACTCAAAAACGTAACTAAGAAACCAGTCTGTACAATAAGCGAGTACGATCAAAAGCCACAAAGTTAAAAGGCCATGATGCCTGTTTTCCAAATAAGGTTCTGATTGGACATTGAGCCAACTAGTACATCTGATTTTCTAAGTCCTTGTTAAGGGCTTCTATGCTATTTTGATACTAATAATAGTCATTGACCAACACACTCTACGAATCGTAGAAGAGCTTGAGAAAACGTATTTTGTATGGTAGAGTTACATTTCAGAAATAGGTAACTCGTTCAGATAGGAGGACAATATCAAAGAATATTTACGTAAAATAGCGGAATGATACTGTGTACATATTCGGATAAATTCGCCTAACCCTGAAAACCCTTTTTAATGACAACCTGCACTCCAGTTTTCTTGAGTGGTAACAATTGAATTTTGATTCTTAATCGACAACAGATGTAAGTATCTGTGAATTGTTTCTGAATCTTTTTTTTATAGGATAAGGGTGACATACGAGCACACAGTCCACCTGATGGTAAGTGGTTGCTGCGGCCCATAGACATCTACATCTATCCTCGTTTGCGAATCAAAATGCAGATGCGTTGTCACCCGTCTAAAAAATGTCTTATGATAAAATAAGGTACGTGAGGGTAAAATGGTCACCTTAAGCTTTGTCGCCCTATAAAACCAAAATAAACCTAGCAAGATAACAGCATAGCAAAGTGGCGAAGCAATCAGCTTTGTAGCGGTTTCTAACGGTTGCCGTTGAGCAATCAGTTTCAAAATAGGAGGTACAGATGCCTGGGTGATCAGTAATCGATTGCTGAAAACAGAATTTGAAAATTCGAAACCGTTCTCGAGATAATCGTGGGACAGACGGACAGACATCGTGAAATCAATAAGTGTCTTCGCAAGCTTCGCCACTTAATAAGTGTCTTGGCAAGCTTCGCCACTTAATAATACCATATTAAAGTGTTAAAATGTCGTCGATAAAACAGCGCTCTTTTGACGCCTTGTTATTTGAATGATTGATGAAAACCTATCGTATCACAAAACCATCTTTGCGAATAAGGCTGTAGTTTTTGAGTTATAACAAAATACCCTCACGTAATATACTAATAATAGTTGTCGACGAAAATACTATATAAGCGCATAAAGCGCTTCAGTTTAAAGCTTACATGATATACATGCAAGCTGATTCGTAAAACAGTTACGTCAACGTAAATAAATGTTTTCGTTAAAAGTAGAAGTTGTCAGTTCGCAAGATAAAGTTAGTACTCCCCCTTCCTTAACGATAATTAATGTGACAATTATAAAGTGACTTGACTTATATTATTAGAATATATTTTTCGGTTAGAATTCACACCTGTTCTAGTACACAGCAAGCACAAGTATAATGTACAAACAGTCAGTCATATTTATCTCATAAAAATTTTCTGGCTTGTAGTGTGTTTAGTATATTATATTTAAATTAGTTTAGATGATTATCTTCTATACATTGAGAGTGACTACCAACTACTTAGGTTGCCTTCAATTAAAAATTATAAGACAAGAAAATTACGTGGTAGAGCCATGCTGCAGCTATATTAGTAGTATAGTTGTAGCACGAATGGGTCGGCTCGATCGGGGAAGGACCACGCTCTCACTGAATACCAGCGTAAAATAGCAGCTTAACACTGCTGTGTTTCGTATGGCGAGTGTAGAGAACCGGAGACCCTTTTTACTGGAAAAGAGGCATTCCATCTTAGTCCTCACGGGTGACAACGCATCCGCATTTTGATTCGCAAACGAAGATAGATGTAGATGTCTATGGGCCACAGCAACCACTTACCATCAGGTGGACTGTGTGCTCGTTTGTCACCCTTTCCTATGAAAAAAAAACTTCTCACTCGAGAACTGAAAAATATCTTCAATAGCTTTCTGAAATCTACACATGGACTTTATCAAGAATATCCACTACCTAATATCGTCCTGTGTGTGTCGTAAGATGCGACAGAGGTAAAATGAAAAAGGACACGGGCAACAGCATCTTCCTGAGAACAACTCAAAATTATAAAAAACCTAACCAAGTGTAGCGACTGTGGCAATGAGGCAATCTATGGGGGAGGTGTATGTTCAGCATTGGACTTTAGGTTGTAATGAAGAACGTGTCTGTCGGCATTCATTACTTGCAAGATTTGCTCATACTCACTACGTAGAGCGAAGCCAATGCTTTTGGACTGCTAATTTCACGTTTACAAAATTAAGGTTTAACGTTCATAAATGTTTTTTTCACCAAGGTCATCAGAGTCTAAGGCCGCGTACATCGATTTTAATTATTATTATTACATATTTGTTATGTTAACACTTAGAATATACCTTCTTATTATTTATTCAATAATTTACTTTATAATTCTTCTGTTAAAGATGAATTCTTTCAGAAACTATGTTAAGCGAGTAAATACACTTATTTTGAGAGCGAACTCGGTCACCAGCCGCCTCGTGTCACGCACGGTTTGTTTACGTTCCAACCACACTCCCATCACTATCGTCTATTTTGTCAACAAACTGTTTGCGAGACGCTTTTAATAATAAACGATTTTAGAGATATTCGAAGTTGACATAATGCAGAAAAGATAATATTCTACCGATGATTGTAGGCACTATAATGTTGATAATCATGATGATGATGATGTTAATGTAGCAGCAAAAAGTAAGATAAAGGTTTGAAAGCCTATACAGCTGTTTCGCACAGGCCTCCTCTCATTCTTAAAAGGGATTTTAGGATAAGAAAGAGTCCGCTAAGCTATCCAGTAGTAGTAATGCCATGCCAGCAGACTGGCACCAGCATCAGGTGTACGAGAAGTGGCGGCGAACGCAACAATATCGTGATGTCCTGCGGTGTTGTTCCATCGTTTTTTTGACTTGCTTCGTCCTTTTTGTGGTGTCTAGAAGCCCGGTTAGGTCCACCCGTCTGGTCGTATGCAAAATATTCTTAAGGGTGCGTACAGATTAAGTAACATGTTGTGTAACTTTTGTTTTATAACACGTCCACATTATGTAACATTGTTTTTTAACAATGCAACATATAACAATACTGTACACATTAGAATAACAATGCAATATAGCAATGTTATATGACATTGTCGTTTGTCGTTCTGCCGTACGAGTTATATAACATTTGTGTCACGTTTTATAACATGTTATGTTATATAATATGTACGCACCGTTAAATATCGTATTTTTTTATAAATTCCATTTTCTTGGTAGCTTATGGGCTAAGCGCTCGCCGTATATTCCAAAATACAGGAGCAACCCAGATTAGATCACTACGGGCACCAATCAAATTGTTAATGGCAAACTTGTGAGGAAACTTGATTCTCCGAGAATTTTTTAAGGCATTTGATGTACACCAACACAGCACGGCGGACACTTTTATGCCCCAGAAACCCAGAAATGACAGAAGTGTGACTTATATAGGCGGTAACTTTAGTATAATTTTATCAAATACCACACATATCCAAACAGTCACATTTAGAAAAAATCCTTCACATCGAAATTTTTAAATTCAGTCGAGTCGGATCATGGGTGGTCTTTAAGTACTAATTACGTTATTTCCTTCCGGATCAGCTATCTGGTTCAAACAAGTCTCCATTATTTTAGAATTCAAGTTCAATGCCGTCATTTTTTTTAGAAGAGATAATAAAAACTTGTGCTTAATTTAGTATGTTAGCTACTTTTTTATACCAGTGGAGGGTGACAAACGAACGCTTAGTCCACCTAAAGAAAAAATTGATGCTGTGTCCCCTAAACATCTAAATGCCTGACTGAAATGGGTGACTGTGACTTATCAATACATCTATACAAAATAAATAAAATTGAACTGTCTGTTTGTAATTTCAAAATTACAGCGTTTTACTAAATGCATATGAAAGTACAGTATAATATAGTACTAATAACAAATATACAATTTTTAAAGTTTTTATCTGTCTGTCTATCCGTCTGTCTGTATGTTTGTTCCCGCTAATCTCCGTAACGACTGGACCGATTTTGGAGGATTACAAGGAGTAACTTAGGCTACTTTTATTTAAAAAAAAAATTAGTGTTCCGCGCAAAAAAATAAAACCCCAAATAACACGCGGGCAAAGTCGCGATTTTAGCAAGTTTTACTAATAAATCAAATCAAAACATAAAGTCTATTACGAAAATAGGTTAACATCTTTCGGAAGTGAGCGTTGAAAATTTCTTGTGTTAAATGTTATCCTCACAATCTCAAGATACTTACTAGACTTTCTTTTTTTCTGAAAGAAACTTCTGTACAATACGAACAGCGACGATTCGTTTTACGATCGTCTGGGCCGGCATTCGACGGGCCCCTGTTGAAATTCCAATTATTAAACTGCACCTCTTTATGTTCTCGTAAATAACGCATTATGAGTTCAATGCTTCGTTTAATCCACCCGCTATGCTTTATTCAAAACAAAAAGATATAAAATCCAATTAATATAATTTTAGTTGTATCAGACGCTGTTTCAAATTTCAACTGCCACATAATCGATAAAATGTAAGTTACAATGTGACAAGCTTCTTATGATAAAATTCTTCGCCGTGAATTGATGGCGCACTTTCGTTTTACGATAGCTTAGTATGGAACGGTTTATTAAAATAAATACTTAAAAAAGAATTCGTAATAAGCGCTCATAAATTCTACAAATATCCCAATTACCATTAATTGGTTTATGTAAGTCTGTTTACGAATTTTGACATGACAGTTTTAGATGTTCCACCAAGGGTTTAACAAATTGTCGAGGAATCTGTTATTGATCGCATCGAAAGATTTCCGAATGTTTTTACAATTTGGGTAATATTATTTGTAATTAATTTCTTTAATATAGTTTACATAGCTTTAATAAAATTTATTTATAAAATATTTCAAGCAATGTGATACAATCAGTGTTGAATAGTTTGCACGGATAGCTTTAGTCGTTGTTCGCCTACATCGATGCCTGCATCTTGTTCGCTTGGGTTTAAAATAAGACAAGTTCTAAGCTAAGTGCGTTGTCCTACGGGTTGCTGCGTTTTCGATATATCCTTTAGATAAAAATTACCACACTGACTGAAAATTATACAAACCAATTTATTGCCAAATTAAAAAAAAATCTAATTAATCGCCGTAGGTATATGTAATGTATGTCTAATAGTATTTTTGTTACTGTAGACATTTTTCTTTTTTGTTTTTATAACTGTTATGTTGTTCTTCTCTAGTGCAAAACGTAAATGTAAGGTTTTTTTCTAAATAAACTTCCTTTAAAATTACACTATGAGTTTTTCTAGGTTTTTCTGTTTAGATTTTTTGTTTATTTTGTAGAAACCTATTGATTATTATGATTGCATTTATTTATATCACTCGTTCCTTTTCCTCATGAAGATTACGAAAATTCGAATCTATACTAATATTATAAAGCTGCAGTGTTTGTTTGTTTGTTTGTTTAAACGCGCTAATCTCTGGAACTACTGGTCCGATTTGAATGATTCTTTCAGTGTTGGGTAGTCCATTTATCGAGGAAGGCTATAGGCTATGTTTTTTTTTTCAAAATTAGGGATCCGTAATAAAATTGCTATTTTGTAACACAAGGTGTAAAATCAAAAACCTATTTTTGCGTGCGCTGCAAAAACTATTGACAATAAAACAAAATGATGTACTACGGGTTTGTAGATCCCATTAAGACCTACAAAAAAGTCCGCGAGAACATATATCTAGCTATCATGGTTTAATCACAATAACCGATTTTGTGTTCAAATTAATTATTAAATCGTCTGAAGAAAAAAAAACTACGTTAAATATGTTTCGTAATATTAATCTTTATCGAAATTAAGCATGATATGTTATCAAGAGTATTTATGTAGAAGTAAAATACTTTTCGTTTCATCTCAATCGGATATTTCGTTTAAAAGTTATCACGTGTGTAAGATGTTAAGAGTTGGTACCTATTAATGAGTTATGGGCCATAGAGTTTTTTATCAACATAAAATCCTGTAATAATCTTTTTCGAAATATAATTGATTGTAAGTACTTTGAAGAGTATAATAAATACATTTCTAAAATAACTCTGCTAAGGAAATCCACGCGCGCTTGATGCAAGCAAGACGAGACACTGGCGGCGCGGCGGCGGGCGAGACGAGGAGGCCGCGCTTGCTAGCCATCCCCCCCCCCCCCGCCGCGCCGCCCGCGTGTTTTGGTTTACAAGGTACCATGCCGCGCGGCTCAGACGCGTGGTTGGCTCCCTACGGAACGATTGAATGCAGCGTTGCGTTTTTTGAAGTCATTTACGATAATTCCTTTGACATATATTTCATACGACTTTTAATAATTACTCACCTTACGTTTCTTTTACCTGATTACTACGTTTCAGTTCATTTTAATTAAGTTTTAATTTTTTTTATACGGTTTTTCTTTTACCTCTTTACTATAATGCCTAGAAAAAGAACTCAGCTTTCTAGGCAGACTTCTACGCAGCAATGAAACACCCGAAGAAAATCTGCACAGGTTGGCTACTCAACGAGCGATCAGTGAACAAAACCGTTTTAGGGAATCGAGTGTTGAACGTTCGCAGAGGTTAGTCTCACAAAATATCCGTACTTCGGCGAATCGACAACGGGAATCAAGGGCTGAACGTTCTCAACGTTTAGCCGCACAAAATTCCCGAACTTCGGCAAACCGGCAACGGGAATCAAGCGCTGAACGTTCTCAACGTTTAGCTACACAAAATTCCCGCACTTCGGCAAACCGGGAACGGGAATCAAGTGCTGAACGTTCCCATCGATTAGCACAGCAAAATGCACGAACAGCAAGGAACAGAACTCGCAGGCAAAATATTTTTTTGAATTCAGCATTTGCTTATGATTATACCCTTGACTATGCTGAGCTAAATGGTACTAATATTTACAGAATGAATAAAATATGTAATTCATGTCAAGCAAAAAAATGGCCGGCTGAAGCTCCTGGACTGTGTTGTAGTGGTGGCAAAGTAAATATTCCTAAAATTCCAGCACCAACATCAATTCTTAAAGATCTAATATCAGGCTCACATCCATCTTCTAAGCATTTCTTAAATCACTCTAGACAATATAATACTCTGTTTCAGGTGACTTCATTCGGTGCCAAAGAAATTCGTGAAGGAAACTTTATGCCCACTTTTAAAGTCCAGGGGCAAGTTTACCATCTGATCGGTAATTTACTTACACCTGAAGGCGTACAACCCGAATTTTTGCAAATATATTTTATTTACCATACAGATCAGGTATCTTTACGCTCAAATTTAAACCCAACGTTAAAAACCGATCTTATCGACGCTCTCCAAACATATCTTCATGATCGCAATACTTATATTCAAAGTTTTAAATGTAATCTCGAACAGAACAGACCAACGAATGATTTTAAACTTATCATTCATGCTGATGTGAAACCTCCTAATGAACATCGAGGTCGATATAACGCGCCCATGGTAGATGAAGTAGCTGTTCTTTTAATAGATGAAGACAAAGGTCCCCGAGATATAGTGTTAAATACCAGAGACGGGCGCCTTCAGCGAGTTTCTGAAATACATAGATCTTATGACCCACTTCAATATCCTTTACTGTTTCCCTTTGGAAATGATGGATATTGTATAAATATTCCACAGCAAAATACTGCTGCTAGATCTAAAACTACATCATGTATGCAGTTTTATGCTTTTAGACTCATGGTGAGAATAAATGACTTTAACAGCATACATTATTTCAAAGCATTATTTAATCAATACTGTGTTGATATGGCGGCAAAAATGATTTCTGAGAGGCTTGACTTCATAAAAAGAAATAAAAAAAAACTAAGAGCAGAAGAGTACATTCATTTAAGAGATGCCGTGGTTAATGATGGCTATGTAGACGCTTCTAATGTTGGCCAGCACGTTATATTGCCATCGTCATTTACAGGATCTCCTAGATACATGAATGAAAAAAGTCAAGATGCCATGATCTATGTCAGGAAATTTGGAAGACCAGATCTCTTTATAAAATTCACATGTAACTCCGAATGGCCAGAAATAAAAATTGAATTACTACCCGATCAAAATTCTTACGACAGACATGATTTGATTTCTAGAGTATTTCATTTAAAACTAAAAAAAATGATAGACCTATTAACGAAGAAAAATATATTTGGACCATCGAAAGCCTTCGTTTATAGTGTAGAATGGCAAAAAAGAGGTTTACCTCACGCTCACATTTTGTTGTGGCTGGCTAACAAGGTGCAACCGGATTCCATAGATGCAATAATATCGGCTGAAATACCTGACAAACAACAAGACTCAATGCTTTATAACATTGTCATAAAAAATATGATACATGGTCCTTGCGGATTTCACAATCCTGCGTCACCATGTTTGAAAGAAAACATTTGCTCTAAAAAATACCCCAGGCAGTTTATTTCTGAAACACAAACCGGGGATGACGGTTACCCAACCTACAAGCGCCGTTCACCAGATAATGGTGGAAACACCGCAATAATTCGTGTCAAAGGTACAGAAATGAGAGTGGATAATAGGTGGGTTGTTCCCTATAACCCTGTGCTATCACGAAGTTTCAATGCACACATTAACGTAGAGTTTTGCCAATCGGTCAAAGCCATTAAGTACATCTGTAAGTATATTCATAAAGGTTCTGATCAAGCCACATTTTCGTTACAAAATAATAACGATGAAGTAGAAAAATATTTAAATGGTCGCTATATAAGTTCCTCGGAAGCACTCTGGAGAATTTTCCAATTTCCGATTCATGAACGTTTTCCGGCAATAGTTCATTTAGCAGTTCATTTAGAAAATGGACAAAGAGTTTATTTTTATAATAATGAAAATCTTCAAGATCGCGTCAACAATCCTTCATCAACGACACTTACAGCGTTCTTTGATCTTTGCAAAAGAGACGATTTTGCCAAAACCCTTTTATATCACGAAGTACCCCAGTATTACGTATGGGAAAGAAATTCATTTTCTAGAAGAAGACGTGGACAAGATGTTAAAGGATACCCCGGTATAAAAAAAGACTCAACTTTAGGTCGTGTCTACAACGTTCATCCGACACAAACTGAATGTTACTATTTAAAAATGTTACTGCATCATGTTCGCGGTCCAATGTCATTTGAACATCTAAGGACAGTAAATGGTGTTATTTTCAATACATATCAAGGAGCTTGCAAGGAATTAGGTTTACTGGAGGGAGATGAACATTGGCAAAATACTATGTCAGATGCTGTCATGTCCGAGCCGGCTCCAAAATTAAGAGAATTATTTACCATAATCCTCATATTTTGCCAACCATCTGACCCCTTGCAGCTATGGAACAAATTTCGGGAAGATTTGTGTCAAGATATATTATATAGAATGCGTAATGAGACCCAGGATATGACATTAGCATATAGTGATGACATATACAATGATGGACTTATCATAATTGAAGATAAGATTCATGAGATTTGCGATAAATCATTAACTGATTTTGGGCTTCCTGCAACAAAAAGGAATAACACACATCATAATTTGCATCCTTTAGAAATAGCGTTGCGGAAGCCATACGATGTAAATGAATTAAATGAGTATATTACTGTAAATGAACCCAAGTTAGTTAATGACCAGGTGACGGCATACAATAGTGTTATGCACAGTGTTCGTTTCAATGAGGGAAAAATATTTTTTTTGGATGCTCCAGGCGGAACCGGCAAAACTTTCATTACTAATTTGATATTAGCAAAAGTAAGGTCTCAGGGAAAACTAGCTTTGGCAGTAGCGTCATCAGGAATCGCTGCAACTTTATTAGCTGGTGGACGCACAGCTCATTCCACTTTTAAACTGCCCCTAACCGTTTCGTTACAGAAAGATAGCGTGTGCTCTATTCGTAAAAATGGCCCTTTAGGAAAAGTTTTGCAAGACGTCACTTTAATAATCTGGGATGAATGTACCATGATTCATAGAGCTCATGTAGAGGCTCTAGATAGGACTCTTAGAGATATTAGAAGCTGTGATAAAATCATGGGTGGGATTACTGTCATGTTTGCTGGGGATTTTCGGCAAACTTTACCAGTAGTAGTAAGAGGAACTAGAGCATACATTGTAAAATCTTGTCTCAAAAGTTCTCCATTATGGAAATTTGTTCATACCTTAAAACTATCTACGAACATGAGAGCACATTTGGGGGGAGGTAGTACAAATTTTCCTTTGAAGTTACTTTTAATTGGAGACGGAAAAGTACCTCATTTTGAAAATAAAATACCTATTGTCAAGATTTAGGAGAAAAAGTGACTAGCATTGAGAGTTTAATATCAAAAGTTTACCCAGATATCGTCGAAATAGAAAATAAAGATTATCAATGGATGTGTCAACGAGCAATATTGGCGGCGAGAAACAGTAGTGTTGACGAAATTAACGATTTAATTTTAACTAAACTTCCAGGGGATATAGTCACCTACACTTCTATTGAAAATGTAATGGATCAAGAAGATGCAGTCCATTATCCACAGGAATTGCTTAATTCTTTAAACCCGAGTGGCCTCCCCCCACATTCTCTCAAGTTAAAAATTGGTGCCCCAATTAGAAATCTTAAGCCACCAAATTTATGTAACGGAACTCGACTTCAGGTTAAATTTCTTCGCAATAACGTGATCGTTGCAACAGTTTTGACTGGTCCAGCGGTTGGTCAAACAGTACTTATACCTCGGATCCCAATGATTCCAAATGATTTGCCTTTTCATTTTAAAAGAGTCCAATTCCCAATTAAATTATCTTTTGCCGTAACGATAAATAAATCACAGGGGCAAACATTTAAATATGTAGGATTAGATTTACGGCAAGACTGTTTTTCGCACGGCCAACCATATGTCGCGTTGTCAAGATCAGGTTGCGGAAACAATCAATATATTCTTCTGCCA
Source organism: Parnassius glacialis (assembly GCA_033319125.1). Classification (NCBI taxonomy): domain Eukaryota; kingdom Metazoa; phylum Arthropoda; class Insecta; order Lepidoptera; family Papilionidae; genus Parnassius; species Parnassius glacialis. Next base: position 22,745,862 of record JAVANC010000001.1, on the reverse strand, counting down.
CAAGAAAATAAAACGAAAAATATAATTTACTCAGAAGTACTTTAAAATAATATTTGAACCCGGTTTAAAGTGGACGGACACTCCTGCCTGCAGTCGTAATTCTTATGTATTCTTAAGCTTGCTACATATATATTTATCTATGTTCTTATGTGTCTGGCTGAATGTCGAACAGATCATGTCGGACAGCTATTGCCTGCGACTTATACAATTTAACTTAATCTATATTTTTCTTAATATTATAAAGCTGAAAAGTTTGGTTATTTGTTATGAACGCGGTAATCTCGGGAAATACTGATCTGATATGAAAACTGTTTAAATATTCAATAGTCCATTTATTGAGGGAGGCTATAATATAGGCAATATTTTATCTCGGTATTTCCACGGAAACGAGAAAAACGCGGGTGAAACCGCGGGGCACAGCTAGTTGATAATAATTTCATAGAGATTATCTGTAATTCTCATTTGAAATGGAATAGTGGTTTGATATCGATATTACGGCCATTTAAGTCGATTCCTATCGATATCAAATTTATTTCGACTGTCATTTTGATAATAAACATTTGGCTGTATGCAATGGATATCGCAGTCGTTATCGATAACTACTATGAATTCATAGTGACGCAAGGCCTGCTCCGGCCTACACGGACCCTCCTGCTTTAATACTACGAGTACTATGCAATATGTATCCATGAAATAATGTTTTAATTATGGGTACTTATATTAAAATTGTAATAATGACTATTAATATTACACTTTTACCACAAATTAAAAAAAAATCGTTTATGATTCTGAATTAAGTTAAAATTATATCGAACAGTTTCAGCGAAACGACACCAAGCCTGCACACAAATTATGAAAGGACACCTATGAAAAAGGTAACCATTAAGTTTAACTTTTGAAAGAGGAAATTGTTTACTGCGGTTCTTTGTGTAAATTGTTTCACCGCAGACGGGTCGAGGGCCGAGATGATTTAACGAGATAAGCCGCGAACCCTTCTGTGAGTGCATAATGTCATCCCGCTAATGCAAGGGCTCCTCCCCGTCGCAGATGGCACCCGTGCCGCAAGTTTTTCATACGTACCCACTATAGCATTAGCATTCGCTGCATCCCGGCGCGATCACGGGTTTCGGAAGGGGCGAAGGCCCTCTTTCGTCGGCTGTTCTGTCTATCGTGTGGACGCGATGCCCGCGCGCGCACGCTCCTCGTGCGCCCTTCGTCGTGCGCGTTCTCTGTACCGCTCGCGTTGTCTCCAAACCCGACGTGCTCCGTGACAAATCGTGTTAAGGATTATTGTTTATGGTGTGCAAAGCTCGCAATATATTTATAGATCTGGAAACCGTGCTCTATCACGTGTCTAAGTGGCAACGAGAGATCCTTTTTGATGTTTATTTGGAGTTAATTCCATGTCTCTATTCGTTTTGTTTACGCGTTCGAGTGATTCACATTGAGTTTACTCAGACTGGTGATATAAACCATAAGAAATGTATATTTACTTTCATCACTACTTGGTATCTAGCGTGATTAAGAGTTTACTTAAATTTGTATTATTCTTACACGGCTGATTATCTGTGACGACGCAAAGAAAAAAAATATTTTAAATATATTTTCATCGTAATTGCATTCATCCAAACTATAAGAACTATAAGAATCTAGCTAAAATTAAATACTGCCGCGGAACGAAACTGAACATTTAATTTTACATATTCGAGGAAATTGCTGTTTACCGTTGAAATCTTATAGGCCAATTAAATGCGTTAGTTAAATAATTGTTTTGCTTTCCTGTAATCTTGCAATTCTGTCCAGGCGTAAATTAGTGGAAGTAACTTAGACAAGACTTTCGTTTTACTTATTGGCGAACAGCCGCAGTCGAGGCTGTCCACTGGACCGGGTTATCTCGTCCTGCCCACGTACAACACCTAGAGTAGTCTTAGAACAGGGGATAAATCGTTTTCAATTAAAACTTTAATAGACTGCAGCCGACTTTTATATACATTGATGCATTAATGTAGTTATAATATAGTTTACATAGAACGGTAGCAGATGCATAGGACTTTTGCAATAGGACCTTTTCTGGTATATTCAAAAAAAAGTTTTATAATATAAATTAAGAGTTAGTTAAATAATAAATATATGTAACTCATACCGATGCCCTTCGTAATCAAATTATAAATAATATAACGATACAAAAAAATTAACTATATCGTCGTGTTTGATGAAGTCAGTCTTCGCAGCTATGTTTCTAAAGTAAAACATGAATTACATAAAATGGTAAATAACGTGTGTACGCAGACTTGTATTCGAAAATTTCATTTCATTTTATAAAGGATAACAGAAGTTTTTTCAACTTTTTAACTATTTTATTCTTTCTGCAAAATTTTATAGCAGGGTTTTACATTTTGGATTGGTGCCATAAATTGGACGATGCAATATTTCTTTTATTTTAAATCTCATGAAATACTGGCTGTATTTCTACACTATATTTTTAATATTATAAAGAGGAAAGATTTGTTTGTTTGTTTGAATTGAATAGGCTCCGAAACTACTGGACCGATTTGAAAAATTCTTTCACCATTAGAATCCTACATTATCCCTTATAAACATAGGCGATATAATATTTTCAGAAAGTTAGGGATCCGTATGAAAACTTCGTTAATGTAACCTAATGTGTAAAAACATATCAAAAAAATCCTTACATCGCGTACGCTGCGGAAACTACTGACAATAGAGCAAAGTGATATTCTGCAGTTTTATAGGGGACATCAATATCTACAAATAAGTCTGCGATACTGTATGTCTAACTATTACAGTTATGTCACAATTACAACTTTTTCATGTAAAAATATGCAATAGTAACGCCGGTACAAATGCCACATTATTCGTACCTTGGTATTAATCCTTATCTATACAAATAAAGTTGAAGTGTCTGTTTGTAATGTTAAAATAACAGCTTTTTACGAAACGCATATGAAAGAATATAGGGTACTAATAAAAAAAAACAATGTTTAATATTTTGGTCGTGTCTGTCTGTTTGTTCCGACTAATCTCAGAAACGGCTGGACCGATTTTGACGGGACGTTCACTGGCAGCTAGCTGATGTTTGTTATAAGGAGTAAGTTTTATTTTAGAAAAACAATCAGGGTTCCACGCAAAAAAATTAAAACCTATGAAATCGTAGTAAATTCCACGCGGGCGAAATCGCGAGGGATAGCTAGTCATATTATAAATAAAAAAATACAATGATAAGTTAAGTTATGTGACATTTTTGCAAAGGAAATGACATAAATTGTTATGGAATATTATGTACATAAATATTTTTATTTAGTTACTGTATATTTAATATTAATATGTATAACCACTATAATGCAATTGTAGCGATATCTTGTTTCAATAAACTTTTAGAGAACATAATTAGGCGCGTTTCGTGGAGGTATTTATATTTGAATACCTACTGTTTTTTCATTGAAACATTTCATTCCACATTTTCAGTGAAATTAAATCGTCTTTGTTACAAATAACTTATTTTATATGTTTAACACATTCATCGATTACAAATACCAAAATGATGCTCATTATCATATCATATCGCGTACTATACGCGAACAACCAAGGTTTGATCTTCGGCGGTACCACAAAAATAGTTTATTGCATTTTTAAGGGCTGATCTAATAAGTGCTCGACGGTGAAGGAAAACATTTTGAGAAAACCCTATATATGAAGACTTAAAATAAATCGAGGGCATGTGAAGTACGCTATTGAGAAAGCGTGAGGACTCGCCCCTTCTCTTAAACTATGCAAAGACCCAGCTGTGGGACGTTTACGGTTGCTACTTCGTTTAATTAGATTATTTCTAACAATAAATATACTTATATAATTAGAAGTGACAAACGAGCACACATTCTTCCTCATGGTAAGTGGATGCTGTGGCCCATAGGCACATATCGTCGCTTAAGAATTAAAATCGTCGTCACTCAGTTCAGTAAATAGGTATACTAATATTTACTGTATTGATATAAAGAGTACTTTTAGCAATATACCACAACACCCACACTGTTACGCCTACACTAAGAAACCACCTTCGTTAATTCGACACGTGTGACACGTTGCGCCTTTAAACGCGGCTTCATCACGTGAAATGGATTCACACATAGACCTTGGCCAGTTAATTTTCTCACTATTCCGCAAAGTAACGCCTAATTATAATAATAAGTTCCAAAAAACTGTATTTAGATATGGAGTTCTCTTTACAATACAAATTAAAGATTGGAATTTCGTTACTGTGCTAAGCGCTTTAAATACATTATATATGTTCATCGAACTAAACCAGTTTGCGGGTACCAACCTACATGTGGGTGTGCAAATACACTGCAGTTCACCGCAATGCAAAGCCAGTGTAAATTCTCAAATAAGACTCGCGAAACAATATACCTTACGCATTACTTTTCATTTTTATTTGAATAACTCAACTATACGAATGGAAAGTTATTCAAATTTGATAAATATGTCAACATGAGCTGTAAAAGGATGGCTATATATAATTTAAGATCTTGAGTTTTGATTGTAAACGTCTTTTCAACCGTCTTCTAAAGAAGGGAGGTTATCAATTCGACTGTACTTTTTTTGTGTGTTACTTTAGAACTTTTTTCTAAGTGAACCGATTGTGATGATTCTTTTATTTGAAAGCTGGTGCTTCTCATGTGGTCTCATATAAATTTGATCAAGGTCTGACCAGTAGTTTTTGAGTTATCCTTAATTATGCGTATTTAATTGATTTCGACTACATTCATGCTGTTCTCATTTTATTTATATTGAAGTCGATTGTACAAAATTTTTATTTTTCCCATATGTTTGAAACGTGTTCCTTCTTTTTTGAAAAAGAGATGTTCGTCATTCTTAGCGATTGCAAAACTTTGTGAAGTAAATAAATATCAAATGAGAACTATAGCTTAATCAATATTTGGCATTACACTAGTCTTCTATAGGTATAATATAGGATTATGTGGCTCTGTGGTCGAGTAATTTACAATTTTTATAATTACATTGTAAAAAGTCTGGAGTGGTATCGGAGTGAATAAGGTCTGCCGAGACAGATAGTTTTAAATAAAATTAAAATATTAATACAAATGTTTTTTAATTAAATATTGTAAATTCAGTGACTCACAAAATACAGTAACAGTTAAAATGTGCTATACCTTAATGAGTCTAATAATTGTTGTTTATAAGTAAAACGGAAAGGTAGATACTTATTACAACTTAAACAATACAAGGATAAGAAACTACAAGTGTTTACTTGAAACACTTAAAACGGTTTATCAAAAGGAGCGTTTTTTATGGAAAAGGGTAACAAACGAGCACATAGTCCGCCTCATGAAAAGTAGATGCTATGGCCTGTTTGAACGGCGATATTGTTCATCATTGCTAGTTTTGATCGTGATACTTAAAACGTGACTGAACTATTGACTTTGACTAAAAAAGGACATGTTTTTTGTTTTTTTAAATAAAAGGAACGCTTAAAATGAGATATAACATTGCTTATATTTGGAAGCTTTGTTTCGTTTGTCGAAATAGTAACGGGAGGGACCATAGAGCGGTCACCCCAAAAGATTCTGCGCCCCCGTCTGTTGTGTACAACAATAGTTCACACGAAATAATCGATATCACCCAAACCAGTGAAGGATCGAGACCCGCTTTAGATATTTTGAATTGTTTCGTGCGCTTGCACTATTAGGGGCTCGATTTCTTTTTAAGAGTTAATGAAATTATAACACGCGACCGCTTTTGAAATTTTATTTACGTAACCACACTATTTCATTGACGACGTGGCTGAGTGTTCAGAAATGCCGCGGGCTCTGGCTTCGAATCTAAGTCAGCACCGATATTTGTGCAAATTTTTGAATTGTTGGTTTTCGGCTAGCTGAGATTGCCCCGAGTCTCTAACAATATATTATAGTAGCACAGTGGTTCCCTAGAACTTAAATATGGTAAGCGAAAGATTTAAATATTTTAACCTACCTAATCGTTTTAAATAACATATTTTTTGTATGTGGTAGAGCCATGCTGCAGCTATAATTAGTATAGTTGTAGCATGAATGGGTCGGCTCGACTGGAGAAGGACCACGCTCTCACAGAATACCAACGTAAAATAGCAGCTTAACGCTGCTGTGTTTCATATGGTAAGTGTAGAGAACCGGAGACCTTTTTACTGGAAACGAGGCATTCCATCTTAGTCCTCACGGGTGACAACGCATCTGCATTTTGATTCGTAATCGAAGATAGATGTAGATGTCTATGGGCCACAGTAACCACTTACTATCAGGTGGACTGTGTGCTCGTTTTGTACAAATAAATAATACGTACAAATAATACTGCTAATGAAATGCTTTTTTTTCAGTTTATTATATAATTATGTTATAAGTTGTGATTATAATTTATTGTTAGATTAACACAGTTTTTCTTTCGCCTAGTGGTCTAACTACAAAAAAGGTTGGGAAACCCTGTAGTAGTATATTTTGGAAGTTATAGCCGCGGTTGAAGTCGCATAAGGGAACGTTCCTATAAATTGATTAGTGTTATAACAGAGGTCATTAGTGCCAAATAGTAATATTATACATTTTAGGAAACGCATATTAAATATTTCTTAGATTTACGCGAATATATAATTTTACGGAATTTATTGGGCTAGATTTATCTTATTTTTAATTATTGGCATTTCAATTTTTCACTATGAGCAAGAGTGTTACAAAGCATGATATCGCCTGCGAAATCAAACGCAATAAATTATTCAACAGTCCGCCAAACGCAGGCGCGACAGCGTCACAGATTAAATAAATGTTACTACGTAAACAGCGTGCCGGTCTAGCTGGTCAATAACCATCTTAGAAATTAGAGATGGCTGTGGAACGTGTATAGGCTAACCTTGCCTATTATTACAAAGAAAAGTAAATTTTGAACCAAACATTTCTTTGTATAATCCTAAGACAGATTTATTTCTATCTTACTTAATGTTCAGTCGATGCGTATTTTTTTTAAATTAAGAAATGTATTCAATTTGATAAAACTAAATCAAGAAGAAAAATCATAATGTATTCAATTGATTAAGTCTGCATAGTAAACGATAATTGAACCAATGATGTCTTGTAGCATGCTTTGCAGTAATTTCGTACAATAAGAACTGATAATGTCCACTGACGTATTTTTGATTTACGTTTGTAACCTATCTCGTCTCAGGCTTGGGACAGCTGATTCCATTTATACAATTATGAACTTTAACTATAAATTATCAACTTGAGTTATGACGTTCTCCTAGCTGATTTCGATCCAGACGACTTTCGAATGTCCGCCAGCTCTTGGAACCTATCTCTTGTCTCACTAACCAACTTAAAAGGTAAGGCTTCAGTATAGAGCGTTTGGCGAAGCGCACAGCGTGCTGTCAAACACACTTAGATGTACCTATTACAGTATTCTGAGTATATGTTGCTTTAATACAGTAGGTACGCCGTAACCTAACACTTATGACGTACGATCGGATATGTGTAACATACTTCTGTACGGGTCACAACATATTGTATACATATTCATGATTACATTTGTACAATGTTGAAAAACTTGTAAAACCTACCTATAAACCGGCCTACAAATAATTGTTCCGGATGTGGATATTTATCCTTGTGAAATTCATGTATGTAAATTGCCCCCATGATACAGGAGAAACTCGTAGTGTGGAGGTAACGTTTTTTTTAAAAAGAAGGAAAAAAAAGAGTAACCGACATAGCCAAACGGATTAGTAAGCTGAAGTGGTAATGGGCCGGCCATATAGCTGGACAGCCGATGAGGAAGAAAGGTTCTCGAGTGACAGCCTCGAACCGGTTGGCGACATGTTTGGCGGCCACCCACGAGATGGAGTGACGACCTGGTAAGACATGAAGGAAGTCAATGATGGATGCATGTGGCTCAGGACCGGGCTTTGTGGTATTCCTTGGGGGAGGCCTATGTTCAGCAGTGGACTTGTGAAGGGCTGTATTGAATGAATGAAATATATATATATATATATATCATATTATGCTATTTTTACCTAAAAAAGGTACAGTTAACAAATAGCTAAGTATTTTTAGCAACTTGCACAGTTTAAACAGTTACTTTAGAAGAAAAAAATTAATTAAATTGAGTGTGTTAGAATCCGAATTCGTCTCGGATACACGAAACATTACACTGTAATTTTCATAAAATTGCCGTAGAATTTCCCCTCGAATTTGGCAGATAATATTTTAGTCTTCATAGCGTTAGTTCTTCTTGAATGATGTGCAAAAGGGCGGGAAGGGAGAGTGAGTGATAAATCTGACTTAATGTCGTGAGTCCGCACTTCCCTACCCACAGGTACCACGTTTGCCGGCACTAATGAATATATATCGTAAGAGACGCAACATTCACTAGCCTTTAAAAAATATATAGGATTACTAGACAATTGGATTTTTTTGTTGTTAAATTCAGTAAATTTAAAACTAGCTTAAAAATGGCAATAGAATATCAGAAAAATCTTCGTAGTTTTTTTTTTAAATTCTTAATAATTTATATTGAAGTCGTCTGTACAAAATTTTTTAATTTTAAATTATTGTTATAACAACAGTTACTTTTACACATTGTTTCTGAAACGAATAGTAAATTAAATATATTTTTTACGTTGTCACGTGAATGCGCAATTCAGGCAGTTATAACTCTTCTAATTTAAAATTTAAAATTTCGTACAGCCGACTTCAATAAAAGTTACTAAGAATAACTCAAAAACTATTGGTCTGACCTTGATCAAATTCACATGGGACCACACGGGAAGTACCAGCTTTTAAACAAAAAAAGAATCATCGAAATCGATTCACCCAGTAAAAGGTTATGAGGTAACACACATAAAAAAACATACAGTCGAATTGAGTACCGTCTCCTTTTTGGAAGTCGGCAGATAATATATTGCCGGCAATGTATTTTAAGCTACTTTTTTTTTTTTATAGGATAAGGGTGACAAACGAGCACACAGTCAACCTGATGGTAAGTGGTTGCTGCGGCCCATAGACATCTACATCTATCCTCTATTACAAATCAAAATGTAGATGCGTTGTCACCCGTGAGGACTAAGATGGAATGCCTCATTTCCAGTAAAAAGGGCCTCCGGCCACCTGCACTCACCAAGCGAAACGCAGAGGTAAACCTCTACTTCACGCTGGTTTTCTGTGAGGTCGTGGTACCACCCCGGTTCGAGCCGGCCCATCCGTGCGACAGCAAAAGCTGCCGCGTGGCTCTACCACTGTTACACTTTATAAGCTGATCTAAGCTAAGCGAACGCCGGGTTCGATCTCCACCAGCCCACATGAAATTTTAAATTGCAATTTTAAGTGCTGTACCACGTGGTATTGTTCCATAGCCACGCTTGGCTTTCGGGTTGACATCCGCAGTTTTTTATTCGTTTGGGTTATCAACAGCAACGAAACGTTTACAAAATTTATTATGTATGATGGCATATTTTGTATCATTATGATTAATGTATGGTGCGAGTCAAAAGAGTTGCCGTAATATATACTCGTATACTAGCTTTTTGCGCCGCGGTGTTCCCCGCGTCCACTTTAGACAGCCATGACCCACACTTATTATCAGATCGCATAATACGGAGAGCTCAAGCCATCGCATGGAAACTTTCTCATATTTCGAAAAGATAATGATGGCAGATTTTAAGTTAGACTAAGGCTTTTTGAATAATGGAAACCGATCTAACAATCTGTCTCTTCGTACTTCCGTACATTCATCCTTTGTCTTCAAATAATTATTTTATATTACAGCTGTACGCTCCTTTCTTTCTCTCGACATAATCGCCGTGATCAATCTTTTTTGCTTCAAAAATCTACTCAAAGCTTTTTATTTGGAACTTATAATTCTCTCATTTTTTATTATTATTATTATTTTATTTTTTAACCTGGTTGTATAGTTTATGTACACCTTCCTCCTAGCCGTTGGTTGTGAACAATTCTTTGCGTAATCAGGCCGTCTGGAAGAAATTGCTTCCAGAGTGATAAGACCGCATATTGACCCTTTTTTTATTTAATTTTGTTATTGTTTCTATGTGTACGATAAAAAATATATTGATAAATTGAAAATCCCGTCAAAATTTATAAAAGCTTTCATCTCCTATTTAACGTTAGTTCTGGAGTATCCAAAAATCCTTAAATACAGAAACAGAACCTTTTTTATTCAATATAGATTATAAATAATACTTATTGAAAGTCACTCTTTTGTATAATTACCACTGGTTAGAAAAAAAAACCTCTATCCTGGGAAGAACCAGCAAGAAACCCAGCGGGACTTTTTTTAAATAACAGCTTACAATCATGTTGTATGTTACACAAATTAACAATACAACAAATTAGAAATAGCATGGTAGCAATCACCTCATTTCCAGGGGTTATTATCATCTATAAATTCTTTAATACTATAATAACCCTTTTTATACAAACTTAGTTTAATAAAGTTTTTGAACTTTGAGCAGGTATATACGTGTTACTAAGTATCTAATCGAAGGCTTATAATAGTATTGTCAAAGATATAATTAACATGGCAAAATTTCAAACCATATTGCATCTCTAATTTATCTAATCAAAAATACTGAAACACGGGTTTTTTAGTTTTTAATCGCAAGCCCAATCTTTTTATCGATCCATATTTTAAGGGTGAAGAGGGGCAGATTTTGTAATGTTCGAAAATATGTATTATCCGTGACTGCCATAATTACGTTTTAAGTGTGTCCTTACAAACCATGCGAGCCTCATATTAATACCTTATGGTTCGATTTATGAAGAAGAGAATTAAAAAATTTTATTGTACCTATTTTCAAGTTACAAAGGTCATTTAATTATTTTTCACCATACATATTTGAAATCGCATCTTATAATAAAAGGTGTCGTACAAACTATAATACCCTTTGAGGGTTTTTATTTTTTAAAATCCTATCTGCAATGTAAATGTAATGTCTACGTAATAAAAAGATGCTATATTGTTATGATTGTTTCATGCTTCTACATCCAGCGTTTTGAGCTGTGCGTCATATCAATATTCTTCATGTACAACTTGCACTCTCTTGTTGTAAAACCGGGTAGATTTAGAACAAAATAATAATGTAAATTTTTCTTTTGTATTAAATGTACTGACAATATGTTAACATTTATAAGTATGAGCGTATTTGATATCGCCCCTTCAGCTAGGAGTGCTTAAAGCTTTTATTACGTTGGCAAACAATTTTTCTCTGTATTCTTATTTTTTTGTATCTATATTCTATATTTCTTGACCTTAACTGCTTAACTTACGTTTTTCTTCGAAGAAAGAAATACGGAATAACGATCTATGTTTATGTTTTAGTTGAACTAAAAGTTATGTTATGCATAATGATGTTTATAATTATGTGTGCGCTTCGGTAGTGCTGTAATAAACTACTACATTTCATCTCATTCTGTTGGGTATTACAACAGTGCTCATCAAACCTCATTGCATCTTTAGGCTAGTACAATAATTTTGAAAATATACCGGCAAATGATGTTTCTACGACGACTAGAAGCTGCGTCCAAAGTACGAAGCGTTTCGTTACGTGTAAATCCGTTAATCGAAAAACTTAGGTCTTACATCATTTCTGTACTCAAAAAAAAACTCAAATTGACGAAAAAACGTTTTCAAAAAATAATCTATTATTTTCTCTTCTTTATCCCCACCCTGCAAAAGTTCATTGTTGATACGACGACCTTCTCCCGTTGTATGGAGGATTTGAAGCTTATCGGAAGTGTCAATCACATCAGTACCATATGAACATAAGTAAGATTGACTGAACGATCACAGTACTAGATAAGCATACTTATTTTTTAGCTATTATGTATAAGTATTGTAAATTGAATTGTAATATAAATGCAATGAAAAGTTAAAATGTAATTGTAAAAAGCAAAAAAATATTTTTTTTAGATCTAGATATAAATGAACGCCGCATAAATTTTAATTTCTTCTAACATGCTGCCTTAATTTCTCGCGTCCATTCTCCTCACGCCTCCCTGCTGCAGAAACAAACAGGATGTTTGTTTACAGCCGATTTAGGGGCTTGATTGAATTGCTTTTATGCGTATTACTTTGCGCATTATAGGATCATGACATATTATCTGTAATATATGACAAAACGATATTTAATTCGACTGTAAACAAAGTAATTAATTTCATTAAGCAGGTGATAGTTTTTCTATACTTTCTTTTCTTAAGTAAATTATTTAAAAGTTTATTTTGCTTTGATAACAACAATTTTAATTTCATTTTGGTTTTGAGATAACAACAGTATTAAAATATTTGATTAGCTACAAATACCTAGAAAAGTTTTACTACTATGTATGTATATGATAAAATTCATTTAAAAAGTTTATGCAATTAAATAAACGAATGTCAAAAAACTTTTCAATTACCTCGATATAAGGTAATAACAGAACAATGGTGCTTTGACTGTTCATAATGCTATATCAATCCGTCACTTATGAGATCAAAATGCCTCTTATGTTAATATCACTACTTTTAAACAACATCCATTGACAGCAGGATATAAATCTGTCGTTGTATGCGCAGCGGTTGCCTTGGACTTTACTTGTTTATTGCTAGAAATACTCGGACTCAGAGCCACGAGTGCCTTTCTCAAAGTGTTGGTTATTATATGTATGAATAACTTATCGTTAAAATAATCAATGTTTAGTGTAATAGTACTTTTTATTATCTTTTGATATGAAATAAATAAATAAAATATCTCTATTACTACAGCTCTATCTTCAAAACTATAGTTGATATTAAAGACTAGCTAAAGTCAAAAGTTAAAAGTTACAGCCTATAAACGTCCCACTGCTGGGCACAGGGCTGCAGTCATTTCTGAGAGGGTTTAGGGCAAGGAAATGTTTTTTTCTTATTTCTCGGATACGCTGGTTTTCTCACAATGTTTTCCTTCACCTCCGAGCATGTGATTAATCAGCACATAAAATTGCCACTAACAATTTCATTGGTGCAGGTATCGAAACCGGGTTGTTCACATACTGTGAAATTTACAGCGAGCATTTAGCCCCAAAGCTACCACTAAAATCCAATATTAATTACTTTCTTTTTTAATATTTTACGGTCCACCACTGATATATCGAATTCTTTAAGAATACGTCATCCGACTTGCATGTTTTCGTGATTGTAAATACTGATTTGGTACCCCCTCTACTAGATTTTCTACTCCCGATCACATTCCATGAGATTTTGATCGAACAAAGTTTAGGGAAGGAATCTCGTTCGTTATTTATTAACGTCTATCGCGTACAGGTAAAGTAGCTGTTTAGGAAAATGGTTGTTAGATCCCCTAGTTTCTCTAATTGAGAACTAAGCTGAATGAATAAATAGATAAGTAAAAAATCTAACAATACTTGTCTAATATCGATAGCTAAGTGAATTAGCATAAACAAGTATGTTTGTACGAACCTGTTGGCGCCGTGCCGTGCGGGCTTCCAAGAAACACCATTCCATTCTGTATTTGATGACTGTAGGCTGACGCAGCTAAAGCTTACAACTTTTCTTTTGCGTCAAAGAATAAGCCTTGCGTGAAGCCAATTTTAAATGTCAAAGTTATTCTTTGTTCAGGAATAAAAAAAATTTACTAATATTTACATGCCAAACATAATGGCAGGAAATATTTATTAGTTTTATTACACTTTTACACATTATAACTTTAGTCTAATTAACTATCGAAGCATTAATAAAAAAGCAGACCGAAATAGTCGGAATTCAAAATACTTAGTCATTAATTTATATCATAATTTAAGAATACATAATGAATGTCATTTAATGATTTTATCATTGGTTCCCGAAAACTTTTGTTATTGCAAGAACCGGTAAAAAAATATAAAAAATAATTTTCAATATGTACTGTTAATTAAATAACTTAAGTATACTATATTGTACAATTATATTTCCGAATAATATTCACCTAATGAAATACATTTTACTAGGTACGTATATTTTACATATATTTTAGTGCATAAATTATTAATATTGTCATAAAATTATTTTCGTTTTATGTACGAATGAATGAATGAAATATACTTTACTGTACACCGATAAATAAGAGAGCAAAAATACAAACTAAAAAAAATAAAGGTACAATAATTGGCGGCAAGCGATGCATGCCTACCAGGCAACCACATAGCAGAGGATATAATGACCTGTGAAAAAGGGTAAGGTAATAAATCCAACATACATATAATTATATATTAAATTAATACATACAAGAGCATACAGCAGTAAACAAGTAAGTGAAATAAAAGCCTTAACGCAAGAAAAAAATAATTGGTAGCAATTTTAATAAGCGACGTGAGTTCAGGGAGAAATAAATGAATGATATATTCCTATTTAAGGAGGAAAGCAGTGCGCCTTCACTAGTTTTTTTTTTAATTTTCAATTGATTGCGCATATTTGAATGAATTTTGAATGTGCAGCGGTAAGGGTTAAGGTAAGAGTCGAACAGCTTCAATAGAAAAGGATTTAGAGAAAAAGGAAGTAATATGGGACGGAATTTTTAAGGTGAGGTTTTTCTCAGAGCGATAAGAGCGAGTGTGCAGTGTCACAGAGAAACTCAAACCGCTCTTTAAGGTAAGCGGGGGAATTGAGATTGAATAGAACACAGTGCAAAAGAAAAAGAATGTGAGTATTCCTGCGAAGACTGATAGGAAACGAGTCGTCCAAATACAAATCGTATACAAAGGTTCTAAATTCGCTCAAGTTTATTAAACAACTCCTTATTTATAGGAAATTGCTTAATCTACGGAGAGACCCGACCGACGCACACACCCTCCTACTCATCTCGCTGTGGAGCCCAGGATAAAAATTTATCAAAAGTTATACCAAAATTTTTAACAATGTCACTATATTTTTTTTATAGGATGAGGGTGACAAACGAGCACACAGTCCACCTGATGGTAAGTGGTTGCTGCGGCCCATAGACATCTACATCTATCCTCGTTTGCGAATCAAAATGCAGATGCGTTGTCACCCGTGAGGACTAAGATGGAATGCCTCATTTCCAGTAAAAAGGGCCTCCGGCCACCTGCACTCACCAAGCGAAACGCAGAGGTAAACCTCTACTTCACGCTGGTATTCTGTGAGGTCGTGGTACCACCCCGGTTCGAGCCGGCCCATCCGTGCGACAGCAAAAGCTGCCGCGTGGCTCTACCACTGTTAAAAAACATAGCACGGAAAAATATAGCACGGATGTGCCATACACTCCCAGGTAGAGTAGGAAAATCTATAAGCGTAACCAATTTTTGACTGCCAATTATACTTTTGTTTTTGATGGATTTACTTTATTCATATGGTCATATGACTTACTCCAATCTACAATCAAGTCAAGATATTTGTTTATTAAGCCTATCGGTTGATTTACCTAGTAGTTTTAGGTAAATCAACCGATTTGGCAAGCACATATACTTGGACATTATCTGCATACAAGTGGTGGCGAGAAGATAATTGGAGCGTAATCGAACTTATGAAAATTGAAAAGAGGAAATGCGACAACACGCCACCTTGCGGTACACCGGCAATGATCGTGCACCAGTCGGAGAACAAATCATCAACACGTGTCCGTTAAAACTAAACAAATTACTATGAAACCAGTCAATCACTTCAGGAGATATTTTAAGAGAAGATAAGATAGCTAACAAGAAATCGAAATCCACATTTTTCAATGCATTGCTAAAGTCAAGTAAGGTCGACATTGTTACCTGCTGTTTACCCATACCATGACGAATATAGTTGGTAATCTTGACTTAGACAGTAGCCGTACTATGAATACCACGGAACCGGATTGGAGTGGATTTAAGAAACTCCACCTAGATAAGAAAAGGCTCAATTGTCAATGTAAAATTTAACATAATATATTTACATAAAATATATATTATGTACATAATAAAATTTTCTATGTCGCCTTTCACTCAAATGGCGTCATACCTAATGTCTGTTTAAACTTTCAAGAAAACCACAAAACTATTTGAAATTTCATTACGTACGGTGAAATGCAATGAATCACATAGGAATCTAGATTTAACCCTCACGCGCGACATTTGACATCTCACGAGTGGTCTTAGATCCTTATACGCGATTTAACTATTGTCAATATGGGTTGTAGATATAGCTTTGTATGTTTCTGTAAGCGTCGGAGCTTACGCGAAGCCCTCATGAATTATTTAGGCGCATTTATGCCTTCACTTATCGCAATTTCTCGTTCTTCGAGACGTTGTTACTTGGCCGACGGGTTGTTGTTACAGAATCGTTTTATTGTAACGCCGTGTTCACGGTGCATTTTGTTTGCAACCTATTTTTAGATTTAGCGTTAAACTGACTAAACGCAATATGAGAACAAATATATTGATGTAATGAGATTGTTTTACCTTGTTAATGTAAGGTAATAGAAGTAAAGCTCGTATGTTGGTATTAACAATATTACTGGTAAAGTACACTGATAATCTAACTCGAGTTGAACTAAGAAATTTAGAGCGAGCGTCTTTAAGCATTTACGTAATTGTCAAAAAAATAAAAATAAAGTTCCGAATGCATTTACTTTTTAAATAATTTTTATACCTTAATCATGTTGTTAAGAAAGTTATTTTTTTATAGAAATAGGGTGACAAACGAGCACACAGTCCACCTGATGGTGAGTGGTTGCGGTGGCCCATAGACATCTACATCTGTCCTAGTTTGCGAATCAAAATGCAGATGCGTTGTCAGCCTAGAGGACTAAGATAGAATGGCTCTTTTCCAGTAAAAAGGGTCTCCGGTTCTCTACACTCACCATACGAAACACAGCAGCATTAAGCCGCTATTTTACGCTGGTATTCTGTGAGAACGTGGTCCTTCCCCGGTCGATCCAACCCATTCGTGCTACAACTATATTATAAATATAGCTGCAGCTTGGCTCTACCACGTATAAAAATTGTTATCACGATAACCCTCTACAAAATGAAGAAAGTAAAAAGTCCCTTAAAATAAAGAATAATAGGGGCATCTTAGTTAGTATACTATATAGCGATCATTCTTCTTAAATATAAGAAGAATAAATCTGTATCTAATATTATGTTTGCTTTGGAGTCATCTGATGCAAAATTAGATAATTTGACTGCGCTGATTAGTTTCATAAAGTTCGTTTACTTTAATTGTTGTGCCGTGATAAATGTGTAGAACCAGAGATGTAAACCATCGTAAGCAGACTACGCCTTGAAATGAAATGTATTTCGAAGACATGTGAAGTCAATCCTTCACTAGGTGGTAGCATTCCTGTTCTTTCTAGGAACTTCTTATCCAATTCTGCTGTCGAGCAGCAGTACACAAATTTATATGTTCTGACTTGATGGATAGGAGAATAGGACCTGGAGCTTTTTATCTTAGTTTTCAGGTTAAAAAGAAGCATCTGTGACCTTTTTTTGGCTTAAGTTGGGTGCGGATATCTATTAGTTGCAGCCCCTTAAAATAAATGAATAGTTAGTCAGTTTGTCAGTCAAATGAAAAACTCCTAGAATTAAGAAGAGGTCTATGCGGTGGGACTTATTATGTAGTACTTAACTTCGTTTTTAAATATTAAAAGAGGAACAAAATAATGTAACACCTTTCATTAATTTGAGTCTTGTTTTAGAGAATAAGGATGACAAACGAGCACACAGTGTACCTGATGGTTAGTAGATGCTGTAGCCCATAGATATATACATTTTATCCTCCATTAAGTATCAAAATGCAGGTGCGTTGTCACACCTGAGTACTAAGATAGAATGCCTCGATTCCATTAAAAAATATCTCGGAATCTCTACACTTAACACACGTAATACAGCAGCATGAAGCTGCTACTTCACGCTGTTAAACTGTGAGAGCATGGTCCTACCCCGGTCGGGCCGACCCATTCAGTACTACAAGCATAATTAGCTGCAGCGTGACACTACCACATAAAATAACTTATATATCTTATTTTTTATAGGTTGAAAGAAATACAAAAGAATAGTTTAAATGTTTTATTCAGATAACTACTTATAACATTTGCATCATAAAATTCGCAAGTAAAACGATTGTAATTTTGTCAGAGTAATCTATGTATGTAGGCAATCTACGCTCTACTAAGCAGAGCCGGACTGCACCCGCTATGATAATTCCGATAATGCATTTAAACCATAGTTTACTCAATTCCAGCGCCACCAACAATGCTCCGTTTACACTGGATCCACTTAATAACTAGAGATCCGATTTCCTACAAACGTATAACAAACGCTAGTGAACTTAACAGAAACTGGCTTTAGTTTGTCAACGTTGTAATTTCTCCATAAGTTTAAATGTACGTACGCAAGGTGAACTCTAAACTTTATTGTTTGTGACCGACAGTAATTACGTTTTTTTCCATTGTCTTCTTAGGAATGACGATACAATAATAACTAATCGTTTGGTCCCCTTTTGTAAGCTGTCATTACATTCAATCTAAGAGGATGTCCTGAGCGATTGACACGTCTATAAACGCACAGCCCAAACAGCTAGACGTAGAAATCTGAAATTTGGACGGTAGTTGCCTTTTACAATGTAGGCATCCACTAAGAAAGGATTTTGAAAAATTCACTCCATTGGAGATTGTAATAGGGTGTTTGTCTAATAAAAAATTACTATGAGAAAATTTTCGTGGAATGGGTTGATATTTCTGTAATGACTTCGACGGGGGACGCAATTGCGGGGCGTAAAGCTAGTTTAATCTATACAAATACATAAAACATAAGTGTCTGTTTATAATGTCAAAATAACAGCTTTTTACTAAATGCATATGAAAGTATAGACGGTATATATATAACAAAAACACAATTTTTAAAATT
This sequence comes from Parnassius glacialis, assembly GCA_033319125.1. NCBI lineage: Eukaryota > Metazoa > Arthropoda > Insecta > Lepidoptera > Papilionidae > Parnassius > Parnassius glacialis. The sequence goes on along the minus strand of JAVANC010000001.1, from coordinate 22,726,951 downwards.
TTTGTATGTCTGTCTCTCTGTCTGTTTGTTCCGGCTAATCTCCGAAATGACTGGATCGATTTTGACGAGACTTTCACTGGCAGATAGCTAATGTTATAAGGAGTAACTTAGGCTACTTTTATTTTAGAAAAATATTAGGGCACCGCGCAAAAAAATAATCATAAAATCTAATCGTAATAAATTCCACGCGGGCGAAGTCGCGGGGCGCAGCTAGTTTAATAATAAACAAGCTGCTTCCCGTGACTTCGTCAGCGTGGAATTTATTACGATTAGATTACATGAGTTTCCATTATTTTTTACACGGAACCCGAATTCTTTTTCTAAAATAAAAGTCGCCAAGTTACTCCTTATAATAACTGCTATCTGCCAGTCAAAGTTCCGTCAAAATCGGTTCAACCATTTCGGAGATTAGCCGGAACAAACAGACATACAGACAAAATTTTCAAAAATTGTGTTTTTGTTAGAAGTACCGTATATACTTTCATATTGTCATGCTAGAGCCATGCCGCAGCTATATAATGGTTGTAGCACGAATGGGTCGGCTCGCTCGGGGAAGGACCACGCTCTCACAGCGTAAAATAGCAGCTTAACGCTGCTGTGTTTCGTATGGTGAGTGTAGAGAACCGGAGACCCTTTTTACTGGAAACGAGGCATTCCATCTTAGTCCTCACGGGTGACAACGCATCTGCATTTTGATTCGTAATCGAAGATAGATGTAGATGTCTATGGGCCACAGCGACCACTTACCATCAGGTGGACTGTGTGCTCGTTTGTCACCCATATCCTATAAAAAAAATGCAATTAGTAAAAAGTTGTTACTTTGACATTACAAACAGACACTTAAATTTTATTTATTGGTATAGAGTATAGATAATCGATAAATACATACATACTACAATAAATAATATTTTAAATACAAAAATGTAGACATACATATACTTAAACAATTTAATTTATTATTTAACAAGTAAAAAGGATTAAACAAGTAAGTGAAGTCAAAGCCTTAACGTAAGGAAAAATGAGTAGGTAGTAATTATTTAATTTATAAATTCGGGGACATGGTCATATCTTCGAAGTCCAAATATGAATTGCATCAGAATTGACCTCAACAATACTTTTCTTAACATCACTACCAGTGATTTGATAAAAAATAAAAGCAAGTATGTCAGATTTGAGTAAAGCTGGAGTTTTTAGTTGTAGTAGAGTATTTAATTGTATAGATATAGGTAGCATTGTTTCTTTGGGCAGGTAATATTGTCTGTTACAATGCAACGGCTACGACCTCTGATATTTGAATAATGCTGCAGCGACTGCCCGCATTGGCATTTGTGGAGTAAGCCTGAACTCTATTCCTTATGTCTATGGAGTAATATTAATACTGTGCTATGGGTTTCAACTATCGGCGGAATCTGATCCAACGTATATATGCGTATAGCTCACTTACATGCAAAGCAAATAATAAACATGTTACTTACTATTACTAGAATTACTTCATAATTTTGTGCAGAATTTTTTCTTGACTTTATAATTTTATTTGAATAGATTTTTTTTTAATTATTTAAGCGATGATGTATCTAACGTGATTTGACGCTACATATATCACTTATTATGATACTAGAACACTTGGAAAGTAAAAAAATGTGGGTATTAATGAAATTTTAATAAAAACAGTGTCAAATATATTTTTGCAAAATGTGTGAAAACCAGCGAACAAAACTAAAATTCGGGCAGAAAAAGTGCAGTGAATTGTTTTAAAGAGAAATGTTTTCGTTAAGTCTCCATTGTTTCGTGATATGAAGTGCAGTTTAAAAAGCGGAGGATAATTGTTCAACCATGGGCAACGCGAACTCCGGACAAGGGCACTCTCGGCATCATAGCAAAAGCAGAAAATCAAGGAGTCTACCCACCTCGCCTGAAGTAAGAAGGTATGCTTCAAAAATCAACTTGGTATTTTTTCTTGTTAGTTGCATTTTTCTAGTTTCTACATTAAATTATAAAACGACGCGTAACTTAGCATACAAAAAAAGCATTTCTAAATTGTCGATATTGTTTTAGATATTTTGAATTGCTCCATAGTTTTAAAATAAACAAGAAAAGTGACACAAATAGGTACTTACTGTGAATTTTTGTGTTGACGAAAATTATATTTTTATTATTTCGTTTATTTTTAACAAAAATACTAGCAACTGCTTTTATCGTCATCTCTAATACATACTTCCATTTACTGAATAATCAAAGTTTTTAATACTTATGCAATGAGTGGTTCAAAATAGTGGATTCAAACTTTTGATTTTTCAGAACACTTAAACAACAGTCTCCTATCGCTTCGTATTTGAAAATTGCATCTTTCCAATATGGAATCACGTGAATTCACGAAATAATTATGCAGATGCGTGTGATTCACAGTTTTAAGAAATGTTAAGTGTAGTACGGTATGGACTCTGTAATAAAAGGTGTGCGAGCTTTTAATGAGGCCTCATTTCTACGGTGAAAATTTCACACTTAATTTGAAGCTAACACGAGCGTTCTTTGTTCATACTCTTAATGGGTGTATCAAACATCTAGTTCACTCAGATCGCCAAGCTATAAACACAGTGTACAGAGAACGCTTCGTAAAGCTATTTTATAGAATTATAACGATCGGTATCGTTAAAGTAAAATGTATGAGTTATCTTTGATCTCTATTGTTACTGAGATAACAACTTAGTAAGCAAGGTATGTGTATCTTTGCATGGTAATAACTTTTAGTTAGGTTTATGACCTATGTTAGTAAAATACTTTGCTTGTGGAATAACTGTAACTTTCGCGCATATAACCGTTGAATTATTCTATATTACTTGACTGAAGTGATTTTTCTATAAAGTACACAAATTTTAAAAAGGAAGAAAAATTATTTTATTCTGTCGTTGTGTCGGCAAAACCATTCGAATTTAAAAGTTATTGTGGATTCCAAGCGCATTTCTTTTAGTAGCTTGATAAAATCTTAAAACAAAACATAGCTATCTTATTTTTAATATTCACAGTTTTATATTTTACTGAAAAAATCTTTAGATAAATAAAAAAAATATAAATAAATTCAGTGCGATTGGATTTAGATGGAAAACTAATTAGGATTTTCACCATTTTATACTAAAATTTTCAATAGACATGATATCTTACAAGTCGAAGCAATATCACCGATTATAAAAAAAAGAAATCTTTCATTTTTGAACAGCATATCCGTCATTTTTGAAATTTATACTTTACAAAGTGTTTTCACGGTATGACATTTTGTTTAACAAGTTCCATATAATTAAGAATCCTTTGTTATAAATTATTGTAGAAAACAAATAAATAAAAAAAATATTTTCATGCATGTCCATTGATTGTTTCACGATTGTATGTGAGTAAACCGTAAACACGATAAACACTCAACAATTGTTATGTTATTGGGTTTTCACATACAGGAATATTTAATAAAGTGTTGTGATGTCACATGAAGGCTTCATCACAGCCTTTATTTCCGAACTGTGTCGCTACGGAAACTTATGGCACGTTCATTTATTTGATTTGACAGAACGAAAACCTACCTTTGAGATATTGACATTTGGAAGTTTGGATCAGTGATATCGACTTGGTCCTATTTGTTGGAAGTTTGATTTATTTAACGAATTCGAGATTTGTTTGAATTGATTTTACTTTATGAAAGATGAGACCCTAATTTTGTTATAAATATCAATTTCTCAATTTCGGTCTAAATGTGAGTTGGATTCTATCAGACTACATCCAAGTCAGAAATCAGAAAAGTATAATTTTTAATCGTAAATTACTATGTTATATGTTTTAACAGTGGTAGAGCCACGCGGCAGCTTTTGCTGTCGCACGGATGGGCCGGCTCAAACCGGGGTGGTACCACGACCTCACAGAATACCAGCGTGAAGTAGAGGTTTACCTCTGCGTTTCGCTTGGTAAGTGCAGGTGGCCGGAGGCCCTTTTTACTGAAAATGAGGCATTCCATCTTAGTCCTCACGGGTGACAATGCATCTGCATTTTAATTTGTAATAGAGGATAGATGTAGATGTTTATGGGCCGCAGCAACCACTTACCATCAGGTGGACTGTGTGCTCGATTGTCACTCTTATCCTATAAAAAAAAAAGTTAGACCGAGTCATAATCAACATCATCATTATTACAGCTTACTAAAAGTCCACTGCTGAGAATATGCCTACCTCATACATTGTCTATTTGTCATAATTCCTTGGTAGGCGGGTTGGTAACAGCAGTCTTTTATTTCGCTTATATTTGTGATATTTATTATAGATGTAGCGTAAGATCTGAAATCTTACTACAAATTACGTTTTGTTTGCGGGTGGATATCAGAAATGATGTGACATTTCGTCAATTATCCCAATTGTGAGACGTTTTAAGTTTTCAAAATATTTGTAACTTTGAGATTACAATACTTTTTTCTGACCGACACGAATAAGTTCATTAGTATTTTTGTCAAAATTAATACAATGTCTGACATCTGCAATATGAAGGTAGTGATTACAGAACTCAACAAAAGTAGAGCACTGTTAGAAGCTCTGACAAGTGACAAGAGCGGGTCAAGTAACAACACTCTTGCGCAAAGCTGTCTTTGCTTACATGAAGACAGATGTTCAATATTTACATTTTGTTCATACTTCGACATATACTTTCGCTCGGACAAAGGATCGGCGTTTAGACATCCATTCCTAACAATGATTATTGATAACATAAATCGATTAGATTTCGTTTCAGGTGTTAATTTTCTCACGCTTCGCTTATCATGGTTAAATTATTACTTAAATAATGGTTGTTATTAATTTCCCAGTAGGTGTTGTTATAATAAGTCCAAAATTTGGTATATCTCCACGTTTTAAGGTCTCTAGAGTCAAAAGCTATGGTTTTCAGAAAGACGTCTGTGTAAGTACGTACTAAGTACTATGTACGTTCATATTATAAACATTCGTGATTAGCTTTGAATTTGAGAAAAAACAAATATTGACGTCGTTCGGATTTTATTCAGTGCACAATTATGTAACTAATTACATAATTGTGCATCGACATCGTTTTGTAATAAGACGCAAAAGTTTTATCCATATCGCTCCAGCAGTTAATGCTAAGAATAAATGAACGGAAGAAATGTCAAACAAAGTGAATATTAAATACCTAACTTGTACCATAAGTCCAAGTCCAAACCAAAGCGTGTTCTCAGTGATTACTTACGGAACTGAAACGTGGTCCTGCTGGCCGTATGAGGAAGCTCAGTCTCTCAGCGTGCAATGGAAAGGGCTACGCTCGGAATGTTTCTACTGGATAGAATCTGTAACGGAGATATTCGCAGAAGGATAAGAGTGAGATAGCCCAGCGGATTATTAAGCTGAAGTGACAATGAGCTGTCCATATAGCTCGAAGAACCTATAAGGAAGAAAATTTCTTGAATAGCAGTGACATACCGGCTTTGCCGTGCTTTATGACAGTCTTGGCGGTCTACATTAAGCAGGAATTTCGATGGAATGCGATCATGATATTGATATTTTTTTATCGTTTTACTATTTCAATTTCAATCCGAGAACACATGACGTTTAGATCTTTGTACCGTTCATTTATAAAATAAATTTTTAAAGTGTGTTTTGTTGAGTAAATTGTCAAAGTTCAATTTATTATTAATTCGAGGGGTATAATTTCAAACAATACTGTTACATGAAACTGGACGTAAATTTGATTTTTAGTTCTAGTTTTCCGGGATAAGATAAACAAGAATATCATTATTAACAACAACGCCATCTAGTATAAAATTTCTGCAACGACAAGACCTGTAAATCCTCGGTTAAAGGAAAATTGTAATAAATTGAATAACTCCCGATAGATATTGTTTGATCCGTGAGACATAAAATAGAAAAACAAATCATAAGGGCTTTCAAATTAAAATAATAATCAATACGGTAGGAAACGGTATTCAGTGGTAAGAGGAAAATCCATTACTCCTAAAACTGACACAAGGAAATGTTCAAACAGTTGCATGAATTCGTATTGATGGTGAAATAATCATCACGGAAATGGTATTTAAAATATCATAATCAGGAAAGGAAGAGCAGAGATTCTGTTGACGAATGGTAGTAGGTCTAGTAAGAATAGAAATTACGCTAATAGTAAAAGCTCTAAGTATAGAAATAAACATTGCGTCTGGCTGTAGATTTTTTAGAAAATACCGAAGACAAATAATATATACTAATAATACGATAGATATAAAGAAGAGTAATGATACCAGAATTCTTAAAGTTCTTCTATCGTAATCGGACTGCGAACTAAAGCCATAAGCTAAACGTTAGTATTTCTTTTAGTATTTTACATTTTACAATATTCTCTTGTCTTTTAATTGAGATCGCAGTTGTTAGTTTACGTGGAAGTATTTTTTTTAAACATATTTCACATTATTCAATGTCTCTGCTAGCTGTGGAATTCAATGGTATTTCACGGGTTATCTTTGGCATACAAAATTTTATTCTGTCGACAATGCCCGGATATTGCCCGCATAAAATGGGAACCCAGAAGTTTGGCGAGCACAACGTCTGGCGTATAGCAATTTTTCAGTCTCACACAATCGAGTCTCTTACTGAATTGTAAGTGCCTTAGCATGTGAGCATTTTACAAGATAGTTTTTATTGAAACAAAATGTTAAGTTAGTAGAGTTATATTATTAGTAGAATACGAGTATTCTATAACAAAAATGTTTACTACGTTAACGAAATCAGTTTATTTGTAAATAATTTAATTAGAAATTAATTAAATATGTCAATAATTTATACATAATAAGCAGGTATCTCTTTTATTTTAATTTGTAGTGTTTTTAATAGTGTTTTAATATTTTATTTACACATAATAAATATAAACTGTACGTGATACTTTCATTACAGATTATCAACAGATTATATCTTTTTAAATTCAGCTCAGTTTTACATTTTTTTAGCTCAGCTTCACATTTAGTTTTGTTAGGTTCATATTATAAATTAAATATTAGCAGGTTTGTTATGTTATTAGCAATTTTAATAACCGTGCTTTCAACTTTCTATTTAGCGACATCAATTTTGTTTGTCAATCGCTTGTGTAGTGTCAATTTTTATTAAGTGGTTGCTTACTTTAAGATAAATTAATAATATTACAATAAAAATGTCATACTAAGGCTACGTTCTCTAGTTATTTGTCTTATTTTTAGCCGACTTCAAAAAGTAGGAGGTTATCAATTCGAGTGTATGTTTTTTGTATGTATGATACGCGATATCTTCGCAGGTTGTGAACCAATTTCGATAATTATTTTTTTATTAAATAGGTTATACTTCAAGGGTGGTCCCATATAAATGTGGAGAAAAAAATTTACCCCTAAGAGTAGTAAATAAATAACTTCTTTTTTAGCAATTTGAAGTCGGTTTTTACTTTTTTTAAATTATAATTATATTAGTAGTGTATTCAGTAGTTTTCTTCCAATAATAGATGTTTTTGAGATATATTATGAATAAGGTGTTCATTCGCAGTGACAGAGATAGTGTCTAGTCCATACAATTTTGGGTTCCATAAAATCAGTGAATACTACGTATTAATATTTTCTATAGTAATTGACTTAGGCTAGTATCCCAATATAGAACCCAATATATTTATTTATTGTGTGCCCTGATATCACTCTGACCAATAAAATATTTGTGAACGCTACAGAAACAGATACAATTTTTTTTATTCAATATAGATTATAAATTATTTATACTTATTGATAGTCACACTTTTGTTTAAATACCACTGCTTGTGAAAAAAAAAAACCTCTGGCCTGGGAAGTACCAGCAAGATTCATTATGAATCATGATGTTACATAATTAACAACACAAAACAAATTAAAAATAACTTGGTAGCGATCACTTCATTCCCAGGGTTATTATCATCCATAAATTCCTTTTTATACAAACTTAGTTTAATAAAGGTTTTGAATTTTGGTCAAACTTTGTATACTTTCTGGGATTTTGTTGTAAAAGTAATAATAATAATTGTTTTACTGTTTCTTAATACATTGTCATGCATTACATAAATTGAGGTAGCTCCAGTAAGTTATAAAATACTTGTGTTGGAACTACTTCGCTGCCTCCCTTAAAGCTACCTTACAGTATTGAGACCAATCCATACAAGATAAGAGAAAAATAAAATTCAGAAGTGAAAAAGTGTAGGTACACATAGCCCGAAAAATTAATTACTGACTCAGTGTAGTTGAGTAACTGTTACTACTAGCTTCTCTGTTCCTAGTATTTACTGAATGAATATCACTTATTTTAGTAAAACTACTTTTATTTTTGTGTACGTACATTACATTTTTATAAATGTATTGAGAGGCTAAATTTTTGTTCGCTATCTACGAAGCCCTTGACTGATACAATGAATATATATATAATATTATGGAGTTAGTTGCCTGAGCTGTAGGTGCCTTCGCTTCCTTTGGTCTTGGTAATACTGCGTTTATGCATTAGAGTTTACGACCCTTATGTACTCGATATACGATACGTATGTTGATATTTCATCATAAAAATATAGATACTGTGTAAAGATTCAATATAAATAATGCAAAATACTTGTAATTTGGATACGAAGCATGTTATGTAGGTGTTAGTTTAGAAATAAAACATTCAATGTAAGGTTTAAGGATAATATTAAAATAGATAATTTATTTACATTGTTGTAAATGTATGTATGTATATACGCCTTATATATATACGCCATATTTCGTCCGGTGGTTGTCAAAAGAGACAAGAGTGCCCGTGCCCTTTCGATAGATGGCGGTATATTTAATTCATTAGAGCCTTTCAAAAGTACTCTTAACTGTCACTGTGCAGGCGGTTTGGAAAAAGGCAGTTTATTTATTATTATTGCTTGGGGTATTTATATAGTATTCTCATCTGGTTGGGACGTATAAATAAAATATATAAAAGTGATAAATAAGATAAAATAAAATATATTAGGTATAGTGAATATAATAATAGCATTATAAGATTCAAATTTTAATATTGTTATCATTAAGCTGTTATGAGGAAGGTGCTTCTAAGATTAATGAGTGTTGTTATAGGCGACAGAGCGATCTTCCTCCCTCTTTCGTTTTTTGCGACACTCATGGATATATTATGTGGTAGTGAATTATTTTATGTCAATACTACGTCGGGAATTAGCATTAAAAATAGCGAGGCTCGTACTACGTCTATACTATGTACGTGGCAATCATTTAAATCGTTCCTACAATGGAAGAAACCCATGTCTAGCTGTTCTGATTTAGTTCGCACTTGTCGCCAATTTAGTCGCCAATTGGCATTCTACTTAGGATACTTATTGCACATTATTACGTAATGTACGACAAAACTTTAACATGATGTACTTACCTCAAAAAACACTTTTGATATATCGCAGATACATGGTAACCCCAACATAAAGCTAACAGCGTTCTACTATAAGTTACGTTTATATACTGTTGCAAGGAGCTAAATGGTACATGAAGGCGACTGTTGTACATAAGACTATTTGTATAACTCTTCCGTTCTATGTGATAGAGCCAGGCTGCTTTACTATGGTTGTAGCACGAATGGGTCGGCTCTACCGGAGAGTGACCACGCTCTCACAGAATACCGGCGTGAAATAACAGCTTAATGCTGCTGTGTCTCGTATGGTGAGAGTAGTGAACTTGAGACCTAATTGGAAACGAAACGTTTCATCTTAGTCCCCAGGGATGACAGCACATCCGCATTTTGATGTTATGGTCACAGCATCCGCTTAACAGCAGTTGGACTGTGTGCTCGTTTGTCACCCTTATTCTAAAAAAATACACAAGAAAAGCATTAAAAATAAATCTCACTGATCTGCCTGTCAATATTCAATGTGATAATTCTTTACAGGCAGGTGTCGGTGCTACAGACTTCGATCCCGCTGCCAGCGTCGGCGGCGGCGGTACGTCGTGCCCCGCCAGACAAGCGACCCTTGCCCGCCACGCCGGGACATGCGGGTAAACAACTTTGCTCTGTCTGTTACTCTAATCACTACCTTCACGCGTTAAGGCACTCTCAAATTATTAAAAAGTATATACGTGCCAAAGTGTAGTGACAAATGAATTTTCATGTCTTCTTGCGGGAAGTGCCAAAGGTAACAGAGGTAACAGTGGTAGAGCCACGCGGCAGCTTTTGCTGTCGCACGGATGGGCCGGCTCGAACCGGGGTGGTACCACGACCTCACAGAAAACCAGCGTGAAGTAGAGGTTTACCTCTGCGTTTCGCTTGGTGAGTGCAGGTGGCCGGAGGCCCTTTTTACTGGAAATGAAGCATTCCATCTTAGTCTTCACGGGTGACAACGCATCTACATTTTGATTTGTAATAGAGGATAGATGTAGATGTCTATAGACCACAGCAACCACTTACCATCAGGTGGACTGTGTGCTCGTTTGTCACCCGTATCCTATAAAAAAAAAAGGTAGAACGAAAAAGCGATTTCAACTTCATCGGCATTATATTAACGAACAATGCTTTAATTGCAACTGACAAATGGCGAAAACAATATCATATATTAGAAATTGCTGAAGCTAAATCTAATTTACTAGTATAGGGAAGCAGTGTTAAGTCTTAAAAATTGCATGCCTTAAGTTGCTGCAGCTAGCAGCTAGTAAATGCCTTATGATAGGTGATATCAGTAGATTTCATTCATTCATAAACCTATAAGTCTAGTAGTACTATAAGTCCACTGCTGAAAATATCGTAGTTGACACGCTTGGTAGGCAACAATCAGGAAGATTCTGCTGCCCATCTACAGTTCCAGTTTCTCTTTTTCGCCTCATATGTTCTAAAGCCGAACAGTGGATTACGTGGCACATAATGTAGGTGATTATAGCCTGCTTTTCTACCGACTTCAAAAAGGAGCCGGTACTCAACCTCATAACTTCTCACTTGGTGAACCGATTTCGAAGATTCTTTTTTTATTTGAAAGCTGGTGCTTCCCATGTGATCCTTTTGATCAAGGTCTGACCAATAGGTTTTTGAGTTATTCTTAATAATTTATATTGAAGACGGTTGTACAAATTTTTTAATTTTAAAGTATTTATTTTAATATCTCAAAGCAACTTCTATATTTTGTAAAGTCCAAAATTTTTAATCCATCCTATTAGTTGATTTTTAATTCATCCTATTAGTTGTACACTGTACAAGCAAAAGTCTTGTTGAAAACGAATTTATCTCGTCATTTTTGTACCTTTATTTTCACTGCTAATTATTTAATCCACCGATAAAGTTTACAAAAGGCAATACCAGATATTATATATTACTAATGTTTGCCTTTGTTTACTTTTAACAAATTTTTGCAAGAAACAAAGTATGTGGATTGTAAGAATTGTTTACAAATCTACGCACTGTAAGGCGATGGCGATTAGTGTGAACTCCAATAATGTAAAGCATAAAAAGAAACAGACAATCGCTTATATTTTCGTTAAACCCATATCACGCGAGACCTTTTCAAAGATCTCCCAACTCTCAAGTGAACTGGTTTGGGCAATATTTAAATCATGGGCAGTATTTATGGTAGCCGCTCCTTAAGCGCAATCTCCTCCCACCTGGCAATACAGTCTATAGGATGTGGCTTAAAATTTTTGGTTGCATTTTCCGCCGTTACTCAGACATTAGAACCTCTACTATCAAACAGCAGGGATAACGTGCAGTTAAGGTTGACATTAAAGAAAGTGTTAATGTATTTCTCCTAATTAGTAAAAACTAATACTATATTTTTATCAGCTATCTTACTTTTTTAATTTTTTTTTGTCTTTCATCATGTCATGTACTCGGCCTTTTTATATTAAGTGAACATTATTTTAATTTTAGCGTTGTTATAATGACGCCGTTTGTATAGAAAAATCGAGTAAGAAGAGTACATAATATGATTTAACTGGCAATAGGCCTCTCTAATTTTTGAGAGGGCTTGTGGACAAGAAGAGTGCAACGTCAGCCCAATTCGTGTTGACAGACTTTATATAGATATTATGCCGAAATATTTTTTAATTCATCAGATACGCATTAACCTTCTAGCATGGTCTAAAATCTAAAATTAAGCACCTAAATTGCAATGCGGGGACATTAAAGTAATTGGGTATATCATACTTCAATGTGCCAGGATCAAATTCGGTTAGTTTTGCAAAACTTTTAGGCAATTGCCAGGAGGTATTTATTATGGCTTCTAATGTCTTTATTTTTAATATCTTTGTTTTCAATTGCTATTCGACTTTTGCCATGAACCATCTTATACTTTGTACTGGCTAAGTCTCTCTACTAAGTCTACCTACGTCAATATTATCAGTATTTGTAATAAATTACTACATCAAATGATTTGATATATTTAACGGCATTTACCTACTTGTATAATGGGTAAAATGCCGTGTTAGGTTTCACCTTTTTTTTTAGGAAGGTTTATTTTTGTTTAAGTAATTCAATTAACTATACTACCCTTTTAATGATAACGGTTGCGTTCCTATAATTATGTTACTAATAAAGATTAGATATTATCTATATAGTACTGGATGTTACTCGAGCAATGCTCACATTAACCAAAATATTTGCTCTTTTTATCATTCGTAATTTGTATTTGATTTTTGTGTTTGTGTTATTTGTCTGATAATGTCCGAAATAGATTTTATAATTATGCAAATACAGCGGCACTAGCCCTTTAGGTAAATATGTTTATTTATTGCTGATAAATATTTGGGATAGCTGTAACATACTGATGGTATGTGATCATCTGATGGTAAGTGATCACCAATTCCACCACTGGACCTGACTTTAGTACTGGAGCAAATACTTACCTTTATCGTCAAGATATTCCCATAGGCGCCTCTTAAGAAATCCATTGGACGATGGGCAGTCACCATACGGCAAGTTGAAAGTTTCTAATAAGTATTTTAATGACAACTGACTCCATATCAATAGGTCTGTCTTTACATTATTAGGTGAATCCTTAATGTGCGGTATATTATTGGAAACGATGATTTACGAACATTTACGTGTTTTATAACAATATATAGGTTTGTTGGATTCTTATGCAACGCAATTACACGAATAAACTTAAAATTATCTTTACTATTTACAAAATTATCTGTTCAATAACGGATTACTGCATTGTTTGAAAAATTATAATAACAGACTTCAGATATAATCGGATCTGATTGAAATTGACGTGAGATCACTGTGGATGTATAGTCTGTTACTAAATTAAAAAAAATATTGTAGTTAAATTGATTAACTAACAATTGTAAATTCAAACAGAATGTACGGAATAAACGGTACGTAGGTATGGCAATAATTTTCAAACGCCCCGTATTTTCTAAATTTTATTATTAGATAATATGATAATAAATAAATTGAAGTTGTATGTATAACTTTCAAATTATACGCGCGCCACCTATTGTTATTGTACTATGCCTATAACCTCCACACAAGTGCAAGCAATAATTTGACAAAGTTTTAGCGCAATCATGAACGGTATAGCAGCGCATAAAATACGAACAAACAGAAATTAATTTTGATATATTAGATTAGATAGATTAGATTTATTAAAAAGACACGAATTAAAAATTACATTTTATTTATGTTGTAACGTTTAGATTTATAATACTTGCGTGCATTTTAAAATAAAAGTAAATTAAATTAAAAGTAAAATCATAACACAATTTTCATAACTGCGTCTCTAGATAGAATCTCTAGATAGAAAATATTTAATTAAAATGCTTTTACACTACAAGTCCCTTACATCTCATATTTAATTTAATAATTGCATAATATGCAATGAGTCCTAGACAATGGTGGTGCAAACGCCACACAGGATGTGACCACAAGCACTCGAGACATATACAAGTGGCGGACTCATTATCATTTGAACGTATCATAAATGTAAATACTTATATGACCATATCACATAATTGTAAAAAACAAAACAAATAATGTTATTTACACAGTAGCTAAATGTTTTTGTAAAGATTATTTTTTTGTTATTTGAAAACTCTTAAACGGAACAATTTGAATAACTGTGAAACAAAAACAATATCGGAACCAACAGAAGTTGTAAAGAAAACTTTTGCAAATACTTTGGCTTCTCTATATTTCTTGATTCGTATTCCAGAGGTTGTGTCTCGTTGCAGAGTTATTAAAAGAATGCGTTACGCTCGATTAGACAACGTCAATTAAGTTTAATTAATACTAATCCCAATGGATCCCAAAGGAATTCACGTTCAAGTGCGGATTGTGATTAAAATAAAAAAAAGGAAAAGTTAAAAATGTTCTTAAGTACATACATGGCAGACGGTAATTTAAAAAAAAATTATAAAAGAATAATCGTATTCATACAAAAAATGAATTACGAAAGAGTATTATAAGTATTAGGTTGTTAAGTATTAGGTTGTTTTGACGGTGGCAGTAGCTTAGCAATGACTTGCTGCGCTGTGGGCTGCGGGTTCGAATCCCGCACGGAACAAGTGTTTGTAAGACCTGCAAGTAATTGTTCTGGGTCTGGATGTTTGTCCTTATGCAATTTATGTTGGTAAATTGCCTCCACTTTACAGAAGGAAATCCTAGTGTGGGGTAATGTTTAAAGAAAACACAACACTCTTGACTACGGGTCGAAATACAATTGACATAACTGAAGGTTTACACACTTTCTCGCTTATCCTGATACATTTAGGGAACATCGTTTAGTTTTAGTTTACAACTTACCTACTGACGATCTGGACCAGAGTTTATGATTTGGATTGGAAATCATTTGAACACATAAAAACTCTGTGTAGATGGTTTTAATTGAAATTCAACGTGTTCTTTTGTATAGATATTAATTTTTGACAAATTAATGTGTAATGTCAATGTGTAATTCCAGTAAAAAAAAACAGTAAATGTTTTTTTACTGGAATTATTACCATTGACATAAATTACTGCCTAGTAATTACTCATGCTGTATTTGTGACTGCCTTAGAGAATTCGTCACCATACTTAACTCCTCTGGTATGGCGGTAGGTCGTCTAGGAGAACTTGGAACAAGCACTTAAGTGTGCGTAAGAGGTTGAACTATTTAATTCCTCCCTCTCTCGTTTATCATCGGACAACCAGACGCTCGGCTGGTATCCATTACAATATGGATGTCCTCAAGGAAGGAATAAGCATAAATCAATGCGCTTTGCCATATTCGGTTGCATTAGGTAAGATAGTAAATGCAGATAACATAGGACTGGCTTGTAAAAGTTGAAAACCATATCAAAAGAGCAACACGTCTGATACTACAATAGCTCTTCTCCTATGTTAAATGAGCCAATGTTTAGCTGTGGACTGTAACTGAAAATAACGAAGACTAAAACTCTTCACATTATGTTAACTTTGATTACATCAACAAACACAAAAAGAACCCTACTGGGAACAAAATTTTAATCAAAACTCGAACTGAATTTAAATTAATATACTAAAGTTAATTTATGATGAGCGTTTTAAGTTACATTCATTGTTAACTTTACATCAAGAATTTTAGATGCAATGATCATTATCTGTACTTATCCCTTGATTATATTAAGACTTATTTTAGGCGTTGTTTTATCGTATGTACTGTGTAACGCTTGCGACTCATGCATCGTCAGTTGACGTGCACTCCTCGACACGCGCGCTGTTTTAATGTTTCAATAAAATTTTAAACTTTTATATCTGTTATTAAAATTTAATTTCATTTTGTTATAATCCATTGATATTACATAAGACGACTAATTTCAGTGAATTTTAATAAAAATATTTGTTTTAAATTCGAGTAGTGAATTTAGTGTAAGTGAACCGTAGAAATAAAAAAAATTGTAAGTAACTTAATTATCAGTATTTCACTTACAGAATAAGGAACAATCATTAGGTTGTACTAATTAAGATAAATTAAATAGTTTTATTTATCTATCGTTTTCGTATAAATACAGAGTAAAGAAATCTTTAACTTTGTACTCTTGAACGAAATAGGTAAAAAAGAAAATGATAGTTTTTAATAAGTGTGTTAAAATAAGATTGTTACGTACTGTGTGAGTAGTCGCTTATGATACTCGTAAATTCCCAGTACCGCTTCAGACATTAATTTACCTATAATATCTACAAGTACATTAGGATGTAAGAGTCTACCACTCAACGAATGTGATGGATTGACCCGAATAAAAAACGGATGTTGGTCATTGCTTATTGAGTCTGCTAAATTCACTCCCCGGTGACTTGCTTATGTTTAAGAACATGACAAATATTGTGATGATTATTTATGAAACATACAATACAAGTATAAAATAAGTAATCTTATTCAAAAGGCATTTTATTGTAGACAATAGATTTAAAATTTAAATTAAGCAATATTTCTTTATAAAACTTTGTTAAAATGGTTATTTTTTTTAATTGGTAATTAGGAGTATTATAAAAATATTACATTTAAATACATCATTATAATGCTATCATAAATGTCATCGGCTTATCATATTATATCACTTACTTTCAAACCTAATATAGTCAATGAAATTAAACATAGGTACTTTCTCTTACTAACATAGATTGGACATTTAAAAAAATAGCAATTTAAGATATTTAAATTCAACTTAAATTATTCAAATAGAACATTATCAAAATTATAAATTAAAAAATTTTAATTTAGATAATATTCAACGGACCTGTCATTAAGTTTTTTATGTGTTTCATTTCCTCCTGTTACCACTCATGACATCCACGAGATGATAATATATGGTAGTGGATTCTCTAGCGCTATTACAGGACAAATCTGCCTCGTGGTGGCATCGTTATTAATTAATATTTATCCGTATCAATATAATAAAAGCTGCGGTTGCCAAGGCGGGTTAATATCACACCTATGGCAAATATGACCCATGAGACAATGGCGGAGGCCATGTTCAGCAGTATATTTTTGATAGTCTGTAATGATAATGATGATAATTTTAATAACGTACAAAGATTAATTATGCCTTACGTCTAACAATATGGACACAACCTTAAAACTGTCCTTTTTAGGGTTGATTCACGCACATGCATCTATTTGTGACTGTGCTGTGACGTGAGAATTATTATTTCGCCGACTATGGCTATGGATCGATAAGACTGACCAATATTTTTAGAGTTGTTGCAATCAGCTGACGTCCCCCTCGTTATTTTACATGTTATGGGGTCATAAGGGCCACAACTGTTCGAATAAAATTGGTGACTATAACGCAAGTTTATACAAACATTAATATAAGTATATCTCGGGTTCAATAAGCCGTGCAGTAGGTCGTGGGCACAGAGCTGACACTCGTGCCGTATTGCGATAAAAAGCTTGAACTTATCTCTGTAAATAATACTTTGAAAAAGTTATACGATTTGCTTAGCTGAGATATGAGATAGAATTTAAAGAATATTAGTTTTCTAATAATAATAAAATTTCATTTCATCAATTTTATTTTACTTGATTACTAGTAATAGTAATGTGCTAAGTTCATTTACAAGTAGAAGAACTACTATAAACTCTTTTGGTTTTCGAAAGATAGTGTAATAACTTTTACTTAAACTTAAGCCTCAATATCCAGATCGGTGAATTGAATTGAATAGAACAGAATAGAATGAAAATGAAGAAATAGAGTGGCAGGATATCAGCGTCTTTCTGTCTTAGATTCCATCTAGGTAGGTACAACTTTCATTCATGTTTCTAAACAGCCGTGATCTGACTGCTGTGGTTGTGTTTTAAAGGTGTTAAAACGCCAATGCTATAACAGAATACGAGGCATTCCATTAGTTAGGAGAAGAATATATAATAGAAGTACCTATAATTGCAGAAGAACAGCAAACTTTATTAATATTAACTATCCTGTAATTATAAGCATAAAAGAAACAAGCATCAAAGTATTTTTTATTTTAAAAAAGTGTCTAAATCTGAGCCCCTCAATCATTAGAAATTTGGCGTTATAATCTTGTCTGTTTGTCGTAACAATATTTTTTTTTCACAGGTAAAAGTGGTTTGTCAGCAAGCTCCAGTCGGTCTACCAGTCCTTTAGGACAAGGAGCAGTCAGCTTCATACCTCGTGTACCAGCTTCATCTTCCGGGTATGCACCTTGTTTTATTATCTAAAAAATCTAATTAAACATAGAATTAAAAACTTTGTTTAAAATGTGTAACGAAACATTACATACATTAATTTACAGATCACGACCGAATTCATCCTTACTAGCGCCTGGTAGTAAAATTCCATCACAATTATCGCAACAACAACAGCATACGCAAGCTTCCCATCATAATGGAACGCCTACAAAACAGTCTATGTTAGATAAATTAAAACTATTTAATAAAGATAAAGTTACCAATGAGAAGCAATGTACTAAAAGTACTGCTGTTTCAAAGCGCACTAGTTCCTCAAGTGGCTTTTCTTCAGCAAAAAGTGAAAGATCAGACTCTAGTCTCAGTCTAAATGAGTCCTCTAATACGACAAACACACATATCAAATCTTCCAATTTAATAGGACCTAAAAGTATAAGACAGCAAGGTGATATATTATCAAAAGACAAATCTGGAAAAATAGTTAAATCAAAATTTGTTAATTCTAAAAGCACAAAAGATTCTTCTACAAATTCAAATAAATGTAGTGTAAGAAGCAGCGGCAATGAAAAATCAAGTAATAGTCCAAAATTACCAGCGAGAGATAAAGAATCTAAAATAGCTGCGCCTAAATCTATTAGTAACACGAAATTAAACATAATCGAAGATCATACAAGAAGTTCTAAAACTAAAATAGAGACAAAAATGGTTAAATTATCAGGAAGTCAAATGAAGCTCTCTGAATCACGATCGGAAAACACTTCAGAAATCAAAACTCATGAGAATGGGCCAGTTCAGTCGAAAAATGTAGTAAACCAACCACAATCACCAACAGGACAAAGCTCTGCAGGTCAAAATCACACAGGAATTCCAAAACCAACAGCTGCTGTTAAAGGTACTTCAAAAATATCAAAGGACGATAGGCATATTATTCATAAAAGTACCAATAGTCAATTAAGTCCAATACAAAGTAATTCGAGTTTAAATTCTACAAATACGGTTAGTGTACATCCATTTACAAGAGAACAATCTAATTTAAGTAAAGATATATCTCAAAAACAAACATTAGCCGTTTCACCCATGCCTAATATTAATGTAGGAACACAAAATTCTTCTCAAATGTCTGAAAGCTCCCATTCGAATTCTACTCACAGTACTACAGGACAACAATCAAATTCAAGTGACGGTAGTGTCATTTATCGTCCTTCTAGCGAATCTGGATCAGAAATTTCTAGAACAAATAACATGACGCCTAGTAAACGCATGGACATGAATGCTACTTATATTAACGATGTCATAAATGAAGCGGAAATATCGGAAAAAGAAGCTGCTCAGAAGCGTCATGATAGTTCAGGCCGTAAGCAATTCTTTGATCATAATAAATCTTTGACAGAATTCAATAAGAAACAAGAAACTGACAGCCGATCTAGTACTCCGTCCCACTGTCGTGATAATTCACTTGGTGAAGATGAAAATCCACTAATGAACGTGTTGCCTATGAGACCGCTTCTGCGTGGCTATAATAGTCACTTAACTCTGCCTATGCGTACGTCTGGTTTGGCACAAAAGAATATACCAGGATATCCCCATCATGCTAATACTGTGAAAGCTAATTTTGGAAGAGATAATATTGGATTAAGAGAACGTATAAATTACGCTCCTGGTTTTTCTAACCCCGATTACTGTGATCTTGATATTGCATCTGGATATATGTCTGACGGGGACTGCTTGAGGAGAATAAATGTAAACGAAATGGATTGTGCAAGAAATAATGACATGATGGACGGATACATGTCTGAAGGAGGTGCTTCACTGTATGGACGTCGCATAAATTATCAACAAACTTCGCAGTTTCAGCAACTCGATGAAAGGTAAGTCTGCACATTTTTATTGATTTTATAAAAAATCCTAGTTACTTATAATTTATTTGATTGCATTGCGTTTAAATCCCGAAAATTAAGCTGAAATCTATTTTGATTATTCGCATATGATCGAATGTATGTCGTTAATTTTCCGACAGCATTACCTGTGTCGCAATCCACAAGTGGTCGGCCTGCCTCCTGTCCTTTTTAAACATACTACTCGTATGTTCTATGTTTGTGGGAAAACATCATGTTTAAGATTACTAAGATCAACACACAAAATAAATTATAATCTCACCACCCACAAACTGAATTTTTCAAGTATCATATCATTATAATATTAATATTTTTACTATTGGTATTCTTTTATACTTACTAGGAGGCTCCAACCACTATATTATTTAGTATGCCTTGGAAAAGAAATAAACATATTTTCATTTTCATTATAATATTATATGTTATCATATAATTAAGGAACCAGTTCAAATTTTTTTCTTTTTTTAAAGTTGAATGTGCAATCCATTTAATGAAATACGCAATCGAATATGCGCTGGAAACGTATTGCGTTCTCCCAAGAGAAAATGTATATATATAAGAAAAAGGAAAGATTTCTCTTAACGATGTTATTCACCTTTTCACTCCAATATCAGAGTAAATATCCAAATGCTATAGAATTTGCATGATAAGTCGTTTATTACAGTATTATTTATTGTTATGTTTGTATTAACATAAATAACACTTATGTTAATTTGCGTCCACTGATTGTGTGCCGCTGACGATCTCTCAGTGAGGACTCGCTCGTATGTCGAATGGCGCACTCACACTGTCGCATCGCTTGGTTAGAGGGCGGGGTGACTTAAAATCGATACTCCTACGTCTCACACCGTCCCTACCCCGCGCTCTGCCATACACCACGCCTTAACCCTAACCACCCTTAACATTACCGTCCCATTCGAGACCTTAACGATCTTAACATAAAATCTCACTTCTATCAAACTAAAGAGTAATGTGTCTCGTTCTTCTTTGAAATGTATTGGCAGCCATCCCTATCATGTTTTCCCAATGTTTGTCAATAGATATAAAGAATTTATTTCTTAAATATTATTATGTACATTAAAGTAAAGGAATTTAGTTCTTATAAACACTATTTAATCGTTTAATGAAAAAATAGCGCCGTCAATAGTTAATTGGATATAGGTGTACTGTTTTTCGTTTTAATCGCGTCGTCTTAAGTGATTATGTAAATGACAGTGTAAGCTTAGTTGGTGCGGTAGAGTTCCGTAGTCGGAGGCTAGGGCTACGGGCTACGGCGGCAGCGGGCGGGCGGCAATCGCCGCCGCGCACTACTGGCGTGCGGGCGCGCCGTACTAGCGGCCCGGTTTTATACGCACGTGACAAACTTTCCCGATTTCCTCGATGGAAAAATGTAAATCTGTTACCGGCATCGATCGTTCGTACGCTAGACGCACGCTCGCCCGTTCACGATCACAGCTGGCGCCGGTGATCTGGACCGCCCCTAACAAAGGTCGGCACTGCTATTTCCCGACCAGTGCAAACTTAATATGGACGATCCATTGTTGGTGTTACAAGTACTTAGTGCTAACCTAGTCGATGTAGTGGACCATATTATGCGTTGTGCCTTCTGTTGTTTGATCCGCGGGTGAGAGCGATATATACATACGTTTCTACAGACTTTCATTGCTAAAATTTTAAAACTTAAGCTACGATAATAATTGATAAAATATGCCGATATTATTGTAAGAATCAGTGTTGCCTTGCTATGTGTCTTTGCTTTTCGCGATAGACGTAATAGAATAGAAGTGCTTTTGTAGATATTTGATATATTGGAAATTTTGAAGAAGGTTTTTTTACGAAGATGATTATTGGAAACACGGTAAGAAACTTATCTAAAAGAATTTCTTTTTTATTTCTAAATGTTAATCAAATATTTTGCAACACTATTTTAATTTACTAAGAGGCATTAACCTTGCTAACATCTGGTATATTGTGAAGCCAATGTATGAACCATTTGCGACATGTGGTCGCCACTCAGACCATATTACTGCGTACCTAGTTTTTATGATCAATATTATTATTTGAAATGTTACATTACTGCTCAGACATCAAACTCTTTTCAATGGTAAATTTATGCTTATACTTTCAGAATGATACACATTCTATAAATCTTTACTGCAACATAATGTATTGATAATATTTATATGATTTATTTTACCTTTCTACTATTTATAGGAGAAATTATCTCAGACACGTTACTCTGTCAGTACTTATAAGAAGGAAAACGCGTGGAGGCGGAAATCCCTGTTCCAATTTTTGTCTTTCGTTGCTTCTGAAGAATTTGCAGTAAAATTTATTTTAAAAATTATAATTTTTAAACCATCAAATAGAAAATATATCAAATTGAAGTTATACTATAACTAAGTAATTATGCTCGTAGATTAGAATCTTTTTTTAACATAATATATTTGTCTAAAAATACACATTAGTATTACATTTTTTTATTTATTACACAAATTTACATTTTATGTGAAATATTTTACTATGTATTACCATTATAAAAATAACAAAGTCGTTGCGCCACTTTAATGTAAATAAATTCGATTTTTCGGCGAAAACCGCCGAGTTTCATTACTGTTCAACTAAGCGGGTATTCCAGTATCGAGCATTAAACTTGTGGGGGTTCCGGGGGTTCGTGAATCATAATACATTCTATATCGTTACTGTTCAAATTGTCTGGAACCAGTTTGCTTCTTTCAGATTATATTCGAATAGGAATTTGCCTTATGTATATCTGATTATATTCGACTACAAGAAGTTTTACTACAAATATCTTATGTTATTGCACATAATTTTTTGAAAGTTAAGTATCCGATTAGGTTAATTATATAATCGTTTATTTAATTGTGACTAATCATAAAGCTGAAAACAAATATATACAGCTTAATTTATACTCGCGATTGTTGTCACTTGGTGAAACTTCATCTTTCTTTGTGATTTGGATTGACATATATGTAGTATGAAGTATACACTCACTTATGTTTAAATTTTTTGACTATAAAACCGACAGAAGATGTAAGTATCTAAACTTTAAACGTATGGAATGGGTCAATCTAAATCACAAATGACAAATAAATACACTTTATTTAAAATCATAACTTAACTTATAATAAACTATTTGTTTTTAATTGATATTTCAGAGCATAATAGCAGAGTGGTCAGGTACAATGCGATTCAAATAAGAATAATACTGACCATATTGTGACGTCATAACTGTCATTTTAAACTAGTTAGGTAGGGTGAACAAAACAGATATTTTCGAAATAATATTTATTTACCAAAGAACCATGAACAAAAAAGTATTAATCTGAATCTAGCATTTTAATTTCGCTTATCTCTGCGTCACTGTCTGAGTAGTCATCATTATCATCATTATTATCACTGCTGCTTTCCTTATAAAAATAGAACATGGATTTATGTAAGTATTTGAAATATTCCACCTACTAGTAACAATATTTTAAAATAATTTAGAAAAATATTTGTGAGTTCAATGGATTTCGTAATATTAAGACTCAGTTAAATAAAGCAGAAAATAAGCGTTATTAATATGCAAATCAATTTTCTTTGCAAGTCGTACTTTTCAAGTGACGGTTGACAGATCGCAGTCATTCGAGGTCATTGACATTCCAATTCTTATTTGGATCGCATTTTCATTGTCTTTCACCTCTAGACTATCCAGTATATTGAGGTTTTCTTCTATTTTAAAATATCTTTTAAATTTAAAAATTTTATTTAATTGTTCACGGAACCCTTGCCGCTTTGCATAAACCTTCTCTACTGAAATTAGAATATTCCTTATTCTTTTTATTGCCGCTGCGAATCTTCTTTGACCGGTAGGATTTCTTTTACCAGTGTATCTATTTCATCACAACATAATCACAGGTTGAAAATTTATAATTTTTTAGTCTGTAGTCAATATTATATCAACGTTATACAGCAGCAAGCGTTGTTCATCGCGAGTTGTAATGGAAATATTTTGTTTGTCCGCGGTTTGCTCTTTGTAGGAGAGTTTACATTCACCATCGACATCAAAACGAAGTGACAAATAATTGAGTTAAAACGTTAATACCTATATAATATGCTACCTCACCTTAGCTATAACACCTATATTTTTTACGTGGTAGATTCGCGCTGCAGCTATATTATGGTTGTAGCACGAATTTGTCGGCTCAACCGGGGAAATACCACGCTCTCGCAGAATACCAGCGTAAAATAGCAGCTTAATGCAGCTGTGTTTCGTATGGTGAATGTAAAGAACCGGACACCCATTTTACTGGAAACAAGACATTTCATCTTAGTCCTGAGGGATGACAACGCATCTGCATTTTGATTCTTAATAGTAGATAAATACAGATGTCTATGGGTCACAGCATTGACTTACAATCAGGTGTAGTGCGTGCTCGTTTGTCACAAAAATATCTATAAATTGCGTTTATTAGGTGAAAATATAAGAATCATTAAATGCATAGAAAGGGATGCACTCTACGGATAATTAAAGGTTTCGTAATGTTGTAACTTAAAATCATTACTTACACGTATTATATTTTCATAATTTTTGATCACAATTTTTTTTACACTAAAAATAACTAAGTTCGTATACTTTAAAATTAAGACCAACAATCTTTTAATCTGTGTTTTTGTCAAGGTAAGATGATAGGCGCACAGCTGCTGCTCTAAAACATCTTAGTTCATTCCCCTCCAAAAGTTAATTGTGCGACTTTTTATTTAATATTTTATTGTAAATTTAAGTTTAACGTAAAATTGAGGTTGGTCTACTCAAAGTGTTTTAAGCTTTGTGTATTGATATTTTAAATTGGAAACTCTCGTCACTTAACATGTTTATGGTAAAAAATGAAATAATGTAAAAGGAACTTGTTTTTACCCTACTGCGCTACGCCAAGGAACCCTCCTTGGCGTAGCGCTATGTTTATTAATGTATGCATTATTGTTAACATATATTTATTTTCATCAATCACTTCGAAAAATAAGTGTAAACCACAATTAATGCGAAATAAATAAGTGTGAAGTGCGATGAGGTCCGTGACCAGCAGTCATTCATTTGGACTGTAACTTTCTTTTAACTTTAAAACGCGTTAAACTTTATAATAACCTTATTTCACAAAGTTCGTAAGAACTCTACTTTGCCTTTATTATTTTAGTAGTAGCAATGCCTTTATTGTCAGAAACATTCACTGCGCGCGCACAACATCTCACCAAAGTTTCATCTTAATCGGATGAATAGTATAAGAACGCAGACAGGACAAATAACGCGGTCAGCACTTTTATATTATAGTAGAAACAAAGACAGTAAGAAATCCCATTCAACGATAAGCAAATTGCAAAATATTTATAATATCACAAAAATATTCAACTTATCTATTACTTTCTCATTAGTCCTTAATCACTTTATCATTTTTGAAGTGAAAACTTCTTTAGCGGCGTTGTGCACTTTTTTGTAATGGGTGAAAAATGTTAAACTCGCGTCAGGTCACGTGTCCTGATCGAAAATTCGTAAGACGGACGGAGAGTAGACAGCCGGCGCGGCGTAGGAGAGGAAGTAAGTTAGGTTTAATTAATTTTCATTTATTAATTAATATAATTTTATTATTAAGATTAGGGTACTGTACTGCTTGACGAAATTATTAATATAGATACATATGTACTTACACATTATAGATGTAATATTTGTAATACGTTTATACTTTATAGCATTAACCTATATTTTCACAACATCACAATAAGCACATGTGCGGTGTAGGTTTACCAAACAAATAATTTTGAATGAAAATAAATGAAATAAGATAATAATAAATAATCTCCGCCATTCCAAAATATCAAAAATGCACAACGTTAATATTCAAGTTTTCACTTCTGCCGGCACTCCCAGAGTGCAACCCGTCGTGTTTTTTTTATTTTGTTACCTCATAGATTTTGACAAAGTACGGTCCTGAGCCACCAGCATCCATCGACTGTTTCGTCAGGTCGTCACTTCATTTAATACTACCCTAATATCTTATTCTACTTCTATATTACTACTCGAATGTCTCATTCCTTCCTATTAATTTGTAAGATTGTGCGATAATGATGCGTATTCTGACGTTACATACGATTAAATGCTGTACGTCCGCGTCAAGTTAGAGCCATAAAAAAATTACGGCATAAGTGACGGTCTGACTGGCTGATCGTTGAACAGTTGGATACATTGGTTGTTTGGTTTTTGGGAAAATTCATTACAGTTAAAACTCAATGTTTTTGGATGTATGGCGTGATCGCGGAGCAGGAAGAATTTCAAATTATTGCAATTCATACAAATGTGAACTTTAATTACAATAGAATAAACTTGGTTTTCGAATCACAAATACTGTTCAAAAGGTCCTAAAACTATCTTAGTTGTAATAGAAATTAAACGTTTTATTATGGGAATTAAGTATAAAAATGCAAAGCAATCAAAAAATTCCTGCTCCGCGACCGTGCTTTAGTAGGTTTTGTGTACTAAAATATCTGATGCGCAGATAGATACTTTAGTATTTTAAGGTTGTCGCCGTAGTCCAATAGCGAGTATCAACATCATCATTTCATATGACTGGTACCATAGAGTAATCGGTTCGTACCATAAAGTCCCCGCTTCGTTCAATAAAGCTCTCTAAAAGAGAAAGAAGACATATTTAGAATAATTAAAATCTGAATAAATGTTTTAAATTTAGATTTCTGACACTATTTTTGATGTAAATAATTTATCTATAATAAACCACAAGTTTTTTATGCCGCATATGATGTAATGAAATGATGCAGATATGTTAGTAGTATAGTTGTAGTACGAATGGATCGGTTCGACCGGGGAAGGACCACGCTCTCACAGAATACCAGCGTAAACTAGCAGCTTAACACTGCTGTGTTTCGTATGGTGTGTAGAGAACCGGAGACCCTTTTTACTGGAAAAGAGGCATTCTATCTTAGTCTTCACGGGTGACAACGCAACTGCATTTTGATTAGTAATCGAGTATGGACAGATGAAATAAATGTCTATGGGCCACAGCAACCATTTGCCATCAGGTGGACTGTGTGCTCTTTTGTCACCCTTATCCTATAAAAAAACAATCAAAAATTAAAATTTAATATATTTAAAATAATATAAATATAATGAAAATGATTGACTTTCATATTGCGGCTTTATATTTTAGCTGTTCATATTACAAGTTAGATTGTACTCAAGTATTTACTATACACCGGTCACCGCTTACATTATAAAAGAAAATGAAAGAATTGCTATCACAGATCCACACTTCAAACTTCAGTATTATCTCACAAGTAATTTTTGTGTGGATCTTCTTTGCGTTTCTTGTCCAATCGGGTGAGTCGGAATTTATACTTAATTAAAGTTTAAATTTGCATTGCATGCGACGGCGCTATCGTGTAATAAAGCGAGTGTCGGGCGTCGCGGGAGTTAACGTTCCTAGTGTTGTTAAGAGCTTTTAAAAGTTCCGATTGAAGAACAAATTAAAGGGTAGAAAAAAGTCCATATTAGAGTACACTACAAAACTTTTCTTTAGCAGTTATTCAATATTGTGAATTAAAATCAAATAGTTTGTTTAAATCAAGCATTTTTAAGTTTTTGTTATAAAAAAATCAATAAAGAACAGAACACATTTTTAATCTTTTTGCGTAAATGACATACAAGAAAATCACGCATCTCGTGATAGTATTTAGTGATCATTGTTGCATAAAGACATAAACCTACATTGATTAATATGCAGATATTTTGTCGCCTTTATTTTAATAGAACGCCCCCATAACAATACGAAGCACAAAAATCTTATGCTATATTCCTAGCTCTTAGTCGGTGTGGGCGTGGTTACATACTACAGTCAATATCTATTAATCAGTATGGCTCTAACAGTAGTTGCTAAATGCCCCTTTTAGTGATATCCTAAGGTTGGTGACCGTTTATATAGTTAATTATATATTTAATGATAGAGAGATTTTATACTTAGTGATATAAACCGTTTATATACATTAAGTTTGCTAACTTGTTAAACTATGTTTAAAGTTGGTGCATTTTACTCAGTGTAGCGTTTTTTATCAATCACATTATCAGTTAATTCAAATTTCATGATAAGAATGAAAATTCAAAAGAAAAATTCAGCACTTCAATTACTGACTGACGGTTTAATTCTTTTTCCAATTGAATAGAAACAAAAGCATATTTTAAAATGAAAATTCGAAAATCTCCATCTACCTTTTTTTTAATTTCAAGAACTAATATGTAAAAAAAACGAATTTTAGATATATATTGTTTCATTGTATTTCTAATACTATAATAATAGTAGGTTTTTTGAAGAATATAAGAATATGAAGTTGAAAACGCCCGCACAGTACACCTAGTATCGCTCAACTTCAATGCTGCTCGTGCATATTCGTTTAAGAGTTAAAATGTAGATGCGTTGTTACCTAGGAGGACTAAAAATGCCATGTTACCAGTATAGAGGGTCTCCGGTTCTCTGCACTCTCCTAAATACGAAACACAGCAGCATTAGGTTGCTGTTTTACGCTCTCACAGAATACCGATTCCGTGTGGTTGTACCACGGTTTTATTAAATTTCTTATTTACGTAAACAGAGTTAAAGCACAACTGGTTAACAGTAAAACATTAAAAAGGCAAAGAGTTATTTTCCGGATAAAAAAATAATTATATTTTACTTGATAAGTTAAGTAGAAATACAGAATTTTATGTAACTATAACTGAGTAAAGAATTATGATGTGCCAGCAAATTTATTTTACTTCAGCCGTTAAGTTGAAAGTTTACCGATTTCAGAGCGTACTTTAACGAATGAACGTTTCCGAATGGCCTTCTGAAGTATGCAGGGTGCCTTCAACGTTTGTGAAAACTTTAATGATTAATGCTCAAACGCAGTATCAAATTACAAACTGCAGTTAATCTATTATGTCTTTGGCAAAAATTAATTAGGTACCTTATTAAAATCAACGAGTTACAAACTGCGTATACGGTCTCATTAAAAACTCCAGGTGTTCTTTCAATGCAACAAATGTAACTTAATTAAGGAAAGTAGTGTTAGTGTTTGCAGCACTGGTGTTCTCATATTTTCTACCGACTTCAAAAAGGAGACGGTGCTCAATTCGACTGTATGTTTTTTTTTTTTTTTTTTATAGAATAGGGGGCAAACGAGCATGCGGCTCACCTGATGGTAAGTGACTACCGCCGCCCATGAACAACCGCAACACCAGGGGAATTGCAGATGCGTTGCCGACCTTTTAGAAAGGTGTAAGCTCTTTTCTTGAAGGTTCCTAAGTCGTATCGGTCCGGAAAATTCGCTGGTGGTAATTGATTCCACAAGGAAGTCGTGCGAGGGAAAAAACTTCTTCTAAATCGCACAGTCGTGGACCGCCAATCATCCAGATGGTATGGATGGTAACGCGAGTTTTGTCGCGATGTGCGATGGTGAAATTGAGCGGCTGGAATTAGTCCGAACAATTCCTCAGAGCACTCCCCGTGATAAATGCGATAAAATACGCAAAGAGATGCAACATCTCTACGCAGTGCCAGTGTATCGAGCCGATCAGAAAGAACTCGGTCGTCGACGATTCGAACCGCTCTGCGCTGGATGCGGTCAAGTGGAAGGAGCTGGCACTGGGGTGCCCCGGCCCAGAGATGAGAACAGTATTCCATGTGGGGCCGAACTTGCGCTTTGTAAAGTTGCAAGCGATGTGCCGGCATGAAATACTGTCTCGCTCTGCTGAGCACGCCAAGCTTTTTAGAGGCCAATTTGGCCTTCCCTTCCAAGTGACCACGAAACTGCACACTATTCGATATGTCGACGCCAAGGATTCCGATACTGGCTGAGGCAGTAAGGGGAGTGCCTTGAAACTGAGGAGATACGACAAAGGGGTTCTTTTTAGCGGTAAACGCGCAAACTTGTGTCTTCTGGGGATTGAACTGGACTAGATTTAGTCGCCCCCAATCCGAGACTTTGTTAAGCAAAGACTCGACTTCAGACACAAGTTTGTCCCGGTACTCGGCGACGTTTTCCCGAGAAATATTGGCACGGCCGGTATATAAGGCATCACCAGTGCTGTCGTCCGCATAGCAATGAATGCTGCCAGTTAGCAACATATCATTGATATGCAGGAGAAACAGCGTTGGTGATAGCACGCAGCCTTGTGGAACACCAGCGTTGATAGGCTTGAAATCAGAGCATTCACCGTCTACTACGACCTTGATGCTCCGATCAGCAAGGAAACTGGTGATCCATTTGCACAATTTCTCGGGAAGCCCATAGGAAGGAAGCTTCAAAAGAAGCGCTTTGTGCCAGACCCGATCAAAGGCCTTCGCTACGTCCAAACTAACGGCTAATGCCTCCCCCTTGGACTCTACTGCCTCCGCCCATCTATGAGTTAAGTAGACTAGAAGATCACCAGCTGATCGACCCCGACGAAAACCGTACTGGCGGTCACTAATCAGCTGGTGATCCTCAAGGTACCTCATGAGCTGGCAGTTTATAATGGCTCCCATTATTTTGGAGAACAAGGAGGTGATGGCGATAGGCCTGTAGTTGGACGGGTCTGAGCGGTCGCCTTTTTTAGGAATCGGGTGCACCAAAGCTGTCTTCCATGAGTTCGGGACTACGCCTTGGGAGTAGGAGTACCGGAAAAGACGCGTTAAAACCGGTGCCAACTCCGGAGCACACGTCTTCAGCACAATGGGAGGGACTCCATCGGGCCCACTCGACTTGTTGACGTCCAGGGAGAAGAGTGCTTTGCGGACCGAGCGCTGTGTAAATCGCACATCCGGCATGGAGCACTCACATCGCGGGATGGTCGGCGGTGTGTTCCTCCCGTCATCTAGAGTCGAGTTGGACGCAAAAAGAGAGCTCAACAGATCGGCTTTCTCCTTTGCGGCATGGGCCAGTGAGTCGTCCTCTCTGTGCAGAGATGGAAGAGATGGCTGACAGAAGTTCCCTTGGACAGCCTTGGCGAGAGACCAGAATGCACGGGTTCCCGAAGGAAGGCGAACTAGCTTCTCGCCAATTCTGCCGATGTGCTCAGACCTTGCCTTGGCAATGACGCTTTTGAAGGACCTGGAGGCGGAATTCTATTTCTTTTTTAATGCGCTGGTGTTTACATCCCGAGACGTTGATGCGTCAGCCCAGGCCTGGTAGCACTCCTGCTTATAGCGTGATGCTATTTTACAGGAGCGACCAAACCATGGCTGGGATCTGCCTCCGATGGGCACCACAGAGGATGGAATAAAAAGTTCCATACCCTGAAGTACCACATCAGCAACAGAATCGGCAACAACGCTGGGATCTTCCGGCGAGAAGCAAACCCGCCCCCAAGGGTAGGATGCAAAAAAAGACCGCATCCCGTCCCAATCAGCTGACCTATAGTGCCAAACACGGCGGCAAGCTGTAGATCGCAACTGCGATTGGAGCGTGAGTGGCACCGTACTCCGGATCAGACAATGGTCCGAAGAGCCCAGAGGGGCATCGACGGAGACCTGATATCCGTCCGGATGAGAGGTCAGCAGAAGGTCCAACAGGGAAGGTACATGGTCTTCCACATCTGGGATCCGCGTAGGCGAAGTAACCAGTTGTGTTAGACCATATGCCAAAGCAAAGTCATAGACAGATCTACCCGCATGATCGGTTAAACGAGAACCAAGCCATTCAGCGTGGTGGGCGTTGAAATCACCGAGTATCACGATCTCTGCGGATGGGACCTGTTGTAGCACGGAGTCTGCAGCCATTTGGACGTGGTCTATGAGTCGGTCTGTGTCGGCATTACCGCTATGGGACCTATAGAGGCACCCGTAGACGCGGGGATGGTCGTCGCTGTCTACGCGCAGCCATAGGATGGACAGGTCCGTACCTTCAAGGCTGCCGAGGCGTCGAAAACAGATATCCTCTCTGACATACACGCAAACTCCAGCCCGGGGCACAAACGAGTGTTCTAATTTGTACCCCGGGTAGGAGAGATACGAAGTATCAGCCGGAGAGGACACCTGTGTCTCGGTAAGAAAGAGCAAGGCCGGCTTAGCTATCTCCAGATGGTAGTGGACGGCGTTAAGGTTTGAATGAAGTCCCCTGATATTGCAGAAATCCACGGTAAGCGTGGCAGGGGTTGCCTTTGTCTTCTTGCTCCGCTTGCCCCGAGCAGGTTTCGTCTTGAGCGGAATTTCGCCCCCCCCAGAATACGCGGGGCAGCCTGAGCACCCACGCCCAGGAGTGGAGTAGTTTGGTCGTGGATGCTCAGCGAGGGATTCTCCAGGGGTGCTGGTACCCTCCTGGGGTAGTCTTTTATTTAATTCCACTACCATGTTGATGGGGGGGGGGGGGGGGAATTGGGCCTCCGGCCACCTGCACTCACCAAGCGCAACGCAGAGGTAAACCTCTACTTCACGCTGGTATTCTGTGAGGTCGTGGTACCACCCCGGTTCGAGCTGGCCCATCCGTGCGACAGCAAAAGCCACCGCTTAGCTCTACCACTGTTGAAATTTTATGTGTGTTACCTCATAACTTTTTACTGGCTGGATCGATTTCGATGATTCTTTTTTATTTGAAAGCTGGTGCTTCACGTGTGGTCCCATATAAAGATTGATCATGGTCTCACCAATAGTTTTTGAATTATTCTCAATAATTTATATTGAAGTCGGTTGTACAAAATTTTTAATTTTAAATTATTGTTAGTTCATATGGTTGAAAGTTCGTGTAGACGAATTCGGTTAGCTAATTTGAATATCATTTTAAAGTAAAATCTTTTAAAAGCTTTTATTTAACATGCAATATATGTTTGTAAGGGTCAAATCTTGCAACTGCATTTTAAAGCAGTTACCTCTACCGATTGAGCTGATTTTTTTTATAATAAAATTATAACTGCGACTAAACTTTCCATCTGATGCTGAATGCAGATCTGATGAAAAGGCAGGTCCTATGTCATTGCTGCGGACTGAGAAATCTACCTTACAGCTTGTTATTAAAATGGCTATCTGGGCCTTAATACCCGAACCAACTGACGATCCACTAGACGGTAAGTGCACCAGCTTTAAACGAAGACGACTGCATTGTCACCTCTGAGGACTAAGATGGAATGCTTCACCACCTACAATTGTACTGGCTCTTTATACGCTTTAGACCAGATCACAGCACTTCAGGCACTGCCACTTGGCGGCAGAAATACGAAAGGAGCTTAAGGAGCTCCTTACCTAGGCGAACTCCAAGACAGAAAGCGAGTAATACTACCGAGTGTGAGACAAAATTGGGGGTAGTGCAGTTTGGCATCAGAAATAGTTTTTTTAATAGGATAGGGCGACAAACGAGCACACAGTCCACCTGATGGTAAGTGGTTGCTGTGGCCCATAGACATCTACATTTATCCTCGTTTGCGAATCAAAATGCAGATGCGTTCACCCGAGACGAGGACGGAGATAGAATGCCTCTTTTCTAGAAAAAAGGGCCTCCAATTCTCTGCACTCACCATACGAAACACAACGGTGTTAAGCTGCTATTTTACGCTGGTATTCTGTGAGAACGTGGTCCTGCCCCGGTCGAGCCGACCCATTCGTGCTACAACTATACTACTAATATAGTGACTGTCTACATAGATACGTGTGATGACTTACTTATTTATTTTATACGCGGTAGAGTCATGCTGAAGCTATATAAATATAGTTGTATCGCGAATGGACGGCCCGACTAGGGAAGGACCACACTCTCACAGGACACTAGCGTAAAATAACAGCTTAATGCTGCAGTGTTTCGCAAGGTGAATATAGAGAACCGGAGACCCTTTCTACTACATAAGAGGCATGCCATGTTAGCCCTCACCGTGTTTAAGAATAAAAATGTGGAAGACTATGGGCCGCAGCATCCACTTACCATCGGTGTGCGCTCGTTTGTCACCTTTGGTCTTTAAAAAAACAAAAGAACTTAAATTTTACCGACAACACCGTGAATCCAAGATGAACACATCATAAGAAAACCATCTCACATTGAATAGCTTTTAACGTATGACTGAATAATTCTATGTTGTATTTTTGTTATCTAAATTCAAGTAATATTTCAACTACATTCGAATTTAAAAATTTAAAACATTCGATTTCATTTTAAAAATATTCTAAAAAATGTGTGTGCATTTCTGTGCTAGTTATTTTCATTTTTAAATTCAGTCCTCAGTAACATTTGTGTAACTAAATATCTCTTGAAAGCGTAATGTGTGTAAAGTACGTTCGCTAAATGAAAATACGCTCATAGTAATATCGCTGGAATTTTTAATATTACACGGCCTACTTACGCAAGCAGGACTAAGGCCCTCTCTCACAAAGAGATGTGGTTCGAAGATTGATCTATTACTATATATCACTATAGATAGAGTGATGTGGTACGATATATTTTCGAATGAATTAGGGAACGATAAAACTTAAACATTTACTTTGAGTAATTCTTTGACATTTTTAAAAATAAGATACAGTGGGCTCATTTTGCATAGAGCAGACTTCATTAAATGTTAAGGCAACTTGTGTTTACTGTAACATCAAAACGTCAAAAACCTCAATCATATTCGCTGCATCGTAGTTAAAGAGAGCTTAAAATAAGTTAAAATCGAACGCATTAAAATCCGTAATATTCAGTTAATTAATTGGGCGGTATGTATTGGCAAAATACTTTTATATCGTTGCTACATTTCGATCCTTTGGTGTACGACTACTGGAAATACAAGGAGCATGTCATATTCATTAATAGTTGACGATAAAAACGTCTCATACAATATTAATAAAATAATTTCTTTATAGGATAAGGGTGACCCAGCGAGCACACAGCCCACCTGATGATATGTGAAAGCTGTGTCCCATAGACATCTATATCCATACTCGATTCAGAATTAAAATGTAAAATCAATAAAAATGGTTTCCGATTCTCTACACTCACCATACGTTTTACGCTGGTATTCTGTGAGAACGTGGTCTTACCCGGTCTAGCTGATGACCTATTGGTGCCTATAATACTGGATATAAAATATCCAAATCAGTTTCAGGAAGTAGCTGCTTGACGTTTGGTATTTAGATGGACAAACATAACATAACTATTATTATTTCATACGATCTTATTTGGGATTAATTTTTTTTATTATTATTTCTTAATTTTTAATTGAATTTCATACGATCGCATTACTTTTGCATCATAATTAAGTATTCACACTAAGATTAGATGTAATGTTTTACATGTACTGTAGATCTTATCTCTTAATGATATTTAAGTACGTTTTACGGGCTTAATACTTAGCCGTATATAAAGTTTCTAGTACTCTTCTACACACCTAAACACAGATACAGTGTTTTAACAAAAATAATGGGAAGGTGGAAAGAGAATAATGAGTAGGCTGCTCAGTTCTCAGATAACGAGGAACGCAGTCGGTTCCTTTCACAGCATCCGTCATCATTAGTGCGCGGCTTCGGGCGCCGAGTTTTCATTAAGACGCCAATGTTTCAAGTGGCAAAGCAGTCGCGTAAAGACGAGACGGGCGCGTAAATTGACGCACCTTACGATTATTACGCGTGTACATACTCAAAGCCTCCAGGAAAGCTTTCATTACAAGGAAGTATTACTTATGTGTCGATAAACTATGTATTTGCGGTTTGTGGAAAAAGACTAATTGCCATTGGATCCAAGTTTTACAACATCAATTATTTTAATTATTATACTGATGAAATCATTTTGATATAATATATTTTAATACATCCAAAATAATGCATTTCTTTCTTTCAGTTCACGAAGAAAGACATAAATTGTAAGGCAAAGTTGCATTGAGGTTAATTTGCTTTCGCTATAAGAGAAAATAAATGGTGAAAATCCAAATACATCCACTTTTCATTGAAAAAGTGGAACGCGAGCGCCTGCATTTCAAAGACTTTTCTAACCCAGGGTTTACCTAACCTCCCTTACAGACAAAAATAGTAAAGAGCTACTTTCCTGATTGCGTGTCTTTTATACTAAGATCTACTCTACGTAATTGAACTCTATAGTGTTGTTGCAAAACCCTTTTATGTTATAGTAGGTTATAAGTTATCCGACAAACATTTTGTCATGGACAATTTGGTAGCCCAATGTAGCTTTTCGCGTCCTATCACTATCACTTCAGAATGCCTCACTGCCAGTTATTTGCCAACGTTTTTCTCCCTTAAATTATATTTGAAGAGCATTTTAAGAGTTTGCATGGAAAGATATCGTTAGTAAAAAACGAAGTAATCTATACTAAGTGACATTAACAATCAAAAATATATTAACATTTTAAGTTTTATAACCTAGGAACACGTTCAAATTAGTGTCAATATGTAATAAGCATCAAGTGAGTAAAAAAGGTAAATATTTAGTAGTAGTTAAGTATTAAAATATTATACAGTTGTTGGTTGTTTAATAAATAACAAGGTAAAAATAAAACGCAAAAGGGCTGCAGTTTCGGAACGGAAGATTTTCTTTATACTGTCCTCGTTTAAGTTTTAATATCTATTTAATATCCAAAATCAAGACAGATACTGCTTCAAAAAAATGTATACACATTTTGAACTTCCATAGAAAATTTATTTACCGTTCTACAAAGTTAAATTTCAGGAAAATAGAAAGCTGAAAGTCCAATGTAAATGAAACATAAATAACAAATGTTAATACTGTTCAAATTGGTGACCTGCAGCATCAATACAATTCTGAGTACGAGTCACCACAGATTCTGTACATCGTATCAAAACGTCCAATGAGATTTCTCTACACACTGCTTGAATCTCATTCCAAAGAATGTCTAGGTTACGTGGTTTACGTTTGTACACCTCATCTTTTACTGTGCCCCACAAGAAGAAATCCAGTGGTGTAAGGTCTGGAGAGCGTTGATGACTCATCACTTGTAGCTGTTCGAGGCCGACCTGAATGACCTTTATGCACATCACACACTGTTCCATGAACTTCGAATTTGTCTCGTATGCGTGTAATTGTTAATCTTGAAGGTGGTTCTGTATCATACTCCCTTCTCCACTGTCTTTGAACTTTATTTACATTCTCAAACTTCCAGTACCACTTAATAACCTGCTTACGTTCTTCAAAACTCAAACGTACGTCCCCCATGTTGATATTACAAATTCCAACTGATAATATAACATAGAGGGACGATTATGCTGGCACCTGGCGAAGAAATATAACATTAGCCTTGTAGAGCGGAAAAACTACAATAGTTTAAAGTGTGTATACATTTTTTTGAAGCACCCTGTATATATATATATATATATATATATATATATATATATATATATATATACATACACTCATAAAATTTGATTTTAGAGGAAGATTTAACTCTTTAAAATAGAATATGAACATATATATGGATGATTTAAGAAGGGCTAATTAAGAAACAGTATCATATAGTAATTTCTATGGTAGAGCCATGCTGCAGGTATATTAATTGTATAGTTGTAGCACGAATGGGTCGGCTCGACCGGGGAAGGACCACGCTCTCACAGAATACCAGCGTAAATAGCAGCTTAATGTAGATGTTTATGGACCACAGCAACCACCTACCATCAGGTGGACTGTGTGCTCGCTTGTCATCCTTATTCTATTAAAAAATCGATGATTGGATATTAATGTAAGAGTTGGAATAAAACAGTATTTACACTAGATTCATAATTAGATAGATAATGAAATAGCGTCCAGTTTTAGATAATTTTTGTGGGTTAACATTGTATAAAAGCTTCTTTGAACTTTTCCTTTGTTCACTGTGTGAACATTGTAATGCCTATTCTGTACTACATAACTTGTCATAATATCGTCCAGACTGTATTTCGGTCACGGCGTTCAGTCTCGATGAAGACTAGCCATCTAAGCAGGACAGGTATATAGTGCCCTAGTGTATGTGCAAGCACAGGTGCACTCTCTATTCTCTCACTCTCATAGTTTGATGGAACGGTAATTCGATACGACCGGAGAGAGATTAAGGGCAGGACCAACGGCTTTACATCCTTTCCTGCTGCTGATGATAATTACTTTATAGAAAAACTGATTTTGGCCCGACCCGGGATATATATATATATATATATATATATATATATATATATATATATATATATATATATAAACGCGTTGGACAATGTCCGTTAGTCTCGCAAAAACCCGAAAATGGCTGTACCATGGTGTGTGTGTTTGAGTATCTCCATTATCTAAACTATTCACAATTACACCCGGTAGGTGGCGCTGTTGTCGAGATCCAGAAATTACGCGTGCGAAGCCGGGCGGATCGCTAGTCTAAAATACTTTTTTAATAATTTTCAAATTACGAAACAAAATAAAATACGCGCGTAATGTTGTTTATTGAATACTATCTCGCCAGTGCGTGCTGGTCTCGAAAGAAACAAATACCTAACTCGGCCACGCGGTATGTAGGGAAACTCCTCTTAAGAATAGTCCCTGTAGCCCAGAGATAGCTCAAAAACGATAATAAAGAATAAAATCAACGATAAGTCACCTAAATTAACGTTGGATAGTTTTCCATTAGGTAACAGTTCTAGAAATTCAACTCAGGCCCACAGGCACGCTTTATAGCTTGCTGTTTGTGAGGGAGTGTGTATAAGAAGAAAAATAGTTACAGAACATTTAAATTTCTTTTATACTCTTAAAATATAGTTCATTAACCCTTTCACTGTTCCGAGAGTCATATAAAAACATTTCGATTGTTTAACTATTGTATCTATTTTGCGAACAGTGTCCATATAAAGCAGTGATTCCCAACCAGTAGTCCGTCCGCAAGAGCTTAATTATGGTCCGCAAAAGATTTAAATAGTCCTATCTAATCCTTTTAAATATCACATTTATTATTTTCTCGTCATGCGGACAGTAAAACACCGCGCGTCGCGTCGCAATTAAAATCGCAATTTTTTAAATAAACATGTATAATTTCTTTTACAATAAATACACAAAATGATATTGTAAATGAATGCTTCTTCTCAGTTTATTGTATAATTATGTTAAAAATTGTGATTAAAATTTGTTGTTCCATTAATATCACACACACACACACACACTGCTAACAACAAAGAAATTAACGTGGTCCCTGGTAAAAAAATCGGCCAAGTGCGAGTCGGACTCGCCCATGAAGGGTTCCGTAGCAGCAAGTAACATAATTTACGATTAATGACGTATTAAAAGAAAACTACTTACTAGATCTCGTTCAAACCAATTTTCAGTGGAAGTTTACATGGTAATGTACAGTATATATTTTTTTTAGTTTTATCATTCTCTTATTTTAGAAGTTACATGGGGGGGGGGGGGACACACATTTTACCACTTTGGAAGTGCCTCTCGCGCAAACCATTCAGTTTAGAAGAAAATGATATAAGAAACCTCAATATATAATATTTTTTTTCTGTTTTTGTGTGAAAATCTTAATGCGGTTCACAGAATACATCTATTTACCATGTTTCAACAGCATAGTTTCGGCAAAAAATGGCTGTGACATACGGACGGACAGACAGACAGACATGACGAATCTATAAGGGTTCCGTTTTTTGCCATTTGGCTACGGAACCCTAAAAAGGTTGGAAAACTCTAAAGCTAGAGATATTCTATTATTATTTTGGGTTATCTTTAAAGTTTTCTCATCTGGTTGGGCAGTATAAATATATAATTGTAAATGAAAATTGTAAACATACATAAATATCAATAAAATAAAATAAATACATAAAAAATACATAAATATATAAAAACCCAACCAGATGGAAGCCCTCGGCAGGGGAGACCAGACGGCCGAGGGTTAAAGTTAAAGGGAAAGAAACCGGCGGACGATGCGGGCGGTATCGAGGAGAACCGCCTTCTGCATTTGAGCCTGGAGCGGTCCGTCACGGAGTCCCAGTCGCCTCAGATGACCCGAGAGGCTGACTGGGATTAGCCCGTTCGCAGAAACGACCACAGGAATAATTTCAGTCGGCAGACCACCCCACATGTCGGTCACCTCGTGAGCCAGGTCCAGATATTTAGTCAGTTTATCTGTTTCGGCTTTCACGAGGTTCTCGTCATAAGGAATGGTAATGTCGACCAAAAATATCCTTGACTGTGTCCGGTCCATCAGCACAATATCAGGCTTATTCGCAAGAATAGTCCTGTCTGTGATGATGGCCCGGTCCCAGTAGAGCCTGGCACGGTCATTTTCGAGCACGGCTTCCGGCAAGTACTTATAATACGGCAGTTTTCGATCCACGAGGCCGTATTATTATTATTATTATTATTGTATTTATACGTGGTAGAGCCATGTAGCACTAATGGGTCGGCGCGACCGGGGGTAGGCCACACCACGCTCGCACAAAATGCTAGCTAACATGTGCCAATAGGCCACATCACCCACATTCCATCAAGTTGTCGGTGTTCCCGTTTGCTACCTTTATTTCTATTATAAAATATATACTACCGTTCCACTACGCACGGGATTTCTGAATGTCTACTACAGCGTGACCTACTGGGTCCAACTAAGAAACATCCAGGTGACCCCATAAGTACTCGATAAAAATGTCATCAAATTCGGTCAAGGCGTCGAGAAGGCTAAGAATTACGAATACATATACACCTGAATTTTATACATAAAGATATTAACGAGTTTTGTCATACACATGACATGATTAAAATATGTTATGTAGCAATACATAGGCTGCACTAAAAGTATCGGGAATGGAATATTTCCACTGTTCCTGTCATATTAAAATCTTTGAAAACTCCTTGGTTTTAAAAATCGAATACCATTTATTTATTTAAAAAAAATTCTCGGTCTTGTCACAAGGTTTTGTCAAACTTGTTTAGTCGTTGAGAAAATGGAATTGACTCGAGAAAATTCAAGAGCAATGATTTATTATGACTTTCGAAGTGGTTTAACACAAAAACAGTGTGTTGACCGGATGATTTCTGCATTTGGTGATGAAGCCCTATGCAATACCACAATTTATCGCTGGTTTGCTGAATTTCAACGTGGACGTGTCAAGCTCAGTGATGATCCCGTCAAGGTCGTCCAAAAGCTGCAGTCACCCAATAAAACGTTGATGCTGTGCGTAAGCTGATTGAGGAAGATCGAAATGTGACATACCGCGAAATTCAGGCAATTTTAGATATTGGCATGAGTCAAATACAAATAATCTTGCATGAACAATTAGGTGTAAAAAAGTTGATTTCCCGATGGATACCGCATTCGCTCTGTGAAGAGCAAAAAGCGGCGCGCGTTACTTGGTGCGTCAGAACTCTCGAAAGATTCCACGCAGGATCCTCAAATGCTGTATACAACATCATATCAGGTGAAGAATCCTGGATATACGCGTACAAACCCGAAACAAAAAACCAGTCACGAGTTTGGGTGTTCGAAAATGAGTTAAAGCCAACAAAAATTGTTCGTTCACGGAGTGTTGCAAAAAAAATGGTGGCCACGTTTGTCTCCAAAACCGGCCATGTTACGACTATTCCTCTTGAGGGACAAAGAACGGTTAAAGCAGAATGGTATGCTAGCATTTGTTTGCCACAGGTCGTTTCTGAACTCCGTAAAGAGAACTGCAACCGCCGCATCATCCTCCATCACGACAATGCGAGTTCTCACACCGCACACAGAACAAAAGAGTTTTTAGAGCAAGAAAACATAGAATTATTAGACCATCCGCCGTACAGCCCCGACCTAAGCCCTAATGATTTCTATACTTTCCCTAAAATAAAGAATAAATTGCGTGGACAGAGATTTTCATCACCTGAAGAAGCTGTGGACGCCTACAAAACGGCCATTTTGGAGACCCCAACTTCCGAATGGAATGGTTGCTTCAATGATTGGTTCCATCGTATGGAAAAATGTGTCAAATCTTGCGGAGAATACTTCGAAAAGCAATAAATACATTTTTAAATAGTAATGTTGTGTCACTTCCTTGATTCCCGAAATGTTCACTCGTATAGAACAAAAAATTACGAAGAAATTTGAAATCGTAGTAAATACCTTATTATAAAAAATAGAAGGAGGTTCACGCATTTGGCGTCTTATTTCTTTTATTTCCGTATATAAATGAAACCGGCCAAGTGCAAGTCGGAATCGCGCATGAAACCATCACACACGTTTTTAGTAGGCGTGCCCCCCTTAATTTTTAATTTATTATTATTATTTGTTATTATGGCAGCAACAGAAATACATATTCTGTGAAAATTTCAACTGTCTACCTATTACGGATTATGAGATACAGTCCGCTGATAGATGGACTAACGGACGGACAGCGGAGGCTTAGTAATAGGGTCCTGTTGGTTACCCTTTGGGTACGGAACCGTAAAAAGGTGTATCAGCATATATCATGAAGATTTTTATAGCTTTTATAAACAGTATATAAACAATAGATAGTAAAATTATTAATAATTGGTGTAAAGACAACGTATATCGACGAAAGAAAACAATACATAAGCGTTGTAGTTAACGCATTTGGAACAAATTTTATATTGCATCCTTGTAGTTGGATTTTTCCGCGTCGAAGCGGTTTTCGTTGCTCTACGATTATTGATGCGTATTCCGGAGCATCTCAACAGTACCTACCTAACATAAAACAATGTTTTAGTCGTTATTAGCTAGTTGGTTGCTTCTATTGCTTACGTCACACACCTACTACACGTACACGTCGGTTAAGCCTTGGCTAGGTATTCTTAATTAAGTAATTTTCTGCCGACTTCCAAAAAGGAGACGGTACTCAATTCGAGTGTATGTTTTTTTTTATGTGTGTTACCTCATAACTTTGTACTGGGCGAACCGATTTCGATGATTCTTTTTTTATATGAAAGCTGATAGTTCTCGTGTGGTCCCATATGAATTTGATCAAGGTCAGACCAATGGTTATTGAGTTATTCTTAAATAACCTATATTAACGTCGCTTATATTGAAGTCGGCTGTACAAAATTTTTAATTTTAAATTATTCATAATACTATCATTTGATGCAATACAACTTAAATGTAAAACTTAATTTGTAAAAATACTGACTTACGCTTCCGTCGCGTTTAGTCATGGCCGCTATCAATCGACGTCACCTTGTGCCATTAGGACGTGTAAAGTAAAAATATATGTACATAGTACACACAAATATATATATATATATATATATATATATATATATATTTTATCTCCGGGGAAAGAAGAAATTATTTATCCCCTCGCTTAGTTTTCGAGCATGAGCACAACGGTGGATATAATATCACATATAATAATCACGCCTCTTTCCCGTAGGGGTAGGCAGATACCACTTCTTTCCACTTGCTACGATCTTTACATACTTGTTTCGCTTCGACCAATTTCATTATTCCCTTCATACATGCTCTACGGTTTAGGGTACTCTTGACCTGGCGTTTTCTCAAGACGTCTCTGATTTGGTCTTGAAATGTCCGCCTAGGTCTACCCCTTCCAACACTTTCATTCACACTCGCCTTATACACTTTTGTCGACAATCGTTCTTCATTCATTCTCTAGACATGGCCAAACCATCTCAGCATACCTTTCTCAATTTTTGTCACTACATCTTCTTTCAGACCAGAGGATATA
This sequence comes from Parnassius glacialis, assembly GCA_033319125.1. Taxonomy (NCBI): domain Eukaryota; kingdom Metazoa; phylum Arthropoda; class Insecta; order Lepidoptera; family Papilionidae; genus Parnassius; species Parnassius glacialis. Next base: position 22,683,312 of record JAVANC010000001.1, on the reverse strand, counting down.
ATATCCCCAGTAGATAAAATGGGAGATAGACTTAGACTTAGATAGATTTTTTGTATGAATATAAACTTAAACCCACGTCCAATGAACTAGTATAAAATTTAAATAAAACTAGTTTTACGGATTATATTAACATACTTTATATCCCCGACGTTTCGAGTACTTTACAGCACCCATGGTCACGAGGGGGACTGAGTATGACGTCCCAATGTCATAATTAACCACGGCTACCTCCAGATTAAAAATTATTAATTTTTGTTCCGATCTACGCAGTATGAACTTACAGTATCATGAAGTCTTGCAGTTGTATTCTTGGGTTGGGATTTAATTTTTATTAATTATGGGATTCCAAGCAGATGACGGCTCCGTGCGCAGTTGCTTAGCAATAAGTTGCAGCACCAAGGGCCGCGGGTTCGAATCCCGCACGGAATTAATGTTTGTATGGCCTACAAATAATTGTTACGGATCTGGATGTTTGTCCTTGTGAAATTTATGTATGTAAACTGACCCCACGATATAGGAAAAACTCCTAGTGTAAAGGTAACCTTTTTAAAAAAAGAAAGAAAAGACAGATGGTAGCATCCAGCCATCTTCTCTATTGAAATTATGATGTTTTTTGATTTCAATAGCCTCGCGAATCATCCTTGGAAGGAATGTGTGTTTTTGAGCGCGGATTTGTGGTCTATCAAATCGAATTTAGTGACGTAGGCGATTCACAGACTGCAGACTTCCCGGAGCGTCGATTCTTCACATCAGCTATGTGTTCTTTAACACGGGGAACACATAGCTGATGTGAAGAATCGACGCCGATCCATCCAAGGATGATTCGCGAGGCTATTGAAATCAAAAAACATCATAATTTCAATAGAGAATATGGCTGGGTGCTCTACCATCTGCTTGGAATGCCATAATTAATAAAAATTTAATCCCAACCCAAGCATACAACTGCAAGACTAGAAAAATTTATAATTTTTAATCTGGAGGTAGCCGTGGTTAACTATGACATTGGGACGTCATACACCTCAGTTTCCCTCGTGACCATGGGTGCTGTATAGTACTCGAAACGTCGGGAATATAAAATAATATACGCGATAAAATCCGTAAAACTAGTTTTATTTAAATGTGTTCAAAAATCATTAGAATAAAATTGTCCTTTTCAAATGTCAAAAAGCATAATTTTTTATCTTTCATTTGGCTCCATATTACGGACGGGGAATAGATGTCTACTCGTTATGTCAAACTGGGATATACTTCTCCCCATCGTCTTGCTTTGGCATAAGGACAAGATAATTTTATCTCTTGTCAGTGGATATAATCGGAGGACAAATTTTTTGTCCCCAGCCCATGCTAGCCCCGCAGGAGTGACACCGCTTCCGAATTTTGATTATATCTCTCTATCTCTCTCCCTCTCCCTTAACTGGTGGATGTTATATGTAGATTCCTTTGAGCCACAGCATCCACCGAGCATCAGATAGTCTGTGTGCTCGTGTGTAACCGTTATATTTCCTGGTCTGAATGAAATGTTTCTAGTGTTGCATTGCCTGCCTTACTTGCTTCCGTGCATAGTGTTAGTGGTTTATGTAGCAACATTTTAAATAATAAAGTAGGCTTGCGCTTTGCTGCAGGGTCAAAGCAGACCTAACAAACACACTCTATGCTAGCGAGAATGTTCCACAGAAAGTTAAATGTGGAAATTGTGGGATATTACGTTAGTACGGAGTGTGCAAAAGGATTTGTTTAATAATTTCCATAGTAACCAAGATCAAGCTTACCTTATAACTGTGTCGACTAAGGTCACTGGTTACACGCTTTACCATCAAGTAATTTTGGCACATTATTTGAAGGGGAAAGCTCGTGCATGACCGTGAGAATCCAACTAGGAGTAGCGATATGTCAAACTTATCATTCTTCTTGTGGTAGCGACGTCGGCGAGTTTGACCTCCATGAAATTTGTGTAAAAAAGATGCTTGTAGGTCTTCTCCGACCTCTCATCTGAGCGGCAGAGCGGCAGAGCTGTGGCGGGGCGGTATCAGAGTAAATGCAAATTATGTGAGCCTCTGAGAGACATATACATATTTGTACCTTTTTATGTAATATGTAGTATATTGGTGCCATTTGACGTAGATACTATCAGATAGTGGCGTCCACGTGGGCTGAAGTTATTAAACGAACTACATCTGCAACTTTTGTCGCCGTTAGTGACAAGAGGGTTTGTTCTTTTTTCACTCAAAGGCTAAATCAAAGACTTCTTTCTACATAGAAGTCTTTGGGCTAAAGTTCATAGCGATTCAGCAAGGAAGAGCAGACAGCGTTTTTGGCGCTATACCGTGAGGAGTAGGGCCGTATAGTGATTTTAGTTTTTAGTTTTAGGTATTTTATTATGATAATGAATGTTTTATGTTATTTAAATACGTGTAAGATAAAATACAAGTACCTATCTATAAAATTTTTGATAGTATCTAATAATGTGTCAAATCGACTAACGTTTATAATGTTTTTACATTTTCTTAAATGGTACCAATATTTATTTTTGTGAAATAAAAAGAAAGAATTTGATAAACTGATGAAGAAGTTGAGCTTACACTTTTAATATTTTTAAGTACTTATTCAAAAGATATAACTGAAAATATAATGATTATAATGTCATTATCTCGTTAAATAATTTTAAACATTTAGATTATTGATAGGTCATCAGACTTATCAATAATCTAAGTATAACAATTAAATCTAAGTTTTTTTTACGTGCATGGCTCTACATGTTTTATGTTTGTAGCACGAATGGGTCGGCTCGATCGGGGAAGGACCACGCTCTCACAGAATACCAATGTAAACGCTGCTGTGTTTCGTATGGTGAGTGTAGAGAACCGGAGACCCCTTTTTACTAGAAACGAGACATTCCATCTTAGTCCTCATGGGTGACAACGTATCTGCATTTTGATTCTTAATCGAAGATGTCTATGGGCCACAGCAACCACTTACCATCAGGAGGACTGTGTGCTCGTTTGTCACCCTTATCCTATAAAAAAACATCTTAAAAATGTAATAAATATAATATGATGCAGACGTCAAACGTGTTTTCACCTCTAGAATTATTTCAAAATGGACAAAATTGATTGCGAATACCTACCAGTTAAGTGCTTGAAAGTAACCTCTTTTCCAGAGCAAAAATAAATGATCTCTATTCTTCGGCATAAAGACTCTATTGATCTCAATGGGTGCAATGAGTAGTGATTAATGATCATACTGAATACGTCTATTATTTATACTGTTTACTGTGTATTACATAATACATTAACCTAATTCTTATTTTAATACAGTTTCTCTTTTCAATTTTAAATTGTCCTCATTTAGTGGCTGGCATGATACTTGACAGAATTTTTTTTGATTTTCGATTCGTATGGCCCGAACTATTATATCCATTTAACTAATTTAATTGCGTTTATTTGTTTTAGATAAAACAATAGAATCGATTGAAATGACGAATTAATCTGGAATTCAATTAAATAGTTTAGGAATAGTTTGGGGACGATATCATTACTTGTCTAGTTATACGAAACAAAAATATTTACAAGAGTATGAAGAAACACCGTTATCCTTTTAAATACAATAGAATCAGTGTCAATGGACGTTAAAGACTCAAGATAATATGTTGACATTTGAGCCTCAAAATATTGAACCGATTACAACAAAAGGAGTTTTTACTTTCTCCTAAAAAGGATAAAAGTTGCTTTTGCCGGTTTTTTATCGCTTAGGTCTCGTTTTGGAACCAGTGGTAAAATATGATGTTAATATAAGCTTTAAATAAGCCTAAACTGAATAAAAAAACTGTTTAACTTTGTTATTTTCGTATACTGCTGGTTGATATCAACGTTGTTCTTTTTACGGCCTTTATAGATAGATGTATATGTATATTTTAACCGACTTCAAAAAGGAGGAGGTTCTCAATTCGAGTACATGTTTTTCTTGTATGTTACGCGACATCTTCGCAGATTGCGAACCAATTTCGATGATTATTTTTTTATTAAATAGGTTATACTTCATGTTATTATATATTTTCCCATATTATAATTTGGAGAATTAATTCCAATCCTAAGGGTAGCCAATAAATAACTACTTTTTTATAATTATTTATTTAATATAATGGAATTTTGTACATCAGATTTCACCTACGTTCACATATATGGATAATATGAGATGTTGCAAAAGTATTAAAACAAACGACAATACAATAATTTCATGACTATTACATAGTCTTCTCACAAGCATCTTCACAGTTTATGATCAGTATGTGTTGTTTAAGTTTTCTGAAACTCTAATACAAAACTAATATTAATACTCTTATGTAACAGAATTTTGTAATTCAGTTATCAGCCAATTCCAGTCCATCTAAAAAATTTGAAATTTTGCAGAGGTATTAAGAACCGACGGCAATACAAAAATTTCATAACTTACATAGTATTCTCACAAGGATCATCAAAGCTCGAGGTTATTGTGTGTTTTTTTTTAATTATTCTTAAACTCTTAGTAATTTAACACATAATATTGAAAATTGTTACGCTAGGAAAGTATTACTACTGCTGCTAAAGTAGGCACTAGCACATCCCCTTTATGTAGGCAACAGTAATGTTTACTTGTGCCACACATGCCGAGAGCTGAGAAACGTTCAGAGATAGGTATATGAAAAAAGGTAAGAGGAATCTCCACGCCTGTACAATATACATGATATAAAAAGAGACTAAAAGCATTTTGAGAGCGCGTACGAGATACAAGCAGTGCATTTATTTCTGTTATAATATTTATTTAATATAATTGAAGTGTCTGTCTGTTATTTTTTTACGTTTTTTGCCCTTTTAGAATGTTTTTATTATTGTATGACTTCTTTCGTTGTTGTCGTAATTAACGAAAAGCATGTTCATTATTATATCTGGTGGACTTTAAGTTAGTTTGTCACTTTAGTTTTATAAAAAATCCCGAACTCGTGAGTTTATAAGAAATGTTTTTTATATAAAAAAATGAATGAATGAGATAAAGAAACAATATAATAACTTTTTTTAAACAAATGTTGCAATAAGATACAAAAATACTGAAAATATAAACCATCTTTACGATCGTATTATACAAATGGAAATTGAATGGAATGGAACGAATTAAAATTCTATTTATTTTTGAAAGCGACGCGTTGGAATTAAGAAACCTGTTTAGTTTAATAAACGGCGTGGTCTTATTACAATTAATCCCTAAATGTTCACCAGCTTAAAATAACAACATATTGGTGTTGTATAATGATTTTTTATATTTACGCGAACACTACACATTGAATAAAACTACTTTTACGGATACTATCGCGTTTAATTAACTTATTTTTATTAATTCCTGACGTTTTGGGTGCTTTCCAGCACCCATGGTTTGGTGTAACATAAGAAAAATAAGTTAATTAAACGCTATAAAATCCGTAAAAGTAGTTTTATTCAATATTGCTGTTGTATTTCGATCCGGAGGGCCGTTTTACTGGTAACAAAGCATTTTTTGATCTTATTCGTCGTGGTGGTGACAATGAACGAATACAATTCTCAGTCGAGGATAGATGATGCAGGTTCTTCAGCATCCACTTATTATAATATACAAGATTATTTTTTTGATAAAAATAAACTGGAAAAAGTTCTTGTTCTTAGTAGAAAATGTGAGGAGCAGAAAGATACTTATTATGCTTATTTTTCCTCTCTTAAGTCATAATATTATACTAACTAAAATCCATAAAACACTATAGTTTTATAAGTCTCCAATATAAACAATGAGTCACTTATACAGGGGTTCGGCTCCCCTCGTAATTCTCGAGGCTATTCGAATACTTCATAAGCTTGAGCATTTCTAAACTCTCTCAATAAAGTTTATTTCATACTCTCGCAGTAAACTGCTTGGAAGGGTTTGGCGTTTAAATAAGTTTTGCAGTCCAGTTCTTCACCGGTCTTACTAGAAAATTGTAATACCCATTGTAGAATAATTGTTATTTTTGATGGAAGTATCGCTTAGTTTGTAATTTTAGTCGAAGTTAAATCTTGATAAATACCTCAAATGTCTAATAGTGTCGATATAGTTATAAATATAAAACTAGCGTTAAAGAGGGTTATGCGACAGATTCTTAAATCAGTTTAAATAAAGCTACAAATGAAGACGAAAATATAGTACAATGAAAATTGTGAGTATCATTACATTTTGAAATGTAAATTATAACCCAATTGCTTTATTCGATTGAAATATTATGCCGCTTTCGGTTATGTTCAAAACAATTAAATTATATTCGGATGTTTGAAGTGCAATTAAGCTTATATAACATATATTAAACATTAATATTACTTATTAAAAGCAAAAATAGCTTTAAATTTGATAAGCATGTATCGCTGATGGGTATACCATTAAAATAATGTGAAATTTTTAGAAATTTTCAGTTGTCTTTTCTTTATCAATTACACGAAGTTGTAAAATTTAAATAACTTACGTCGTATTATGTTTTTTAAATCGTTACACATGCGACATCATCCACTTATCATCAGGTCGGCTGCGTTCGTTTGTTTGGGCTGATTTTTCAATCATTAGATAAAAGTTATCTATCAAATAACCTGAATCTAAAAGTAACACAATTAAATTAAATTAATTATTATTTTTAGTATTTTAGTAGTATTATTATAGTATTTTTATTTGTAGTATTTTATCCTATGCCTAACTTTAATGTGATGATTGAACAATCAGCCCTCTTTCATGTAAACAGGGTACATTTTGTAAAAATTATAATCAACTTATTATGTATATATATCAATAATAATTAACTTTATATTTATTTATTTATTTTATCTTTCATGCACAAAGTTGTACATATGGCAGACTTAATGCCATAGGGCATTCTCTACCGGTCAACCATTAGGCTAAACAGAGATATACGAACAAGAGGCGGTGCAGCAGTAATCAAAATAGAAAGCGCTAAAAATATTGTATATACATATAAATATACACATATATACATATATACATACATACACATATATACTAAAGTACACAAAATATATACATATATAAATACAATATATCTATCGGTAACTAACAAAATTATTACTATGCATTGGAAACACTAGAAAAGTAGTTTTATCGACATTAAGTTTCTTTCCCATCCACTACCTTGTACCTTGTCGTGGATATCGTAAGAGGCGACAGAGGAATACTAAAACAGGATATGGGCAGCAGCATCTTTATAATAACTGAAAATAATAGTAAAAACTGTGGTTATCAACCCGCTTACCAAGCGTGGCAACGATGGCAAATTCCCCGCTTTATGGTATTTCGATTTAGACCGATTTAAAAAAACGACGAACGATTTAAAAAAAAATGTAATTCAGTAATTTTTTTCATTCATGAATAATTAAGAATATAAATAAAATATTTGTTTATAGACGAAACGGTCGTAACAGAGGAATGGAGGGCGGTAGCGGCGTTGTATACAGAGTTGTTGGACGCACGCGCAGCAAGGCAGACTGTGGACAGCAAACGGAACGCCAGCCTCCGACTCCGCGTCAAGACACCACTTGGAAGAAATATACCGATTCGCCCGGAGTAGGTGCCCCACCCTTGGTAATCATTTGCTTGGTCTATAAGAATCTTTACACTAAATTGAAAACAATTTCTTTTAAACATATTACTTAAGTAAAATTTTACGATACCATTTGTTGTGTATATTCGGTTCTTCTCGGTAACTTTTACTGTGTTGAATAATTTGTAAGTTTTATGATATTGGAATAACACACGAGATATGAGACCGTTCAAAAGTAAGTAGCTACTGCAGTCAATGAATAGCTGCAATAATCGACTTCTAACGAAGAAGGTTCCTGTTGTAAAGTTATAAATATTTTTTTGTAGAATCAACCTGCTCCAGCTCCACCGAGTCCATCGCACGGACGCAAAGGCGACCGACGAACGGGACACCATTCGCCGCAACATCACAAACGTGAGAAACTCACCGCCGCTCAGCAACTTGGTATCGCCCCTCACCCTCAGGTATCTATTACAACACAATGTGCTTATTATAAATTGTGTCTAAACAAGTGGTAAAATTTAAAATTTTGTACAGCCGACTTCAATATAAGCGACTTCAATATAGGTTATTTAAGAATAACTCAATAACCATTGGTCTGACCTTGATCAAATTTATATGGGACCACACGAGATCTATCAGCTTTCATATAAAAAAATAATCATCGAAATCGGTTCGCCAAGTACAAAGTTATGAGGTAACACACATATAAAAAAAAAACATACACTCGAATTGAGTACCGTCTCCTTTTTGGAAGTCGGCAGAAAAGTACAAACAGCTACCTACTCAATTTTTAAAGGGTAATTTATTTAGTATTGAGTTAACTTAACATTGAACTAACTTAATATTGAGTGATACATTTGCCTATTGAGTCTATTGCATACGACAACATCAATTGAAGCAGAATTAAAGGTTGCTAAGTCTACCAAAGCATCATAGATCTCACAGATGCATTATAGAATGAATTAGCAGTCCTCTTACCAACAGCATAATATATATCAACAACAACCTTCATCAACAAAATTATTATAAAATAAAATTAAAAAAAAGTAGTATACTTTCTTATCCTAAATTTTCGCAACTGACACCATGCAAAAATGGACAGTAGCAAACTTCGAGTACTGTTAAAAGCAAAACAAATATATATACATAATATATTTTATGGCTTCGTTTACTTACGAACACGTTCATCTTAAGGATTAAGTGTGTCTATTTAGTTACTTAAGACTTACGTTCCTCTAGGACTTATGCATGGAACCGATGCCTTTCCCCGGCTTTTCATCCTAATCTGAATTTTAATAAGGAATTACGAGATAATGTACCATGAGCATTTCCACATTGTTAACGGTGTGCTGATAGTGTTAAAGTTTTATTATTTATTGGATAATATTTATAACACATGTATGAATTAAATTTTATAAGTAGGTTGTTATAAGAACTGGCAGCATTATCTTCTAATGGCAGGACAAACAAAAAAAAAAGGTAAATGTTTATATGGGAAAGCAATCGTTTATATTGTTTTTAAACAAATGAATTGATGGTTATTGTATGTGAATAATTTAAATTTCACGCAAATTAAATGAAATATAATATAAATAATAAATGATCCGTTATTCACAATGAGGTTGAGTTTGCAAGTGGAATTAAAGACCGGATCAGGTGAAGTTATATTTTTACATTTTCCCCGCGACTGCGCCCGCGTGTAATTTAGGGTTTTAATTATGTTGCGCGGAGCCCTAACTTTTTTTTCTAAAATATATGTAGCCTAAGTTACTCCTTACAACATCAGCTATCTGTCAGTGAAAGTCCCGTCGAAATCGGTCCAGCCTTTTCGGAGATTAGTCGGAACAAACAGACAGACAGACATACGAACAGACACACAAAAATTTTAAAAATTATGTTTTTGTTATAAGTACCGTATACACATTCATATGCATTTAGTAAAAACCTGGTATTTTGACATTACAAACAGACACTTCAATTTTATTTATTTGTATATAGATAACAGCTCTCTTATCATTTTATTATTGTAATAAAAAAGCTGAACAATCATAATTCATCCGTTATATATGCTGTCTCTTCATAATAAAGGTGGAATTCCTTCAATTGAGGTAAGAACCTCCTAACCTACTGACCCAGAGTGGGTCAACGACACAACCTGAGAATAACTGCAATGCCAACGTCCACTAACGAGATGATACTCATCGACCACTCTGAATTTTCGCATGCGAAACTATTTTCATAATGCAGTATAATACATGGACACTTTGTTTTCAGTATGCGGCATCAAATTCTTCTAGTCAACATTCGTCGAGGGGTAGTGGAGCTCAGGTGATTACTTATTTAATTTAATAATTTTTGTGTGTTAAGTTATGGGTTTCAGGGTATAAGGGCTTACTAACTATTGCCAATTTGAAGAATATAATTACATTAATTGTAAATGCTTTCGTATGATACCCAGTTATATTCTGTTACTTATTTAGAGAAATAAATATCAATTACAACTTTACATAGTACTTAAATATCGTTGCTACGAATTACGTTTCATCATCATCATCATCATTATTGCCCATCACAAGTCCGCTACTAAACGTAGGATACCTTTCCTAAGGAATGCCATAAAAGTCAAGTTTGAGACTAAATATACTTATTTAAAAAAAAATATCAAAAATGCGCTTTCGAAACCACATAATTTATTCAGTAAGAACAATTGTGCATTTTGGCCAGAGCCCTGACGGAACACTGCTGATTGAAAACGCACATGTCCTATCTGGGACTTAGCAATTCAAGGATGTGTAGATTATGTTCCTTAGTGGATAACTCTGCACATTCTTACTGAATACTAACTGAACATTAGGCTAAAACGTGACATCGATCTTGGAAATCACTTACTAAGCCTGAAGGCTATAAAAAACCTCACAACTAACCAAATCCTGAAATTCATTGAAAGCGTAGGGCTTATATATACCTATTATAACCTAAGCAGCGATCTAAATAAATCATACTGGCCGCAGTGATTCTGGCCTTGTAAGAACTGAAAGACTGCTCAGTGCTCACTATACTAAAAAAAAAACAATACAAAATAATCTGACTAAATGATTTCTTGATTTCATTATAATGTCATTTTTACTTAGGTAAAAATTTGTAGAAATTGTTAAATAAAGTAAATAAAATATAAACATCATCATCATCACTATAAAGTCTACTGTTAGACATGGATGATTTTACTCATTCTACGTGTTAGAGAGATGCTGCAGCTATATTATGGTTGTAGCATGAATGGGTCAGCTCGACCGGGGAAGGACCGCTCTCTCACAGAATACCGGCGTAAAATAGCAGCTTAATGCTGCTGTGTTTTGTATCGAGAGTGTAGAGCACCGGAGAGCCTTTTTACTGGAAACGAACATACCATCTCAGTCCTCAGGGGTGACAACGTATTTGCATTTTGATTCGCAAACGAGGATAAATTTAGATGTCTATGGGCCACAGCATCCACTAACCATCAGGTGGACTGTGTGTTCGTTTGTCACCCTTATTCTATAAAACAAAACCTCTCGGGTTGATTAGATATATAGTCGATGTTACCCTTGCGCTTACACTGTTGTTTTCTATAACTAGCCTCTGAGATTATTCACTATAATAAGATAAATTTTTGGCCGTAAGTTAATAGTCGTTGGCATTTTGATGAAAGTAAAAAAAAAGCTACAAGTGCGAGTCGGACTCGCCCATGAAGGGTTCCGTAGCAGCAAGTAATATAATTTACGATTTATAAAAAAAAATTGATTAATTTCAGACTTTTGTCTATAATATTGTTAGTAGCATAAATACAGAAGAGATCTTAAAAACTAGGTTAGTAACATTTCTTTGGAAAATTTTCTAATTTAGATATTTGCCTGCACTGCGCGACACCCCTGCAACATGTGTGTGAGCGTACACCCAGTGCCACAGTATAGGACAGTCAGGCTTTTCGCTGATTACTCTGAGAATGGTGTTGACGCTCCCCCGCACCGTGCGCAGGAGGGATGCGATTCGCTTGCGCATTACGGTGTAAAACCCATCAGTGTGCGCCAATGCGAACATCCCTGATGCACTACAGTAACTTGGAAGCCCCAACAACTCGGAGAGCGTTGATAGCCCCTCGCGTATAGTTCACCCATAGATTGCACGTATAAAGCGTTTGGCAGTATGCCTTAAACATGATGTTTAAAAAAAAACTACTTACTAGATCTCGTTCAAACCAATTTTCGGTGGAAGTTTACACGGTTATGTACATCATATATTTTTTTTAGTTTTATCATTCTTTTATTTTAGAAGTTTGGGGCGGACACACACACATTTTACCACTTTGGAAGTGTCTCTCGCGCAAACTATTCAGTTTAGAAAAAAATGATATAAGAAACCTTAATATCATTTTTGAAGACCTATCCCTATCCCCACATGTATGGGTTTGATGGAAAAAAAGTTTTTGAGTTTCAGTTATAAGTATGGGGAACCCCCAAAATTTATTGTTTTTTTTTTCTATTTTTGTGTGAAAATCTTAATGCGGTTTACAGAATACTACTTACCAAGTTTCAACAGCATAGTTCTTACAGTTTCTGAAAAAAGTGGTTGTGACATACGGACGAACAGACAGACAGACATGACGAATCCATAAGGGTTCCGTTTTTTGCCATTTGGCTACGGAACCCTAATTACATAATCCCCTTATAAGGTTATATTACCATTATTTAAATCATGTATACAGTGTTTTTATTATTATACTAGCTGTGCCCTGCGGTTTCACCCGCGTCATCATCTGTCGGCATATTATGTATGATGTAGAGCGAAGTTAAATTTTATCCACTTTCCCTACCCCTCTCGGTTGAGCAGTTCTCGCAGTTCTCACCGGGCGGCTAAGGTTTATGTGTCGTTTGCGCGCTCAGCCAAGTATTGAATTATTTTAATTTTACATTATCTCTTAAACTATGCGTCCAAATAACATGGTATAAAGAAAAAAGTTTATCTTCATAAAATTGTCTTGTTGATGAAGTAACTTTCGTTCATAAGGATAAATAGGCCATGCCTAATAATAACGCTCATAAATCACTATTAATTTTCAATATTTTTTTTTGTCAGAAAATACCTAATTATGGCTTATGTATAAGAAATAGACATATTGTATCATGGACTTTTTTTTTACACGGAGTAAAGATCTATATTTTTCTAGAACATTGTATTTACGTATCCCTGACGATAACACCAGCGGAAGCGGATAAATCATTTCGGACGTGCTTTTTCTTCTGACTTGCTTAACAAATATCCATATTTTAGGCTAGCTTCGTGATATGGCTTAATGCTATACTATTCCACATGAATCTGGCTATAATATACAAAAATAATTTTTCAAATCAGACTGGTAGTTCCAGAGATTAGCGCGATTAAACAAACAAAAAAAACTCTTCCGCTTTATTATATTAGTATAGATTAGTAATTATGTGTTTATAAAATAATGATATCTTTCAATACATATTTTAATAATTAATATTATTTTCTTCAGTTGCAATCACCGAGTGGGGCCTCGTCTCGTCCTTCGAGCGTGTCTAGCGGTGGGAACGGAAGCAATTGTTCGTCGAGCAAAGCGAAGGCGCCTCAAAACTTTGGTTACGTGAAAAGACAAAATGGCGCGCAGCCACCGCCTCCGCCAGCTAATGGTCCTCCCCAACATGGACATGGTGAGAAATATACTCCTTATCTATATGTTTATAACTGTCTAGTTAGTGAAAAATGTGCGTGTTATTGTGTACACACGTAGCAAGTGAAACTTCTTTACGAAATATCCTTCTTATTTTATTAGATATTTCACATAAGTAGGTTAATTAATAGTATACTCGCATGAGTATCTTCATCTAAGAAGGCTGCAAAAAAGAAAATAACAAAATACTGATTAGGAACTAAATAGACATCATAATTTTTATATGGTAACTTCATTTTGCGAAAGAAAATAATGTTTAAATTTTATATTTTTTTATATTTTCTACCATTATGGTGTTTACCAAATCTTTGGGTAGTTTATTATCTTTTATCTTTTTTTTCTTATAAAACGTTACCTTCACACTAGGAAGTTACTTTACATACATAAATTGCACGAGGACAAACATCCAGACCCGGAACAATTATTTGGAGGCCATACAAATACTTGTTGCGTACGGGATTCGAACCCGCGGCCCTTGGCGCTGCAACTTATTTCTAAACCACTGCGACACGGAACCGTCGAATCATTCGATTAACTATATAACTGGTCGTTCTCTTACCGTATCTATTGTTTGATCGTATATTCGTATAGTATCGAGTAGATTTCGGGACTGCATAGCCCCGGCGTTGAAACATTACAAGAAAACGTGACGTTATTGATTTTAATACGTTTACCAAATTTCTCTACTACGTCGATAAAGAAGTTTCACTTCAAAATAGATACTTTCATAATGAAATAGTTGCGCTGTGAGCTAGAGCGAGAAATATGATGAAGAACTTTTTCGACAATAATTGTTGTTATTACTAACTATAAAACCGTTGGAAGTTACAACAGTGTAGGAAATATTACTCGTGATAGGATAGAGAGTGCGCACAATATTTCAAGCGTTCACACTTACGTTTTTTTGTGCGAAATGTCTAAGTGGGCATTGCAGGGACTATAATAACTTATGTGGGACATGTACCGACGATCTTATGGCCAATATTATAGACAGCTATAACATATACCATCGAAATTAATTTTTGAAATGCAGATGTTTTCATTACGTCGTAGGTTGGTAATCACAAATAGATAGCAATTTGGAAGCAAATTTTTGACAAACAACGTTAGCTAGTGGTAGTAGTTAGTTAAATTACTATTCATTTCTTGACTAAATATTCTTAAAAAAATTGTTTACTACGTTGCTTGAAGTTAGTCTTAGTAATATATTGTTCATACTCTATTTTAGGTGGAAGAACTGCTCAAGTATCTGCTGTTCCGAGAACTAAAGTCAAAGTATCGGGTGGAACGCAAACATGCACACAAGATCTACAAATACATAGTAAGTTTATTAAAATACAAATTACTAAGTACTATTAGACGTAGTGACGACTTAACCAAACACGCAAGTAGGCGATGGATGCAGGTGACTCAGAACCGTGCTTTGTGGGAATAGATGGAGGAGATCTACGTTCAGCAGTGGACTTGTAATGGGCTGTAGCGAAAGACAGAGAAGTACTATTAGTACTATTGATGCATTAAACTATTAAAGCATCTTTTAAAGCTCCTCAATCATGTGCAATATTATGGGTATCAAAAATCTGATCACACAAAAAAGATAAAAAGAAAATTTACCGTCGTTGACGATTTCTCTCGAAATCTATAAATATCTTTTCTATTACATACTAGCTGGTACCCTGACCGTTATTGCGGCAGAGAAAATAATTGTCGAAATATCGTTTTAAATTTGGAAGAGATATACTCGTATATTGTTTAATAAGGAATGATAATACAATCACTGAAATTGAATGATATAATACATAACTTTCAAATAATTTGTCGGTACGATACGCGCGCCATCTAGTGTAAGTTAATTTCACTATGTCTATAACCTTCGAGCAAGTACAAACAATAAGTCTAAAAAGTTTTACCGCAATCTGATGAACGGTATAGCAGCGCGAATAAAATACAAACAAAAATTATTTTATACATTATATTTTTATAGATTAAATAACCCACTTATTACATTTTTTCACTACACCTAGGGTGGACTGGGAGAAGGCAGTAAAGTCCCTGTATAATCTTTCATATAAAGTAAGACAAATAATCTATACAAGTAAATAAAATTGAACCTATTGACTATAGCCACAGTTAAAAGATAACCAATGCATGAATCTACCTCAACGAGGAAATAATAAAACTTTGGTAGAATGTATTGTAGCATTGTATTGGCCGTCATTGTTCCTGCTTATATGTATTGTATTGCGACCTTTGCTAGGCAATTCATCATAAGTGATGTAAACTAGGATCTTTAATTGACCGAGTCTTGTCGTTGTAAAATTTCATTCATCGGTGATGACTACAGTATCAAACTAAATCTTGATTTATTATCGAAGATTGTATTTACATCCAGCTATCCGCCCCGGATTCGCCTGGGTAAAGACAAGTTATTTTATAAATTTTCCGTGTTTTTTTTAATGTCTAAGTTTTGGGATAATAAATTGCATAGATCACTCCTGATATTGCTCTGTGTCAATTCGTTAAGTTTTATTGCATGCCTTGCATGTTCTATTAGGGCCTAAAATTAAGATTCCAACATTTTGTCGCATGAAATCGTATCTAGCAATCATATTACAATTGATTATACTACTGTCACACTTCAACTTCAAGATACTGTACGCTCGTTATGCGTAGATCGCACTAAATATTAATAATTAAAAGTTAAAGGTAGCTTTCGTTAACTATGACGTCAAAAACCTCAGTGCTGTAAAAAGCCCGAAACATTGGGAATCAAAAAAGTTAAAATTAAACGTGAGAGTGATGATTTAATGACATGCAAATAACCCTTTTTTAATAAAAGGCAATTATAAATAATTGCCTTTTATTAAAGAAGGGTCGAAAGACTCAGTCAATTAAAGATCCTAGTTTGCATCATTTATGATGAATTGCCTGGCAAAGATCGCAATTCGCAACACAATACATATAAACAGGAACAATGACGGTCAATACAATGCTACAACACATTCTACCAAAATTTTATTATTTCCTCGTTCAGGCAGATTCATGCATTGGCTATCTTTTAACTATGGCTATAGTCAATAGGTTATGAAAAATATTGTAAGTGCAACACCACTACTACTTAGTACTACGTATGAGAAAATATTTTTAAAGTTCTGCATTTACTTTTATTTTTTACCTATAATTACTTTGAAAGTAGGCAAAAGATACATAATTTGATAATAATATAATTGCTTAATGCATCGCTATATTTCAGAAAACGGCATTGGACCTAAATCGTATTCGCTGGGCGGCACAGCAGCCGCGCAGCTTTCAGCATCAGTACGGGAACGACTCCTTGGTTCACAATCTTTACCGAAGCCAGGAACCCACGAATTCGCCGCGTTGTTCCATCATCATAGGTAAAGTGTAGAAATGTAATTTGTATTATCAATAACTGTAACTACGAAAACGTCTTTTAAACGAGTTAGCGTTATGCTTACACAGAATATAAGCGTGTAAGGATAGCCGCACAATGCTGCTGTGTTTCTTGTACCTATAGTGACGAAAAACAGATACCCTTTTTATTGGGAATGTGGCATTCCATTTTAGTCCTGACACCCCGAGAATGTCTGCTTGTTTAGTAGTAGTAAGTGACATCTCATAGCATTCACTTACCATCGGATAGACTCTGTGATCGTTTGTCCCTTACATCTATGAAAAAAAAACGTGTGCGTTTCACGCGCGGTAGACGTGAAACCTTCAAATGAAATGAAATAATTAAAAATATTTCACGGCATTGTTAAGTTAATATGATAGTTTCGGCATAAAATATAAGTTAAATAAGTTAAAATACTTATTTTTAACATCCACTTGAGTGTTTCTAGTTAGTTTGTGGACATGTAGAGCCTAAATTTTAGTGTAATAAATCAAAAGAATATTTTCTTTCGAGTAAATTGCTTTGCAATAGCGTAATATACTTCATTCTACAGGTGAAGTAATGTTATCAAACAATAATTGATGCACTCTCAAGCTGGAACGTAAAATAGATGCTAGATGGTCTAAACACGACTAATTTAACATCTATCTCATTCTCTCGCAGCCTAAATCCTATAGATGTATATGTTTGTCTCTTTTTAATGTCGCTTTTTTGTTTCATAGAGTTTTAAATCTAAAGAAGATTTCACTTCAAAAATCTCTCTATGTGATTGTATCTGTAACGAGGCTATCAGTAGTAGAACCAGAGTAAGCGTAACGAAAGTAGCAGGCGAAAAAAAACGTTTGTCAGTTCTTCGCGATAATTGGCACTTCATCCTTTCGATCCGTTGGGCTATGTTAGTTATTATGTTTTATTGTGGATTCTTTCATTTTAAATTCTATAATTCAGAGAAACTCCAAGCATAGCCCTCTCGCTCGCTGACCGGCCTGATTCCTCAAATGGCTTGCAGTGTATTTCGTCGCTGGGATATAGAGATGTCATATGGGTCTGAAATGGTTGTACAATGTTCACCCTCGTTTTTAAGATTTGGGGAATAAATACGTGACGAGAAGATGTGTCTCAATCTAGTTGCAGTTCGAGTTGGGTTTGTTAATTGACCTCTTGGTCGAAGTTGGACTTTCATAGCCGGCTAATTTGCTCTTTTTAAACATATTCGTCTATAACTTTGTTCACAGTGTTCCCAACAACTACCAGCATAAGTGTGACATGGACGTTATGCATACACTTTGTCATGTTTACTTATCCGTTTGAAGAAGCTATTATCAGGCATTGTGCTGAGGTCTTAAGCAATTCTACCATATCATCGGTACTCGCCATTGATGTTGATAACGGTATCAAATACATACGGATCTTTTCCAGTCCAGCAGCTTGACAACATCTTAAAATGCAACAGGGAAGTTTCCACTTATCTCTATGAAGTTAGATATTAGTATCTATCCTACTCTTATACTTATAAAATAATAGGTACTTATATTTTTAAACCGGAACATCTGCTGCTTAGCTGCTGCTATTTCCAGAAAAACTCATTCAAAGGGCTAATATGAACTTACAGGGTTGTATTGGTGATTTTAATGATAATAATTCTGTAAACACATACTCGCTACGGTCGCGAATCATATTTTGTTAAATATACAACCTAACCCTGACCTGCAAATTCCAAAAAACGCAAGAAAATTTGAATTTCGCGGGCCACCCTGAAGTTTCCACCTTAAAATTAAAATTTTCTGCTATATTTAAATAACAATTTGTAATCATTTAGCCTCTAGATACACTACTCATTCACATCATAAAATGAGTTTGTTTCTTATGTCAACCAAGGTCTTTAATGAATTTGTGGAGTATATTGTGACATCATTTTAATTAATTTAAACTCGCCTTACGTCAGTCATAGAATCACATTATTACAGATGTACAAGAAGTCCTCTTAGATTATAATTTATCGTCTGACAGTACAATTAACTAATAACTGAAATGATTCACGGCAACGTGAAAGAGCCAATACACAAAATTTGTTTATTATATTTTAATGGAAGACTCAATAACATACACGTTTTAAATTTTTTATTGCAGACAGTATCTAAAATTTTAGAATTTGTATAAATTCTGCACATTTTAGGGTCTCGTCGGCATATAATCATTCCGATAACGACGAATAATTTTTATCTTTTCTATTCCTTGACATTGGTGCATTTTTTTAATATGACACTAGGCATGCCATCGGTTTTCTAGACGTCTTACACCTTAGACATCAGATATCATGACCGTTTACGTCTTTTAAATTTATGAATTATGCGTAACGATGCTACAGTCAATGTTGTGAGATTTAGTTTGATATAAGGGGTTATGTTTCAAAGAGTAGCCAATTTTTATATTTAACTTTTATGCGTGGTAGAGCCATGCTGCAGCTATATTATGCGTTGTCACCCGTGAGGACTACGATGTAATGCCTCGTTTCCAGTAAAAAGGGTCTCCGGTTCTCTACACTCACCATACGAAACACAGCAGTGTTAAGCTGATATTTTACGTTGGTATTCTGTGAGAGCGTGGTCCTTCCCCGGTCGAGCCGACCCATTCGTGCTACAACTAAACCTACTACTAATATAGCTGCAGTGTGACTCTACCACATAAACTTACTAAGCTGATATTTTACGTTGGTATTCTGTGAGAGCGTGGTCCTTCCCCGGTCGAGCTGACCCATTCGTGCTACAACTAAACCTACTACTAATATAGCTGCAGTGTGACTCTACCACATAAACTTACTAAGCTGATATTTTACGTTGGTATTCTGTGAGAGCGTGGTCCTTCCCCGGTCGAGCCGACCCATTCGTGCTACAACTAAACCTACTACTAATATAGCTGCAGTGTGACTCTACCACATAAACTTACTAAGCTGATATTTTACGTTGGTATTCTGTGAGAGCGTGGTCCTTCCCCGGTGGAGCCGACCCATTCGTGCTACAACTGTACCTACTACTAATATAGCTGCAGCATGGCTCTACCTCGTAAACTTGCTTCTTTGTTTGAAGTAGGTTTGCAGGCGTCCATGGATAGCAGTAGCCACTTACCATCAGGTGGAATGTAAATTCGCCTATAACTAGATTTTTTTTATAGGATAAGGGTGACAAACGAGCACACAGTCCACCTGATGGTAAGTGGTTGCTGCGGTCCATAGACATCTACATCTATCCTCTATTACAAATCAAAATGTAGACCCGTGAGGACTAAGATAGAATGCCTCATTTCTAGTAAAAAGGGCCACCGGCCACCTGCACTCACCAAGCGAAACGCAGAGGTAAACCTCTACTTCACGCTGGTTTTCTGTGAGGTCGTGGTACCACCCCGGTTCGAGCCGGCCCATCCGTGCGACAGTAAAAGCCGCCACGTGGCTCTACCACTGTTAGTTTTTTGGAACGAAGTTCCTTATCGAAAGGTACGAGTTTGGCGGATGGGGGCTAGGCGAGAAAAAGTGTAAGATTTTTCAGTCACGACCCCTTCTGACGTAGGCCTTGGCAGTTATAAGGAAGCGAGATGGAATAATAACCATCACTATTTCTTATCTTGCCATGAAAGAAATATTATTTTATTTTAAATGACGCTTCATTTTAATAGACGCTAGTAATTCATTTATTTGTATTTGATAATCAATTATATAAT
Organism: Parnassius glacialis; assembly: GCA_033319125.1. Taxonomy (NCBI): domain Eukaryota; kingdom Metazoa; phylum Arthropoda; class Insecta; order Lepidoptera; family Papilionidae; genus Parnassius; species Parnassius glacialis. The sequence continues at coordinate 22,662,876 of JAVANC010000001.1, read as the reverse complement.
ACGTTTATCAATAATAATATACTAAGAAAGGAATTTTGTTCCAACCGAATGTTCTACGATACTCACGCATGGTTTTTTTTTTTTCAAAATTTTCTCGTACTACGTTTATATTCGTAGATATTTCTAATATATTATCTATTTAAAGCGTAGGTTAATATTTCGTACATTAACTTGCTTTCATGTTATATATTATTTTTATTATTATTGATATTCAACTAGTGACATGACATGCAGGCAAATAAACTTTATCAGTCGTATAGCTTATTTGAACAACTTTGAGGGTCTCTTATCTCATGGGAATCATATTCAGTTATGTCTCGCTTTCTGTAAGCATCGTTTCCGTGTATGCAGGCATTGCAAGACGCATTTTTAACCACTTTTTGTAATTTGACTCGTAAAACGGTTTTATTAATGTGTGTTTATTTATAACAGAGTTACTCCAAGAGGTGGTATGAAAATCAGTGATGGAAGTCTATCTGATACACAAACTTACTCCGAAGTCAAATCTGATTATGGCATACCATATGCGCCCTGGCTAAGACACAGGTATCTACCGCATTTGTAACTATTTATTATGTTCCATTTATGAATGTGAGTGGTGTGTAAAAATAACGTTATTTAAAACATATGTGTATATCAATCGACGTGTATGTGTTCATTGTATTATCAATCATCATTTGGCACTCCTTTACCGTATCCTATATGCTTAAAATAATGTGTGTGCATTTTGTGTAATTAAATCTGGTTTGGAATTAACACAAAGTGTGACACACAACTATGTTTCATTTTTACATGCTTCTGCTGCCCCTGCAATTTTGGCCAGTTCTACATTTATTAAAAAAAATATACTTAAGTGTAACTGGCCAGCATGGCACACCTTCATTTCTTTCCCCCATTTCAGCAACACATACTCGGCAAGTGGGCGCCTGTCTGAGGGCGAATCGATGGAGTCGCTCACTTCGCTGCACTCGGCGCAGGCGCACAACCATACCTCATCCCCTAACTCACACCACCGCAGCTCACTTACACACAATAAGCTCATCATGCACCGAGAGGCTCAAGGCTCAAGGCTTAACAGGAGCAACAGCATTAGGTGGGTTTTTACAGTCCTCTCCACTGCCTGCGTCAGCTGCAGGAGCTTTATATCGCTGTGGGGTTTTGGGTTTTAAAGTAATGGGCATTTTTTTAATAACAATAAGTAAAATTTAATACATGAATTACTCATTCAATCATACGTCCATTCCGCTTTTCGCTATAACCTATAAATCATTTTATACTCATAACTGTTTCTTTATCTTATTCATATATGTATAATATAATCAAATACATATATATATGTATTTATATAATTTTGTTTATTATGCATTTCACGCTATAGGGATCTAAAATTTTCTCATACAATGCTAAGTTTCGATTGTTGATTACATTTTAGCTATCTCAGAGATAGGACATTTCCAAGGTACGCCACACAAGGTTGGGAATTTATAATTGTTTTGGCTTCGAGGTGACACGCTTTACACGAAATATTACTTACTATATATGCATGTTTCTATCAAATGTGGCACGGCTTTTGATATACAATAATCAAATTTTCTTGTCTCATCAGTGCTGTTGAAAGTGATCGCTACGTCATTGTTATTTTTGCCACATACTATTTTATTTTCATTCTAAAAACACAGGCCACTTTAAAAACAACTCTACGTTGCACACATAGTTTTATTTTTATCGTGAACAATATACACTGCCTATTTCAGTATTTTTCGAAATAATTGGCTTCTATCGTCCATCTGCTAAACCCTTGTAATGCAAATGGAAGTCATGACGTGGTATTTGCTACAACTATGTGACTTTATTCTTATATATTTAATATAAGTATCATTCCAGATCAACTAAGTCGGAGAAATTATACCCATCAATGCTTCAGAGATCTTCGGAGAGTGACTATGAACCCTATTACTGTTTACCAGTGCAATATGGACCAGGAGGACAAGGTAACTTTATTATGAATTAATGTAACAATCAGATTTAAATGCATAGAGATAGTCTTTTATTTACACGTAAATTTTTCCATAAGTGTAATAGGTACACCTATTATATCAACAAAATACTTAAATTCGAACTACTTAAATAGATGTTCAAAATTTAATATTAAATTTATGATAATTTTAATAAAAGTATTTTCAATTTATTTTAGGTCTAAACTATGGTGTCTCGGAGCCCCCATCGCCATCTCCAAGATCAGCTTTGAGTCCCACACACCAACCCGGTAACGTCATGCATACTCCCAGACATTCGCATCACTATCCGAAGAAAAACGATGAAGGTGAGAACTATTATTAACATTTATTAATAACATAGTTATAAAAATATAGTTACAATATAGTTACATAGTTACAAAAACTTATAAATTACTATTTTAAGAAAATAGTAGCTGAGATATTCACTACGAAAGGAGTTCATCGCGCCCATATCAATAAAAAGACAAATTCGATTTTTTGTTTATCCCGATAATATATGTAAACGGTGTTAAACAGAAACAGAAACAGAAACTTTTTTATTCAATATAGATTATAAATAATGCTTATTGAAAGTCACTCCTTTGTATAATTACCACTGGTTCGAAAAAAAAACCTCTGTCCTGGGAAGAACCAGCAAGAAACCCAGCGGGACTTTTTTTTTTAAAATAACAGCTTAAAATCATGTATGTTACACAAATTAACAACACAACAAATTAGAAATAGCTTGGTAGCGATCACCTCATTTCCAGGGGTTATTATCATCTATAAATTCTTTAATACTATAATAACCCTTTTTATACAAGCTTAGTTTAATAAAGTTTTTGAACTTTGAGCCGGTCAAATTTTGTATATTTTCTGGAATTTTGTTGTAAAAGCGTATACATCGCCCCAAGAATGAATTACTGAATCGATGGAGTCGAGTAACCGGTACTACTAGCTTGTGTCTGTTCCTAGTATTTACAGAATGAATATCACTTATTTTTGTAAAACTACTTTTATTTTCGTGTACGTACATTACATTTTCATAAATGTATTGAGAGGCCAAAGTTAATATATTAATTTCCTTAAATTTTTGTCGCAGCGACTCTTTAGGCTTTAAATCATAAATTGCTCTTATGGCCCTCTTCTGTAAAACAAATATAATTTCAGTGTCAGCTGCGTGTCCCCATAGCAAAATACCATACGACATTATGCTATGGAAATAGCTAAAGTAAACTAGTCTAGCTGTTTCAACACTAGTTAGACTTCTAATCTCTTTTACGGCATATGCTGCAGAACTAAGTCTGCTTGCTAGTTTTGATATATGGGGGCTCCATTGAAGCTTCGCGTCTAGTGTGATTCCAAGAAAAATGGTGGTATCTACAAGACTCAGTTTACTCAGTTACAGTCTCAATATCATCATCAGATGGTATATTACAGGTCAATGCCCCAATCGCCACGCTTGCTTAGCGATTTGGTGATCGCTTAGACATCAACAGTCTGAGTATTTTAATTCTGACGATTTTTAATATGTTTATTTCACCACCGGAAGTCGTCATACGCGATTGTTCTGACATTTTCCTGTGTCAATTTTTTACGGAAAATAAATCAAGGCGTAAAATTGCAGTAAACAGTTTATGTGGTCCCGATATTGTTATCGAGACTACATAAAGTTTATGTGGTCTCGATATTGCTATTGAGAATAAAGTTTATATGGTCCCGATATTGTTATCGAGACTACATAAAATTCATGTGGTCCCGATATTGTTATCGAGACTACATAAAGTTTATGTGGTCCCGATATTGTTATCGAAACGTTATACGATACTGAACTGAACTTGACTTTCTCGCGTACTATATATAAAGTGTGTGTCCGATCTTAGACCCACAACTTTACAATGGCATCTCTCCTCCTGAACATTGCGTACGTTGATAAACAGTCCAGTGTTGGCTCACTCTATACTAGAGAGAAATTACCATATTTGCAACGCTTTGTAGCCGAATTGGTAATATCACGAGACATCATCATTAAAATTATAACACATTTAAAATTGTTATTTCGAAGTCTAAAAATCTTTCGGATAATATCTATTAGTTAAATCTTAAGACACAGTATGATAGATTATCTTAGGGTGCCATTACAAGGCTAGCAAGTGATATCTTATTCGAAGAGAGAAATCAAATAACAAACACTATTTTTGTATAGTATAGGGTGACAAACTATGATCAATGAATATCCCATCATCTTTACAGCCATAGACTGTCGCAAAGCATAAACCTGAGCCACCTGCATTCATCCATTTTCTGCATGTTTCATCAGACTTACACCATCCAAAGACATTTAAGAAAAGAGCTATACCTATAATATTTTTTTTATTAGAAATAATAAAATATAATAAGTATGTAGGTATTATATTTCTTTTTTTTTTACTAAATTTTATCTTTGTGTTTTTTTATTTAGTACATGGTTCAACAGCATCGCTTGTGTCGACGGCCTCATCACTAGCCGCCGGTGCAGGCTCCGAAGAACGACAAGCTCATGAGGTAAATATGAAAAAAACTACAGTAGAATTGGGAAATTGTTTTGGGAATCGAACCTCTTTATTTTACACTTGCAATGCTAGACATGGGCCTCTTCTATTGTGGGATGGCCATGTGCCATGCTTAGAATGCGATTTGGCACATTTGTACCAGTTTCTTGCACTTTATACGTGTATAAAAAGATAGCTAAAGTGATTGTGTGTGTAAGATTGAGTGTATATATGTACAGTGCCGGAGTGTCCAGATATGTGCAGCGTATTACTAAAATTAAAAGAGATTGAAGGGGAAAACTTTAACAAATTATTTTTGTCGCCTTAGTACTATTTTTATAAAAAAAGATCAAAAGTAATGGCTGATGTATATAGGGACAAGAGATGGATATTATATATAACACCACTTCTATAATGTGTAGGTTTATAAAGTTATTAGTTGATAACTTTGTTTTCTCAGAGTAACCAGTGGGATGCGGGGAGTAAAGACTGCGTAAGAACCTCCGAAGGAGGCGGGGTTATAGCCGAAATAATTTTTTTTAATTATTTGGTTTTTGGCTATTTTGTCCCCCTATGAGTGTAATGAGAATTTTTGGCATTATTCAACCATGGCCCCCATGGCATCCTCTACATGATAGGCTATTCAAACTGAGTCGGCCCAAAGTTCGAGTCACCACCAACTCATTTCTACTCTTTACTTCAAATAATCACTTAAACGGGATAAACTTTTTTAGATCATGTCTACATTAAATATTAAGAAGATTTCAAATTATTAAACATTCAAGTATTTTGATGAAAATGATAATTGAAATAAAAATGAAGTGTTCGGTAGCATTATTTATACCGAATTTACTTTTTCCTTTACTCATGTGCTTTAGCTGTGCCTAACTACACAGAATAATAAAATGGAATATAAATTTACATTACTTATAATGAAGTATAATATTATATAGTGGTCATGTAGAAAGAATCAATGAAGAAAGAGTGAAAAGCAAATTTATGTTGCAGAGGTGAACGGCAGAGTCGGGAACGGGTCGCCCTAGGCGAAAGTTTATCGACCAAATTGGCGATATATTGAAAATGGGCCAAATCAAGAGTACCTTTAACCGACGAGCGTGTATGCGTAGGTATATGGATGTGGAGGAAGCGAGAGAGGTGTGTCAGGATCGTGCCAAATGGAAGTCCATAATCTCTGCCTACCCCTCTGGGTAACAGGCGTGAGTGTTTATGTATGTAACATATCTTTTAAGGCATTAAGGCACTTTTGCTAAGGCTCTTCTGAAAAACTCGTGGTTCATTGGTAGAGAATGCACTAAAGTCCACCAATTATACCTTAGATGTGTAATATAGGTTTTAATGAAAGGAGTGAATAGTACAGGAAGTGTTTTTAAGGTATATTAAAAAAAGTTTAGCCCTAATATTTTTATTACAAAAATAGAAAATAATAAAGAACATTTTATCTTTAGGTGCGCAAGTTAAGAAGAGAACTGGCCGACGCTAAGGAAAAAGTTCATACACTGACAACTCAACTTACTACAAATGTAAGTAAAATTTAATTTTTTTTACTGACATACATTGTAAGATATTTTATTAACAAGTATAATCCTACAAATGTCCCACAGCTGGACACAGGTCATCTTACATTACTAAGAGCATTTCGGAGTGCAAGGAAGAATCTGCAGCGTTACTCTCAATCGCATTGGCACAACTCACATAATGTGACTTCGAAATATTTTTTTAATATCTCAGAATTGCAGAATTCCGCACGCTTTATTACGTCAACACCGAGCACGTTGTAAATCATAATTTAAGTTACAATAAATATGAGTTAAACTTGTTCTTTTTTGCAATTGTTATAAATAAAATTACTATTTCTTCAGTTCCGACGGGCAATTGAACTTGGTTTGCTCACGTTCTAAAATTGTATTAAAGCGAGCACTTATCACTTGAAATATTTCAGCTACTTTGATTGTTATGACGTAATACCCTTCTTAAATTAATATACCAAAGAATCCTGTTTTTGTTACGTGCCAGAAATATAGCAATTAAATTTAAATTTAGGACACCATGATAACTAGATCACAGGCGCTTGTTGCTCCTGTTATCATTTAAGAGTATGAAGTCGGTTTTGATATGTAAGCGTGATGCGATTTTATGTCTGCGCGTGTTAACTACCACTGAAAATGACGAAACAGTTGCTTAGATGTTGATATAAACCGTTGAACCGTCGAATGTAAAAAGTTATTTTGTCCATTTATGCGCCTTAAGAAGTTCAGATACTAAGTCAGCGACTCTGAAGGTTAAGATGTCATCAAAATCTCCCAAAAACTACAACCTGACGCATCAGCTTAATAAAGAAGTTTTTGAAGCAAACTATTTTAAAGGATAATTATTTGACATTGGCAAAAGCTTGACCGTACGAGTCCAAAACCATCGAAAAAACATAGTTTCTCAAACTATAGCCGTAAGACAAATCTAGACACGATCACATACTTTAAAAAAGAAATAACCATAAAATAACTATAATATATTATTGAATTAATGACTTTAACGTAGAAATAGTTTAATAATCAAATGTCCTTATACATAATATTTCATCATCATCATCATCATCATCATTACAGCCTTTCACAAGTCCACTACTCAACTTAGGCCTCCCCCAAGCAATGCCACAAAGCACGGTCCTGAGCCACCTGCATCCATCGACTTCCTGCATGTCTTACAAGGTCGTCACTCCATCTAGTGGGGGGGTCGCCCTACACTTCGCCTACCGGTACGAGGGTTACGAGGCTGCCACTCGAGGACCTTTCTTCCCCATCGGTTGTCAGTTCTTCGAGCTATATGGCCGGCCCACTGCCATTCCAGCTTACTAATCCGTAGGGGCAATGTCGGTTACTTTGGCTCTACTGCGGATATACTCATTTCTAATTTTATTACGCAGAGAAACCCCGAATATAGCCCTCTCCATAGCTCTCTGAGCGACCTTGAGCTTCCTCATATACATAATATTTATTAAGGTTCAAATACAAAATCACAGAAGACTATGATCTAGAAGTTAAATTAAGTTAAATAATTTTGAACTATTTTCTCAAAGACTGTAATAGGACCTTGGATTTGAATTGGATGAAATTCGATAAGTCTTCTCTTTATATTTTTATTATTTTTCATTGGCTCGTAAAGTTTAATGAACTTGAGCCTTTCTCATTGTAGGGAGAATTTGCCTTAATCGCGACATTTTACATATTTCGTGACCGATACCATTATCTACCAAAAGCCATGAGATATTTCTGACATTTCCCAAAATAGCCTTCTACAGCACTCACTTCAGTAGTAACTACAGTAGTTTGCACTCTGTACCCACGACGCTACACAACTTGTCGGTACTTAAACTTTATTATTTATTTATCTAATACATAAAAATTAATATTTGTTTCTTCGTATTTTATGCGTTACCATACCGTTCATCATATTGCGATAAAACTGTCAACTTATTGCTTGCACTTGCGCGAATTTTATAGGCATAGTACAATTAACTTACAGTAGGTGGTGCGCGTATCGTACCGACTAATTTATTTGAAAGTCATACATCATTCAGTTTCAATGAATGTGTTATATAATTTAAACAATATAGGTAACCTTTCCAAATTCAAAACGCAATTATTCCTTCTGCAGCAGAATTGCACCGGGTGCCAGCTACTTTTATAATAATATTTAAGACTTCCTGATTTTTCACTCTTATATCTTCAAACATTAACAGAAGAAAAATTAAAAGTACAGTGTATTAATTCACGGCAGGCACCTAAAATTTGTACCAACGCGTTTTTTAAGTAATTGCCGCCTCATGAAAAGGTTGATTTGTATTTAAGTAGTCCAAATTGCTGCCAATTAGGTTAATTGTAGTGATCATATAGCATTCATATAAAATGCGCTTGTCTGTCGGAGACTAGGTTGTTTTTGGGCTTGCGTTTACTTTTGTTTAGTCGTCTTTTGCACTAATATTGAAATTAAAACAAAAATACTTTTTTCTTTTCAACGAAGTTAACTGTAATACCAATTTTTCTGTTATCTTTAAATCATACATACATAGTTGATCATTTCAATCATTTCATACATTACCATAATGAGTAATAATATGTAGGCTGACCAGTGATGAAAAACTTCACCAAAAGCTGCTTTTTCAAACTGGTATATTGTAATAACTTAGTACTTCCCCGGTCTTGTCGACTGGAAGGGTCAGTCAAGTACAACGCGACTCTACCGCGTAAAAACTTGGTTATAATTATAATACTCAACAGTACTTGAAAAAGAAATTAGCATTTTATACGAATTCTATAATATCTTAGAATTTCTGATTCCCGTCTAAAGTCGTTTGCATAGCCTGCTTAGTTCATTTGTATGTTCATTTTAATTAGACATTTGATTTCTAATGCGTGAGTGAGATTACCCTATTGCATGTTTAATTGCTAATTCGTTGAAATCACTTTAGAAGTACAGAAACTTCCATTTTAATAATATTTTATAACCAATAGAGATTCAGCGCAACAAATGCTCGTATTTTTTCGATATTTTTTTTAATTTTAGGCTAAAACTCTATTAAAGAAACCCGAGTTTTTAATTCATTAAACGTGTCTATCCTTCTCACCCGCCATAGTTATTGACCAAACCTGACCTGAACAGACCTGAGATGACCTGACCTCACACTTTGTTATTTCCACCTGTTTCCAAAAATCAAAGAAAAATTAAAAGGCGAAAGGCTTAAAAGCAAATAAGACGCAATGACTGTCTATAATTTAAAGATTTCGGAGGTGCCTAAGGGAGAGTGTTCAGAGGTATTTCCCATATGCAAAAGTTCATACGTGTTCAGGATGAGTACCTACTTTGAAAAGATCTATACTAAAAAGTAGTAAATATTATAATGTTTGTTTATTTCTACTTATTTCTATTGACATAACTTCTGTGATATATTATTATCTTTATTATAAACGTATCAGCCCTTCACAAGTCCACGGCTGAACATAGGCCTCCCCCAAGTAATGTCATTAAGCACGATCCTGAGCCACTTGCATCCATCGACTTCTTGCACGTCTTACCAGGTCGTCATTCCATTTAGTGGCGGGCTGCCCTGTACTTCGCTTACACCGGTACGAGGTTGCTACTCGAAAATTTTTCTTTCCCGTCGGTTGTCGGTTCTTCGAGCTATATGGCTGGCCCATTGCAATTTCACCTTACTAATCCGTTGGGCTATGTCGGTTACACTGGTTCTACTGCGCATATCCTCATTTCTAAGTCTATCACGCAGAGGAACCCCGAGCATAGCCCTCTCCATAGGTCGCTGAGTGACCCTGAGCTTCCTCATACGGCCAGCAGTACAGAACCACCTGTCAGATCCATATGTCATCACCGGTAAAACGCACTGGTTGTACAATCAATGTATGTATATTCTGTCAAACTTGCGAACCCGCTTGCGAAGCGAGGCAACCATTTCCACTTGACCCATGAGCTACTACAACAGTTACGACACTAAGAACGTATGGGAATAAATTTTCATTGATCGTGAACATTTTGTCATTAACATACTAATGTATAAAAGTTGGTATGGTCGATAATTAGTATGTACTACAAATAAAACACATTTACGAAATTCAATGTGTCGCGTCATTATGCACCCCTTTTTTTATAGGATAAAGGTGACAAACGAACACACAGTCCACCTGACGGTAAGTGGTTGCTGCGGCCCATACACATCTACATCTATCCTCTATTACAAATCAAAATGCAGATGCGTTGTCACCCGTGAGGACTAAGACGGAATGCCTCATTTCCAGTAAAAAGTATCTCCGGTTCTCTACACTCACCATACGAAACACAGACATTGAGCTGCTATTTTACGCTGGTATTCTGTGAGAGCGTGGTCTTTCCCCGGTCGAGCCGACCCATTCGTGCCACAACTATACCACTAATATAGCTGCAGTATGGCTCTGCCACGTAAAATTTAATGACCTTTATTTGAATGACCTATATTACCTCATAATATAATCATAGAGATATCTCTATTTAATAAAAAAAATATCAATTGACCATAATTGTAATATATTTTATACGTTCATTGTGGATATATCGGACGATTCGATAGCGCAGCCAAGTGTAGTGGTTGCGGGGCTACGCAGCTCGCTTCTCGCATAATAAAATTATTACTATCGTCTATACTGATTTGTAAATTCAGACCGGCGAGGGGCTGAGGAGTCAAAGGTGCAAGGCGTCTCTGTATATACCGTTATAATCTATATAATATCGGGTAATTCATTCAATGTATAATATAACACGGATCTACGATACAGGTGAAATGTACAAATGTATTAACTTTTTAATTGAAATAGAAATAGAATTAATATGTTAAGTATATAACAAAATACGAGGACAAACGTCACGTCTCAGTGAGCACAAGGGTATAAACTGACTAAAATGGCATGCTAAATAGGCGAGACAATGTCACCAATAAGAGATCAGATAATGCAGCGCCGGGTCGGGCGAGTCGCACGGCCGCGAGACGTGTAGTTGCCCGTTTTCCTGCCATATCGGGCACTAGGAATGTGTGCCAAATGCAAGCCACCACAGTCACTATCTTCTTACATGCAAGCAAGGCGACATTATACAAGTACAGCAGTACCGTAACGCGGTATCTTGCGGTTGTTTTTTGTCCATTCAGTAAAAGTAATGTTACGTTGCGTTACGGAACTCTCAGAAGACGTAGGACACAACACTCCGAGCGATTCAATCAAATTTATATTTGTGTTAATTGGTTGAATTAGGATTTTCTCTGTAATTATTTAAACTTTCATCGGTTTCATCTTAACGCATAAACATAGCAAAGCATGGAAATATGAATGAATGTACGTTATGGCACTATAAAATATATGATTTGCAGTAGACAACATAATATGGTCAAATAATTGAACTCTACCGGCATTGTTGGAAACTGGATATAAGTATACCGTAACGTATTTGCGAATAGAGTGTATAAGAAAGAAAATGATGCAAACGTTAACATAAATGTCATAAGCGCCGTTAACTTTTTTTTAATACACGACGGATAAACAACAGTATCATAAAATTTTGATACTATACTATAAAAATATTTAAGTACCAAAGGCATTCCTTCATATTAAGAAATAAGATAAGCGCAAAGACAAAGTTTACGTGTCACTTAAATTATCCTTTTTTTATTAAAACCCATTACCACGATCACGATCACTAAATTTAGATTATTCAATACAAACAAAAAAGAAGATCACTTCATTAGCCACATTAGAATTGTAGAAAATTTTGAAAATTGCATATTATTATTAGTGTAACGTTAAGCGAAGATGAAACACGCATTTACCTTCTTCCATATTCGGATATGATAGAAACACCAATAGAAAACATTATCTGTATTCTATACGTGACGTGTATTGAAAATGGAAGCAGTTAATATACATAAAATATACGTTATTCATTTATGTAACTTATTTGCTTTATCATCAAAAATGCTTTACAGCAGTGTTTGCACTGCTGTGTTCCGCTCTTCACGATAAAGAAAGCAAGTATGATAACAGGATATGAGGGATTCCATCGTCGTTCTTGCAGGTGACAATGCATTTGTCGCCTTCATTGTTTAAAGTTGGCTTCTTTGTTTGAATTTGGATACAATATATAAGTCAATCTGGTATGTGACTACTACATATAAAGATTGTCTAACATATTATATCACTTATACGCGGTAGAGCCATGCTGCAGCTATATTAGTAGTATAGTTGTAGCACGCATGGTTAGGCTCGACCGGTGAAGAACCACGCTCTTACAGAATACCAGCGTAAAGTAGCAGCTTAACACTGCTCTGTTTCATATCGTGAGTGTAGAGAACCGGAGATCCATTTTACTGGAAAAGAGGCATCTGCATTTTGATTCTTTATTGAGGATAGATGTAGATGTCTATGGGCCACAGCAACCACTTACCATCAGGTGGACTGAGTG